>CAWUFW010006645.1:600000-1118102 GCA_963921515.1 Calotriton arnoldi
TTGGGTAGAGAGTGGTCTCTTCTAAATCCTGTGATGACCTGGATCTTGGCTTTTGAGGAGATAGAGGGAGTGTCGTACGAGGAGGCAAGCTCCATCGCTTCGCTCATGGACATTGCCGCTCTTGTTCTTTTGGGTCTCTGTGTCTGGTTTAGGAGAGGGGTTGAGTTCCAATTGTGCCCATGAGCCTTGGCGGGCCTTTGATGATTAGAGCTGGAAATAGTGAAGGTCGGTGTGGGCGTGGGCTGGGCTCTCGAAGTGTGTTGAGGTTCAGTAAGATTTCGTTAAGGCCCAGGATTATAGTTTCTAGTTGGCTTTCTAGTAGAGCGAGACGCTGCGTCGTCTTCCCAGAGGAGGGGGTGGGGGTGATCTGGGCTGGACAGTCCCAAGAGGGGGGAGCTTGTCTGTGTTGTGCTGGATTTTGGTGTCGGTGATATCAGTGTTGCCACTGTGGGTGGCCATGGGCAAGGCGAGTGAAGAATCACGCCATGATGCTGGCGTTCTCTTGCGTGTGAGTAGAGGGAGGGTGGTAGGTGTCATCGATAGGGGATTAGGGTCAATAGTTGCTGGTTGGGGGTGGCAGTGTGAGGGGGAGGGGGTAGGCAACAGACAGCCTGGGGTTGGAGAGCCTCAGTTGTGTCATTCCACTGGTTAGTATTGAAGGGGGGGTAAGTATTGTGCATGTTTGGAGCGGGCAGATGGAGTGGGGGTAGGTGTCCAGGGGAGGGAGGTTGTCGTTCTTGGCATCTAGCGTGGGATTGGTTTGCGGTATCTCGTGGCGGATCGATCTGTCAAAGGATAGGGAGTTGGTCGGGCGGGGGTGGCGAGCGTGAGAGTGGGTACTGCGTAGCGAGGGGAAGAGGGAGTCGAATGCCTCTAGGTTGTCGTTGTTGGCTTGGATCATGACTGTGCCATTGGAGTAGATGGTCACCGAGGTGTTGCCGCTGTGCAAAGGGCGATTAGGGGTTGAGAACGTCAGTTTGCAGCTGTGGGGGGTGTTAGTTGTTTTGGAAATGTGGAGATGTGATCTGAGAATGGAGTTCCAGTTTTCCGGTCTGTCCGTGTGGAAAATGAGATCCATTTTCAGCTGGCCTTTGGAGGAGCAGTGGTAAAAGTCCGCGAATAGTGTTTCTGGGTGTTGTCTGATCAATTTATGTTTTAAGTTTCTTCTCGCTTTAGGGGAGAGGTTAGGGGGAAAAATGATGGAGAAGGAGTTCGGGCCATGAGGTTTTAGGTAATTAAGAGAAGAGGGGCTGAGGGAGGTTGGTGTAGTAGATGGCATTATGTCTGGTTAGAGGGTGGTATCTCCTTCGAGTTCTACTCCACCTGTTGTGCTATTATCAGGACCAGCTATTCTATTCTGATCTGAAAGAGCGTGTTCGGCAGTTGGTGGGGCTGGATCGTCTGTAGTGGATAGGCTGGAGAGCCAAGGGATGCAGTTGAGTATTGGTTTATTGCGATTCAGTCGCGAGGACTGTGCTTAGTACTTGTGCTATAACCGATAGACAGGAGATAAAGGTAGGGCGAGGCCGCCGTCAAGGGATAGGCATCACGCTAGTGACATGTGGCGGAATCGGAGTTACATCAATTGTGCCTCTTGTTGCTGGGGCTCGAATCGTCAGTAGGGTTTTTCTGGGGAGCATGGGGGTGATAATAAGGGATAGGCGTGTTGCGGTTCATTGAAGAGAGTCCGGAGCGTGTCCGCTATGTAGGAGTAGTGGGTAATCAAAGGCCGCCATCTTGGGGCCAGGCATTGCGTCTGGCAGTGGACGTTGGGTCAACAGCCTCCGTGCCTTCTGTCACTGAGGCAGCGTGGCTATATGGTTGATCTGGGGGCCCTGGGGGAGTTGCTTTGGGATAGGATTGTTGCGTTACAGTGGAGGGAGTTCGGAGCTTTATCCAAGGATGGAGATTAAGGCTGAGCGGAGGTCGCCATACTGGGAACAGGCATCCGCGATGTGGGGGGATGAAGAGTGCTGTGCTGCGCGGCTGTGCGAAGTTGTTGCCAGGTTCAGAGAGACGCAATGGGCACTGGAAGTGTTGATAGACGTGGAGGAGATTGGTCGGTGTTATTGAATGAGTAAGCAGGGGTTGAAAGCCGCCATTTTAGGGTCAGGCAGCGAAGTCACAAGACCTGTTTCTCTTATCATGGGACGGCGCTTCTAGTAAGACTGTTTCAGGTGCTAATGATCCAGTGAGTAGACCCTTCTTCAATTATTGACTCGGGTACTCACCGGAACTGCTTGCTGGTTGTTGCGAGTAGGATGCCGCCATTTTGGGGTCAGGCAATGGTTCCTCCGTGACTGCTGTCTGTCGAATTCACGTTGTGACTGGCGCTGCTGGGCGACTGGTGCTTGCCAGGATTTAGTGAGACGCTGTGGGCGTAGGCGGATGGGACAAATGTGGCAGGAGTTGCTCGGCGATTAGGAGGCTTAATGGAATTGCTCGGCGATTAGGAGGCTTAATAGGAGTGGGACGCCGCCATTTTGGGGTCAGGCAATGGTTCCTCCGTGCTTACTGCCTGTCGATTTCGCGTTGCGTTTGGAGCTGCTGGGCGTCCGGTGCTTGCCGGGATTCGGTGGGACGGTGTGGGCGAAGGCGGGTGGGACTAATGTTGTAGGAATTGCTCGACGATTAGGAGGCTTAATGAGAGTTGGAGGCCGCCATTTTTAGTTCAGGCAGCGTGGTAGCGAGCCCCGCGTCTCCTGTTACTGGATGCCAGATCCAAGGTTCCGGGGCAAATAGTCTTTATTGGCAGTTTGTAGGCAAGAATCAGCTTACCAGGATTCGGCGAGACGCTGTGTGCGAAGGCGGTTGGGGCGATGAGTAGGGAATAGAATGAGTATGGAAGCTTAGTGGGGGTAGTAAGCCGCCATTTTAAGTACAGGCAGCATGGCGGCGTGCCCCTTGTCTCCCGTTACGGGGTGCCAGAGTCAAGGTTCCAGAGAATATGGATTTTTTACACCGTATCACAGGTGTTCAGTGGTAGTGAGTTCTGACCGACTCTCGGTAGGTTGCTGCAGCCGAAGACGCAAAGGTCATCGATCATCGGTATCTCTCGCTATTTGATTTTAGGAGGAATCCCATGGCAGCTTGGACGACCAGTGTTGGCTGGTGCCTCTGGTTACTCAGGCGGGTTCCAGTGGTGTTATCTCGAACCTGCTGCTATGGAGTCGGCCGGCTGAACGATCCCTTCTCCTGTGGAGGTGGCGAGGCGGGGATCAGCGATGTCTGCAGAGGATCCAGAGTGCGGTTCCGAGACACCTCCTTAGCAACTTCTGATCCGGTGAGTCTCAGTGATCGAAGGGATGCCGGGGAGGGGGGGGGGTCCTGAGATTTGCACGAAATAGTGATCCCATTCCCCCAGAGCTCGTTATCATACCTCTGCCCCCGCTGCCATCTTGGTAGTTACTAAGATCTGAAACCATTTAAATCATATAATTGGCCCAGTGTTGTAATACCACAGTTTGTCCATACTATGCAAGTTGTATAACCAGAAACCGCCGGGAGGGCAGGATTATCCCATATAGGGGTGTCTTGATTATAAAAGCCAAGAGAATATTTCTTGCGGACTCCTTCCCAAATGCAAATAATGTCTTTCAATACCTTAAAGCGTACCCTCTTGTAGTAGTTAGGATCATCGAGCCGATAAAAAAAAGCCTAGCTTCTGTTCCTCGAGCAAGCCAATAGTACAATGGTATATTATTGGGATCTCCATGTGTCAATAGGCTGCTCACACGGCCGGTAAAAGTGGCCCAAAAATAGAGCTTAAAGTCCGGAGTGAAAGCCCACCTGTTTTATAGGTGGATTTCAAATATCGGCTAGCCCGCCTAGCACGCCGGTACCCCCATAAAAAACTACTGATAGCACCATCGAGATGCCTAAATAAATAATCCAGAACTCTCAGCGGGATTGCCCTAAACAAATACAATAGCTTTGGGAGAATATTCATTTTAACAATGTTGACTCTGCCAATTAAAGTAAGTGGCAGCTTGTTCCATGATTTTAATCTATGATTGTTACAGATAATAGGGTTTCATAATTTGCTTTAACAATATTCAAAACCATAGAGCTTAGCTTAATGCCTAAATAGACCGTCAAAGTGATAGCCCCTTGAATTGGAAAGTCAGGTTTAAAATTCAAAAGGACCTGTGTTTTATCTAGATTGAGCTTATAGCCAGAAAACTCCCCAAAAAGTAACCGTGGGCGGTGAACTCCGCTCCGCTCGCGGAGTTTGCAGAGTTTTCTGCACTCCGCGTAACACGTCGATCGCGGCGTTCCGAAAAACTCCACTTCACGTTGCGGAGCAGAGTTTCTATCCTCGCTCGCGTTTGTCAACGTCCAGTTGGCGACCGCGAGCGAGGAAAATCAACCTCCCGGTGAGATTTTTCCTCGTTCGCGATCGTCAACATTAAATTGGCGAGCGCGAGCGTGGAAAATCAACATCCCGGCGAGATTTCTCAACGTGGGGGAGGTCAGGTTTCTCATTGCGAGTAGTCGCGTATGCTCGCGACAGCTCGCGTTGAGAAACTGCCCGTTCGCGTTGAGAAAGCTACCGCTCGAGTAAAATTCTACTTGAGCGGCAGAAAAGGAAAGCAGGGACCGCTTGCACTGTGCATGGTGCCGTTCGCAATGATTGCCCAGTGCGGACAAGCATCCGGCACTGTGCAATCACCGCGAACGGCATTTTTCTGTCGTACTCCGCCGCTCGCGGAGCTCCGCGTAGTGCAGCAGAGTTTTTTTTGCACTTTGCGGAGTTCTGCATAGTGCAACTCCGCGAACTCCGCCCAGGGTTACCAAAAACACTTACCTCATAAGAAATCAGGATAAGAGCAGATGCAGGATTAGAGGAGAAAATAACCACATCATCCGCATAGGAGGTAAGTTTGAATTGTCGATCGCCATGGACCCAGGGTTAACCCCTTGGCCGCGGCGGTAATTCCGCCGAGGCACTGGGGGGGTGGGGGGTGAGCGCGGCGCCGCCATGCTCGTGACGGAACCACGCCGTCATGAGTCACGGGCGAGCTGTGCTCATGACGGCGTGGTTCCGTCACGACCCCGCCCACTCACTAATTCGCCCGGACAGGCGGGGAATCAGTACCACGTGGGCAGAGCGGCCGCAGCATGACGGAACCACGCCGTCATGAGCACATGCCGCCCGTGGCTCATGACGGCATGGTTCCGTCATGCGCAGGGAAGGGGTTAAATATCTGAGTTCCTAATAAGAGATCGCAGGTAGGGTTCAATGTAGAGAGCAAAAAGAAGGGGCAATAGTGGACACCCCTGTCTTGTCCCACGATCGATGTGAGAAAGCACGGAATAGCTCCCAGCATATGCAACCCGGGCGTATGGGGCCATGTATAATGCCTTAATCATTTTGATAATTTTTCGCCTATACCAAAGACAGATAACGTAGTCCATAGGCATCCCCAGACCACCCGGTCAAATGCTTTCTCTTCATCAAGTAATATCATACTCAGATTCAGATTACACTTTCCTGCAATATCAAATGCCGTAATTGCTGTATTAGTATGTTCCGTAGTGTCTCTGCCCGGAACAAATCCATGTTGCTGCAGGGATACTAGACAGGGGATCAATGGAGCGAGTCGACAAGCTAAAATCTTGACAAACCATTTAGCGTCTGTATTAATCAGTGAAATGGGCCTGTAAGAGCACAACTCGTTAGCTGGCTTATTCTTTTTTAAGAAAACCACAATATTAGTTATATTCCAGCTATCTGGGATGGCCCCCCCTGCCTCAATAAATTGCATCACGTGAAGAGAAATTCCAAACATAGTATTTCACCAAAAGTCTTATAAAACTCAGACAGGAGAGTGTCATCTCCCGAAGCCTTACACGTTTTGACTGTGGTCTGTGTGAGTACCTGTAGTTGAGTCCTTGGAGATTTCCCTTCACCTGCGATGAACAGAGGGGTTTCTGACACTTCAACTTTAGTTTTCAAAGAGCAAAGTTTGGAAAAATGCCCAGCTTGAACACAATATACCCAGTGAGTATATGTCCTCCAGCTCTATTTCTTCTTTTTTCAGCATCCCTAGAGCAGTCATTTCGTGTTAGTTGTTTCTTTTTGGTTTAGGAAGTAGTTCTGTCATTGTATTGGATTTTAAATGGGACACTGTTCAACTTAGGAGTGGTGTGGAGTGATCAAGTTGAGCATGACACTGATTATATCAGTGTATTATACTTTTTAAGGCTCGGTTTTGTCTGAAGCTGAAGTTGGTTAACTTGTTTAAGATTTGCGATTGTATTGTCCAGGGAAGCCACGCGGCATGCTTAGCAGTGATTCTGCCCTTAACAGAAAAAAATTGGAAGGCATAGGGTGATTTTCCTGGATGAAGTCCATGACACTAGAAGATGGACGCCTTGTTATGTAGGGGATGAGAAAAGATACCCTATAATGTGAGTCTTGAAGGACAACATAAATTGCGATGTCGCATGTACCAGTCAGGGAGTTCTGTGATTCTCCTGCATATCTTTTGGGAGAAGCCAGAGGATCCAGAACTCTGAATGCCATGACCGAGTAAGTACTGCACTGTGTGGGATCAAAAAGAATTGTTGGAAGAGAAACATTTTCGAAGCATAAAGGAGTTGTCTCATATGAAATTAGCAAATACATTTTCTCTTGCAGGTAAGTGTGTCTTCTTGTCTTGTAGATTGTCAACACTTTTATTTGACTCAGAGATCTCGTACATCGAGGCATGGCTGGCTTTAGCGCAGGTGGCGCCCGGTGCGACAATCATTTTTGGCACCCCCACACCCCATGACCGCCTCCTCGGATTCTCTCACTACCACCGGGCAAAAGTGCCCCTTATCTCTTCAATCCTAAGTTGTTTCTAAACACAGCACCTCCCCCCCAGTCAGCACCCCCTCCACAGGCCAGCCGAGTGCGGCTGCACAGGTCGCAGTGCCCTAAAACCGGCCCTGCATTGAGGCAATGATTTTCAGAACTACTGACCTTTGGACTAATCTACTGCATATGCCTACTGTGACTCACTATCAATTTCTTGTGTTGCCAATCATTTATAATAATTTGGCCCACATTCCAAGGTACTCTGAATTATCCCGTGATAAACCTGTTACCACACCTTGGGTCAGATTTACAAACATTTTGCAGTGTGTTTGCATCACAAAGGTGACAAAAATATTTTTGTTTGTTATTTACTTTCACGCAAGTTGTCTAAGAGTAACACAAAGCAGTGCAAAGAGATGCTTTGCATTACTTAGCGTCAAGGGGGCATTCCATGGGTGGTATAGCCACCCATGCTTTTTGATGATCTACCCAAAATGTGACGCAGGGTTTTGCGTCAAAAATTAACCCTACTTGAAAGCAGGTGTTAAAAGGAGAGGTGTTTTCATTTACAAAGGGGGAAAAGTTTTAAAAGTTATGTAGGGCTAGTATTTTGTGCTGGAAGGGAAGCCTTCCAGTACAAATCCTATGCTAGACTCATGCACACACCTGCACTATGGTGCAAAGGTGTGTGTGTGGTGCTCAGCTGCAAAATTCTTTGCCAGCACTTGGGTGTGGGGAGGACATAGGTATATCTCTGTAGATATGGCACTCTCCTGCTCTCTTCTTCACATGCAACACAGTGTGGCATGAAAATGTAGTAAATCTGGCCCCTTGCAAAGTAGAGGAGCTCCACGACCGGATACATTAATCCGGTACATTTTGGCAACCCTGTGGGCCATCCAAAGCTCGTTCTCCCCTACAACCTGACAGCTCAGCTACGCCATTACGACGAGTGTGGCGCGCATACCTGGGGCCCACTGGGCGGATCGGCACGGACAGATGAACTGACATCTGGACCGTCCTGCGGTGCCTGGAGAGTGAGCTGCCACCTTCTACTGGTGGGCTGCGGGGACACGCCCGGGAGTGAGGGGCCAGACACTGGGACGGCACGCGGAGAGATGGTGCTGACGAGCGCAGCCTGCTGCTCCTCTCTTTGAGATGGGGCGCTGCTGGGCCTTCGCCGGCTGGGGTCATGGATGGATAATGGTGGACTGCAGCGGATTGCGGAGACAGCCCAGAGCATGCTGGCCTGCTGTACTCACCACCGGGGCGAAGAAATTACAGACGCGGACCCGTGCATGCGGACCGGGACCCGACGGGTGGTGCCTGCATCCGCTAAACCTGCGTTGAGGAGCCGATGGTTGGGCAGGAGCAGACGAGCTCCTCACCTTGGAAGGCCTGTAAGGGGTGCGCGGCCCCTGCGGGCCTGCCCACCCCTGCGGTGAGTGATTAGCCCCAGAGTGCGGATCGAGTGGAGAGGCGTGGCCCCATCGGGAACTTGTCTGGTCTCCCGGCCCTGTCTGAAAGCGCTAAACACGGGGGTGGACTGTGAGCACCCACCCCCCTGCCGGCTAAAATACCCCTAGGAAAACTGCCTGCATCGGGTGGGGCCGCCTTGCCACTGCTGAGAGGGACAGCTGCAGGCGTGGGGCGAGTGACTGCTTGTAACGCACGGAAGCGGAGTGCAGTGAGAGCCTCCATGCCAAGACAGCAGGGCTTTGCCCTGGAGCGCAGATCAGGACACTGTGGGGCTCACACAGACGTCTGCAAACACACGGCTCAGAGCAACTAACCCACACCTGCTGCACGATTGGCAGCAACGGAGTGATTGCATTTCTTGCTAGTGTTGGCTGAGGGGGCCTAACGCCGACATCGTCACCGGCTCCCTGGTTCACAGCACGGCACCGTACTGGTGGTTTGAAACGGGGGTTGCCGCACCTATCGGGGGTTTCGTGAGCTGCGAACTGGGCAACTATAGACGGGTGCACGAAGTGAGAGCATACAGTCCACAGGCACTGTCGAGGCCTAACGAGGACTGGCCCCATTTGTCTTTATACTATGGGGCGCACAAAAGGGAAACTGCCGGAGTTGGCTGCCACGTGTCCACCACAGCAGGAGGACTCGGACAGTTCGCCCCAGATGCCCTAAATGAGCTGCATCCCACCGACAAACATGGAAGCCACCCCAGACAAGCTGGACATAATCCTGCAAGAAGTGAGAGACTCTCGCCGGGCCATAGAACAGCAAATTGGCTCCCTGACAGCCGGCTTCACATTGCTGAAGGCAGATCATGATAAACTGGCCACCACAGTGAAACATAATAAGCAACTCTTGACAGAACTGCTCCCGCAGCACAAGGAGCAAGCAGAGTAGATTTCACAATTGCAGAGTCAGGTATCTAGCCCACAGGACAGAGTGGAAGATGCGGAGGGCAGGGCTAGTAGGAACAATGTCCGAATAGTTGGGCTGCAGGACGCTATGAGGGCCCTAATCCCACTCGCTTCATGGAGCAATGGCTGCGTGAACATATAGCCCGAGAGGGCCTGTCTGACCTCTTCTGTGTGGAGAGAGCCCACCGAATCCCTACGAGAAAACCAATAGAGGGTGCACCTCCACACCCAATTATAGCCCGCATACTCAATTACAGGGATCGGGGTACGCTGTTAGGCCTTGCTAGGGAGAAGTCCAACATTCAATACAAAAATCACCGGATTTCACTATACCCTGATTTCATGATACCGGTGAAGCGTCAGAGGGGCTCCTACCAACCAGTAAAACAGAAGCTCAGAGCCCCAAACCTGCAGTATGCCCTGCTGTTTCCCGCCCGACTAAAGATCATGTATGAGCAGAAGACGCATTTTTTCGATAATCTGGAAGCAGTGGAAGACTGGCTGGATGTCACATTCCCGCAAAGCATGTTTGGGGGATCGGTGCGGAGCACAGACCTGGGACCGCGGCTGGCGACCGGGAGGGCACGCGCCGTAACAGATCGACCCACAAAATCTGTTCAAAGAGCCCATCACCAGAACAGGCTAAGCGAAGCAAAGAGGTGGCACTGGCTGTGGCAGCAGCTTTTTGGGACAGTGGGCCCCACTTCTTGCCGGAGTCATCTGAAGACACCACCATGCATTCGGACTCAGAGAACAGTCTTACCTTGTTCCCTACTGTCACGCCGCAGACTGCAAATGATCTTTAATGTCGATGTCTCCCATGCACTAACACATTGTTGAGTCTATGACAGTTTGCTTACAGGATGGGCTGCAGTTCCCCGTGGCCCCCGTCATTTCCCCCCAGGTTTGCCATCTCCTTCATTAATGACGATAGTCCGGTCAACTACACTACTGTAAGTAAGAGAGCTGCACAAGGTGAAGTAGCCGCCTTCCCTATGGCGTATGCACACTGAACTCAGCGAACTGTTCCACAAGTTATGTATTCTGTTTGGTCCAACATAGTCTATAGGTTGGACCTTGTATTGAGATCAAGAGGGTTTATTTGGATTCTGGCTTACACCCCCCACACGGGGGATAGTACCCCGCCCCCAAGCTCCGACGGGTCTCAGCTCTGTATGCACGCACATATGACAGTGGAGGGAAAATATACTGTAGTCACTTGGAATGTCAGGGGGATGGGGCAATACACAAGCGCCATAGAATACATGCTCAACTAAATAGACGCAAAGCACAGATTGCCCTGAACCGCATCTTACTGATTCCGAAGCCACCAAATTACGCAGGTAGTGGAGAGGCCAAGTGTTCACCACATAATACTCTGCATTTGCAAGGGGGGCGGCTGTCTGGGTGCGGGGTGCAGTCCCATTTGTGGCATTAGAGCAGCGCAAGGATGCAATGGGCGGATATGTAATTATTCACGGCACACTTGATGGCACGCATCTAGTAATAGGTAGCATATATACCCCGAACTACGACCAGGACAAATTCCTAACTAGTCTCAACATGGTGCTGACAGATTGGGCGGGATACCCATGGGTACTGGGCGGAGACTATGATGCGGTTATGGATATTCACCTGGACTGCTCCCACACCCCTATCAAAGGAGCGGCCTCTATCAAACAAGCGGACTCCCTCCACAGATGGGCTGAGGGCTGGTCACTGGGAGACGCCTGGCACCTCAAGAACCCAAACAGCCGGGAATACTCATTCTATTCACCGCCACACCAACTCCATACCCGCCTAGATAGGATATTCTGCTCCCTTGGCAATACCACCCAGGTGACCAGCGCCACCTACCTGGGGAAGACCCTCTAGAGACCCTCTAGAGATCACAATGACATGGGGAAGAATCCCTACACCTGTTCCTACCTGGAAGTTATGGCCACAGGTTTTGGAGGACGCTGTCTTCTGAGCTACTATGGCATCGGCCATTACCAATTATTTTGCTGAAAATGCTAACATGGCGTCATCACGCCTTGTAGAGTGGGATGAGTTCAAGACGGTCGTAAGGGGCACCGCTATTAGTGCCACCGTGGGGGCTAGGCATGAAATCCACAAATGCCTTAAGTCCGTAGAGGATTCCCTAAACAAGCTAGAACAAGAGGCAGATAGCAACCTCACTAAAAAAGAGGAACTACAAGAGGCACGCATACAATATGCTGAACTACTGGAACGCCTCAGAGTAATGGATTATCAATCCTATACACAACTCAAACATACAGAGGCCGATAAATCGGGAGAGCTTCTTGCATGACTGCTATGCGACACGCCGTCCCCCACCCCTATACACGAGATAGCCTTACCAGACGGTTCCACGGTACACACACAGCATGACATAAACTTAGCCTTCTGCGAATATTACGAAGCACTGTATGGGGCCCCTGGAGAAGCAGTGGGGGAACCCATTGGCGCTTTTCTGCAGGACCTACGCTACCCCCAAATTTCACAGGCAGACCAAAAAGAGTTAAGTGGCCCCATAACCAAACAAGAAATTAAAGAGGCTATCCGAGAACTCCCACGTAACAAGGCTCCAAGTCTGGACGGCCTATGGTGGAGTTCTACAACACCTTCTCGGATGCATTGGTATCCCACCTGGAACGTTTGTACCAAACGGCGATGGAGGCTGGCACCCTTCCCCTCACCACCATGCAGGTATTGATCACCTCACTCCCCAAACCGGACAGGGACCCATTGGACATGTCAGGTTACCGCCCACTGTTGCTTTTACCAACAGAATACAAGATTCTGAGTAAAATATTGTCTCGTCGACTGCTCTCCCTCCTACCACACCTTATTCACAAAGACCAGCACGGTTTTGTCCCAGCCCGAAGCACTTCCTTGAATATAGGACGCCTCTTTCATATCATGGAGGCCACACCTAATAACTCCAAAGGTGCGGGGTGCATTGCCCTCGATTTGCGCCAAGCTTTTGATACCTTCAACTGGGAATACATGCTTCGGGCCATGGGCAGGTTTGGCATTCCACTAAACTATATGAAATGGGTTAGGCTACTTTATACCGCCCCCACGGCACGGGACTGTTCTGGCGCCCACATTTTGCGCCCTTACTTAGTGAGCAGAGGCACACGGCAGGGTTGCCCCCTGTCGCCATTGCTTTTTGTGCTAGCGCTAGAGCCCCTGGCTATTCGGCTCTGGAAGGAGGTGGGAGAAATTGGGATCCGTGTGGGCAACACAACACATATAATGTCGGCATATGCTGATGACCTTATTCTCTATACACATAATATAGCTAGAGACCTGGAACCCTTACCACGCATTTTCGAACATTTCGAACGCATCTCAGGCCTTGCTATCAATGAGAAGAAATCCCAAGCGTTCTTTTTCCAGCCAGGAGGACATCCGGAAGCCATTAGCTTAGGACAGCTAACTCTAACAGTAGCGCCACATACCTTCAAATATCTAGGTATTCAAATATATAGGTCCCCACAAGACCTTTTAGAGGGCAACCTGACGAGGGCGATAACCTCATTTTGATCCCAGATTTCCTTTTGGGTCTCACTGGCCCTTTCGGTAATGGGGTAGAACAGCTATTTCCAAAAGGGTCATGCTTTCGCACCGCATATTTTTTCACAAATTTACCAGTATTGATCCCTACCTCCATTTTCAAAACGTTGGACATGCTGCTTACGGATCTCATTTGGGGAAGGGGTTGCAGATGGGTGGGACTGGCCAAATTATAGTTGGGGATGGACAAAGGAGTTTTAGGGGTACCGGATTTTAGGGCCTAATGCTATGCCAGTCAGCTGCAATGGTTATTGTACTGGCTGGTGGGGCGTAACCTACATGAATTGTATTACACACCACTGCTCCTGTCCTGTGGCACCCTCCACACTTTACTATTGCCTCAGATTAAAATCCCCTCTGAGACCCCCCTACTGCTGTGCACAGCACTCACTTACTGGAAGCCGGCGCTACAATTCACGAACCAAACACTCCCTTATGCCCCTAACATTCCCCTGTTGGGTATCCCTAAATCCACTGGTTTGGTTACTGGGCGTAGAATATTCAATTGTACACAGGAGGGGGTCTCCACTGTGGGAACACTATTCTCAGATGGGATGTTGCTAGACCATGATAACTTTTCCAGGGAACAAGGGGTCCCTCGCTCTCTCTTCCTTTTCATTTATTTATTTATTTTTGGCAATATCAGCAAGTGTACATAAATATCTAACATGTGGAATTAATAAACTAGCCGTAATAAATATTATACAAAAATGCAGTAGCAGCACTAATTCATTATTCAGTCCAGTTTGTTAGCAGGATCTAAAAAAGCTGACCAGGATAAACAATGAACAAAAATGCAGTAGCAGCAATAATTCATTATACAGTCCAGTTTATAAGCATACTCAAGGGTTAAAAGTAGATCATTAATGAAACATATCCAGCCAAGTCGTTAACACTCCCCATATCTTCCTTCCCTTCCTTTTTGCCTGCATGCCCTTACGAGCATACAGAGCCACTTCAAATTGATATATGTGCAAAAAGCACCCCTTCCATTGCTAAAAGGTCGGAGGTAAGATATCTAACCATGATGAGGAGATACACAGTCTGTAGACTGTCATTGCAATAAAAAGCATTTCCATCCCAGGACCCGACAATGTCTTATCCACGCCCAATAACATAAGTTGCGGTGATGGGATGATTTTGCATTTTAATACCTCTCCCAAAAAGCCAGCGATTTCTAATTCTAGCTGTTTTAAGCTGGGGAAGGAATAAAACATATGTACCAAATCCCCCTCCATCTATTGGCATCTGGGGCACCTAGTCCCTGCCACGCCCCCCATTTTGCAATCTTTGCTGGATTTATATAAAGATCAAACAGCGTCTTATAGTGTTGTGACAGTAAATTTGACGCAAACATAATTGTCCCACCCAACTCCAGTGATTGCAGAAAGCCAGAATCAGCCAGCTCAAGTTTATCCTGCCATTTCCCACAGTGTTTCTCCAGATCATAGGGTACCAGTTCCAACAAACATCCATACACCTGCGAAATGGAAGAGGTAGAGTTCTTTACCATCACTTCCATCAAGGGTATTTGATCAAAGCCAGCTATTCCCCCAATCTTTTTTTATAAAAAAATCCCTGATCTGTAAGTACTTAAAAAAATCCTGCGGCCCAACATTAAATTTCCTACAGATCACATCGAAGGGTGCAAGCAAATTCCCAGTAAGGAGATCTCCAAACCTGACTAGACCACAGTTGCCCCATCTAATAAAACAGCTGTCATGAAATATGCAGGGCAGTTGTTCATTCGGAATCAGGGGAGTATATCTGCTATACCTGCCTACCCCAATTTTCTTTCGAACCACCGCTCAGTTTCTATATGCAGCGTACAGCGACTTAAAGCAGGTTCACTTAAAATAGCTTGGCTCAAAAAACTTCATTAAGCATCCATAGGCTGCGTTGCCTATCAATAGTTCATATATGGAAGGTACATGATTGCCTATGCGGCGCTCTGTAGCCTGACTAGTGAACAATATATTATAGCACTGCATAGCGGCAGCAAGATAATATAGTCTAAAGTTAGGAAGCGCCCACCCCCCTTTTTCTCTGGGTAAACACATGAATTTATTAGCTCTTCTAGTTTTCCCATATGCCCAGATAAAGCTTGCAACCAATCCATCAATTTTCTTAAACCATTCACTATTGAATTCCAGAGGGACAGATCGAAACACATATAACAATTTAGGGAGGAACACCATCTTGACTAAGTTACATCTTCCCATTATAGACAATCTCAAATTGTCCCACCGTTTAAAATCCTCCTTAGCTTTCTCAAGAATGGGGACCAAGTTCAAATCAATTATATGCCCCACCTTAGGAGTAATGCTTATACCTAGATAAGTAGCTTCACTTGTTATCCTGCTGTCCGAAGCGAATGTGTGACTGTTTATCAAGACTTGGGTTTTGGCCTTATTCAGCAGGAACACAGATCTACTCCCAAAGTTCTCTGCAATCTCCTCAACCGCCCGTAGAGCTCTATCTGGTTCGCTGGTGACTATAGCCACATCGTCGTCATAGGCCAGGGTTTTCGTGTCCCAGCCCTGTAAACTAACAGGTACAATATCCGGTGAGGCCTCTAACCTCCTAAGAAAGGGGTCAATAAATAATGCAAATATCAAAGGGGAGATGGGACAACCCTGTCTTGTACCCCTCTCGATTGCAAAGGGCTCAGATGCTTGTCCCATTATTTGCACATAGGCTATAGGCTTGTAATACATTGCTCGAATTGCACCAATGAAATTACTTCCCAGACCATTGTCTTCCAGCATTTTCCACAAGAAGGCCCACGACACGTGGTCGAAGGCCTTTTCTGCATCCAGTAAAGCCACCCCCATTGGTTTGGCCAGAAATTCCATTGCATCAAATAGGGATATGACCCTCTGAACGTGATCAGTGGTCCCTTTGCCTGGGATGAACCCATGTTGCCTCTCAGACACCAGTTGATGTATAACACCGGCTAATCGGGTGGCAAAGATTTTGGAATATACCTTCACATCACTATTAAGCAGCGTAATTGGTCTATATGAGCCCATAGCAACGGGGTCTTTACCTTTCTTTAAAAAGATAATTATATTAGCAACACCCCATGACCTAGGGGGAAGGTTGCCGGTTTTAACTTCATTCATAAGATATAACATTTCCTGCTGTATCTCTGTAAATAATACCATATAAAATTCCAAAGGAATGCAGTCTACCCCAACAGCCTTCCCCGATGGTAAGGCAAACACAACTGTCTGTAACTCCTATGGTAATATTATTCCCCATAGCATCAGCCTCTCCTCATCTGTAATTTTACCGGCCTGATCTACCACACCATTATCTAAAGGCAAAGGTCCATGATCAGAGGGAACTTTATACAGATCGACATAAAAACCCCTAAAAGCCTCTGTAATTTCCGAGGGATCTGTAACTAAGTTTCCACGCAGATTCTTAATTTTACTAATACAACCGACCAAGCTTTGTTGCTGTGCTCTTACTGCCAAAACCGCCCAATGCACTCATTATACTCGTAGCGGTCCTGCTCTTTAGACAAATACTTCCCCGCTGTTTTCTCTGCAAAGTGTTCATTTAGGTGTGCCTTAGTGATAGCTATCAGGTTTGAAACCGGGGCAGAGTCTTTCCCGCTTTCAACAGCACTAATTAATTCTGTTTCAAGACTGCTTAGCTTTTGATAAAGCTCTCTGCTGTGTCCAGGCTCATTCTTCAGTTTAGAAATACTAAAACTCAGAGTTTCACCCCTTACCCCCGCCTTAAATGAGTCTCAGACAATTCCTGCATCCGCACTACCTTTATTTAGCTAAAAAAAAAACACAATCCAGGATTTCATATGTTTGACATAATCAGGATCCAGCAACAACCCCCTCTCAAATTTCCACTTTCTAGGTGTGCGGGCCAGCCCTTTAATGGGAAACTCAAAAATAACCGGGTTGTGATTGGACACCGTTCTAGGGAATAATTCCACCAGTGCCCCTTTGACCAATATAGGTGACACATAAAAATAATCCAACCTGGCTAGACTACCATGGGGAGCCGAGTAGTAAGTATATCCTGGGTCCGGTGCTTTCAGTGATGCCCAGACATCAATCAGCCCTAGTTCTTTCCGCAGGCGACCCAAGGACTTAAATGATTGCGGCTTGCGCCCCACATAGCTTTTGTCATTATTACATAGCCCTCCCCTTGAGCCATTT
This sequence comes from Calotriton arnoldi, assembly GCA_963921515.1. NCBI lineage: Eukaryota > Metazoa > Chordata > Amphibia > Caudata > Salamandridae > Calotriton > Calotriton arnoldi. The sequence continues at coordinate 616,968 of CAWUFW010006645.1, forward strand.
AAATTCTGTTTCAAGACTGCTTAGCTTTTGATAAAGCTCTCTGCTGTGTCCAGGCTCATTCTTCAGTTTAGAAATACTAAAACTCAGAGTTTCACCCCTTACCCCCGCCTTAAATGAGTCTCAGACAATTCCTGCATCCGCACTACCTTTATTTAGCTCAAAAAACCCCACAATCCAGGACTTCATATGTTTGACATAATCAGGATCCAGCAACAACCCCCTCTCAAATTTCTACTTTCTAGGTGTGCGGGCCAGCCCTTTAATGGGAAACTCAAAAATAACTGGGTTGTGATTGGACACCGTTCTAGGGAATAATTCCACCAGTGCCCTTTTGACCAATATGGGTGACACATAAAAATAATCCATCCTGGCTAAACTACCATGGGGAGCTGAGTAGTAAGTATATCCTGGGTCCGGTGCTTTCAGTGATGCACAGACATCAATCAGCCCTAGTTCTTTCCGCAGGCAACCCAAGGACTTAAATGATTGCGGCTTGCGCCCCACATAGCTTTCGTCATTATTACATAGCCCTCCCCGTGAGCCATTTAAATTGAAGTCCCCACAAACGACAAGTGGTCTAGGCCATGATGGAAGTTCGGCCGCCAGGAAATTAAACACACTGGGGTCATCTAATACTGGGGCATAAATTGTGCAAAGTGTAAAAGAGCCACTTCCTACCTTGCATTCCATTAACGCCCATCTTCCCAGCTTATCTGCAGTATTCTGACCAGGAATAACAATGTCCCCTTTCACTAGGATCGCAACCCCTCTTGTCCTATTCTCTTGTGACATATAGCAAACAGCTTTTAGCCCAAGAGTATTCAGCAGGGCCCTATCTTTCCTGGCGACATGGGTTTCTTGTAAAAAATACACATCTGCTCTCAGAAACCTTAACTCTTCTTGTACCCACCTTCTTTTTACTTTATCATTTGACCCGAAGATGTTAATAGATGCAATTCTCAAGCTAGCCATAGCTCTTAGAGGCTATCAACACCACCAAAGAGTACCACCCAAGTAAGAGATAAACCTCACTCCCCCATTCTAGTCTTTCAGGACCTGGTACGCCACTAACTCCTACCCCCCCTTCTCTCAGGGCATGCCCAGGTCCACAGTGCCTTTGTTCCTTTGACACAAAAAAGTACATAATCTCTCTTACAGTTACAACTACATCCACCTGCTGTATATTGAATATCACACCATCACACCACGAGCCATCACCCCCTTCCCAACCCCCACCCCTGCCCTGGCACACCCTCAACCACCCCTCGCCCACCCCCCATCCCACCTCCCCCCCTCCTCTAATGAAAGCAGCCAGACCAAACTGGTCTGTGTGATGGAGACCGGAAGTCGGCACCGCGGGACCCCCTCCCCTCTCAGATGTTTACCCCCTTGCTCCCGCAATAGGACAGTGCCCCCAAAGCAAAAAGAAAAACAAAATAAAGAAAGACGTAAGAAACCATCGCAATACATTACAGAGGCTCAAATCAATTCTTAACCAAATCTAAGCTAGTATCCCCATATTTATACAATGCCACTACCCGCCGTAAGCTGACACAGATATTCTTTGGCCTTAATTTCTGGCGTAAAGAATTTAACAGAGCCACGGACAATAGTTTTCAGTCTGGCAGGAGCGAATAAATATGCTTCAAAGCCTGCATTCTGGAATGGCTTAATGACCTGCCGAAGACGCCACTGCTGTTCGACCGTAATATGGCAGAAATCAGGGCGAACGAAAAATGATGAACCTTGGTATGTCCGTCTTGCATCCGGGCGGGCCTTCTCAAAAATAGCCTGGCGAAGCAAAAAGTTCCCAAAAAATACAAGGATAGCCCGTGACTGCCTTGGGTTTCTACCGTCCTGGGCTGACTTATTTCGGGTCATCGGGAACCTATGTACTCTTTGAACTTCCACAGCCCAGTCCCATCCTGCAAGTTCAGGGAATGATGCTTTCAAGAGATCCAGCATGTACGAGCGGATATCAGCCTCCTACACGCCTTCATCTATCCCAAGAAACCGAAGGTTATTCCTGCGCTGTTGGTTTTCCATGTCCTCCAGTTTCTACTGAACATCGATTAATTGAGACTCATGCATCTTGGATTGCTCTTTTACTTCTGTGGCCACTACCTCCAGGGCCGTGGTCCTGTCCTCCTGTCCTCGATATGGCTCGGGCACTCCCCAATTTCAGAACACGCTTTCACCACCTTCCGAACAGCGCCTTCCAGTTTTTTCTTAGCGTGCCTTGCCCTTTTACCATCTGCCCGTGTCTCAGCCTGATGTTCTTTAATGAACTCCAGTATTAAACTTAACTCAGAGTTTAAGGGCATGGATCCAGTTAGCTGAGAGGCACCTGTGCCTGTTTCGTTCATAGCTAGTGCTTCCGGAGGGGTTCCAACCATCCTTGTGTGGGAATAATCCCATTTCAAGATACTACCAGTTATTTTCTTTGTTTTCCGGTTCCGTGGTTCAATACTGCATTTACTGGCCCTTTGTTTCTGCGGGCGCTTAAGCACAGTTTCAGGTGCTTCCAGCATACTGGATTCTGATGCTGAGGAATCTGTCCCGCTAAATTCGCTATTATATGAGTCAGGTACCTCAGACTCTAAATCATCTGTCAAAGCAAATAATTTATCCACTCCATCCAGGGTGATATCTGTCACCGCTACTGCTGTAGCTCCACACTGCTCGATACCAAGCTCCTTGATGCACCCCTCCTTACTGTCTCCTGCCCCCGCTGAGCTCAGGGCCTGTTCAAGTGGCAGAGTCCCGCCTGGGCAGGCTGAATCTATGTCCGCTGCTGAGGTCTCCCCTTCAAATGCTACATGAGCCAAAGTTGCACAGACATCCGATTCGCTGGTTTCTCACTAATGCCTGGCTGACTTGGCCCATTACCAGAGAGCTTGCTGACAAAGTATTTAGTTATTGCAGGTTGCGGCTGTGATTGCGGTATAAGTAATGCATTGTTACCAAGACCCCCTGTCCCCTCCTCCATGCCAGCCCCTGCCCTAGTACCTTTGGTAACGGCTTGGTTCCTTCTTTTTCCTGCACCCGTGCTTTCAGACCTTTATTTTCCTGTTCGCTCTCTCTTCCTGTTACACGCAGCACTGGTCAGATATGTAAGGAAGCACTGGGCACCAACTGGCGTGGAGCCTCGGACACATGAGCTGGTACATGCAGTGTATCTTATGGGTAATGGACGCCACCTGATTAGATGGCTGTACAAGGGACCCGGGCACATGCAGAGACTCCCCTCACAATACTTAGGGAAAAATGGGCGAGGGACCTAAGTAGGAACTTGTCAGACAAGGAATGGGCCTCTCTTTTGGGATACCCTAAAAGAGTATCTCGTAATGCCACATTCAAGCTAATTCAATACATGATCCTACATAGGGCCTACCTTACTCCACACCGTCGCAACTGCATGTACCCCACTGCCCAGGTTTGCTGCCCAAGATGCCAGGCAGAAGATGCGGACATAATGCACATGTTATGGACGTGCCCACGGCCAGTAGCGGCTCCTGGAGGGAGTGCTGCGGGGCGGTGGGGCGGGGAGGGGCAGGGTGGGGGGTAGTACACTACGGCTTACGGCCGAACTGAGTTAAGTACATAAGTAAATAAATAAAACGAATTACATTGCGCGCGCTGCATCGCAATCGGCGATGCAGCGCGCACAATGTAATTAGTTTTATTTATTTATTTATGTACTTAACTCAGTTCAGCCGTAAGCCGGAGTTTACTACCCTGCCCCTCCCCCGCCCCTCCCCATCGCCCCGCAGCACTCCCTCCAGGAGCCGTTACTGCCCACGGCTACGTGGGTTCTGGCTCGAGATTGCACATGTGATAGGAACCATCACAGGTATCATTAACTGAGATAAGCGGGGCGGTGCTTATTGGGCCTCTACCGCTGCCCCAAGACGCAGAAAGTACGGCTCCGATTTGCGGACCTGGCCCTACTAATAGCGAATCGCTCAATTACTTTGAGGTGGAAGTCGGCCCTCTCACAAACAATATATGCGTGGCACGGTGAGGCAGTCCGATGGAGTAATTCAGAAAGCGCAGCCATCAGGAGGGAAAAATATAGGGGTCTACGGAAAATACCGATCTCCATGGAATGGGATCTGATGCTGGAGGCACTTAAAGCAAGCGAACCCCCTATCCCACAACGCATATAGTATTTGCGTCTCCTTACACTAAAGAGCAGCTATGGTTCCCCCTCACCCCCCCACTAGTCGCAAGGCCTGGCAATTAGGAATGCACCCTACTGTATGAGACCCCTAGCAAGGGACAGATCGAGGATGAGTCATGCCTCTGGCCCGCAATAACTTCATTGGGGTGAGCCAGAAAGCAGGGAGGGGGGAGGGTTGTTATGGGTGGTTTTATGACTTTAATGTTTCAGATAGACATTAACTGAAGGCCAACTGCTGTAAAGCCACAACAGCTTGAGGATGCACAATACCAATGTCTTGCACAGGTAGCAGCCTGGATTTTGAATGTATCCTATATGAATAGAGAGTTTTTCCCTAATCTATTCTTTGCTGAACTGTCTATGTGATGGATAAATCCACGCCCACGCATGAGGTGGCACTTTGTAAACTCAATAAAGTATGTTTTAAAAAAAAAGGTTACCTTACTACTTCATTGAAAATGCTCAGTTTGGAAAGAAGGATAATTCATGGAACCAATTTTGCTGCACACAAATTCCACATATTGTTCATTCATTTTGGCCTTTTTCCCTTCGTTAATAGGGTCAGGTAACAACAAGCGTAATTTTTGTGTGGGATAAGCCCAGGGTGCGAAATTACTACATATTGTGTAAACTGGGGGACGCCATGTTCTTCTTGTAGGCTGCATTGCCGCCGGCATGGAGAACGGGCAGAGTGCGCATGACAGCTTTGGGCGACCCTAGAGGGCCGACCAAACAGTCATTGCGCCCTCAGGAGTGGGCACAACACTCCTCCCCTGCTCGCAGAGCTGAGCCCGCCCGCAACTAAACATAAAATGGTAATAACAGGAAGTTATTACCATTTTATGTTTCTGCTTCTCGTACTGCAAGAAAGCAGTAGGGTGACGCTCCTCCGCCCTAGTGTAGTAGCCGCCCCTGACTGCAACGTCCATGGAACACCTCCTGGGCGTAGAGTAAGGCGATGCAGAGATTTGCTCTGTGTCACCTTACTCATGATTTATGAGGCCACTCAAAGCCAGGCAGGGTGGCTTTGTGTGACTTCATAAAACTTTATGCGAGACCTGCGTGACGCTTTATACCACTTTACGTGGTGCAAAAGTGACACAGGGCTCTCATAATTAAGCCCCGATTTCAGAAGCAAACGATGTTTGCAGCTAAAAATAAGGTCCTTTTAGTTTAAAGACCTTGAGGAAATGCATCTACTTGTATTAAAGCCTACACTTTAGTACTTTCTTATCTTGGTACATGATTCAATTTCTACATTAATTGTTTGACATTAGGGGTACATTACAACTTTTTCGATATCTGGAACACAGTTCTCCTTTACAATATCTTGAACGTTAAAAAAAAAAAACACAAGAAAAACTAATGGGTATATATGATGTAGTGACTTTGAAAATGAAAAGAACTTTATGAACAATCTACGATGCTGACTTTGTCTAGGTTATTGTACTTTTTCACAGCAGAGCCGGTAGTACTTAAGAAGGGTTTCTTTAGAGAATTGCACTCACTGTTTACCTAATTGGGGCAAAGGCAATCATAGGGTTCCCATAAGAAAAGTATATGTCCCCCTCTCGGAGGGTGGATTGGAAGTTCCTAACTAGAAGCTGTATCATGCAGCAGGACACTGCACTGGCCCATGCATTGATTGGGTGAAAACTCTGCGGCAGATTTACAAGCCCCCTGCGCCACCAGTACGTCACTTTTTGTGACGTACTAGAGGCGCATTTCACTTCTCCATATTTACAATGAGAGGAAAAGCCACCCTGCGTGACTTTTCCTCTCCTTGTAAATATGGCCCCTTCACATGCAGCACTTTGCTTGGAAGGGGCGTTCCATGGGTGTTGCTGTGGGTGTTCCCACGCAACACCCATGGAACCAGATACATTTCCAGATTTACGAGCAATCGTAAACCTGGGAATGCGTGTCAATGCTACGCCTCCCCAGGGGAGGCGTAGGGAGGCACAACGAGGAGAAATGTTTTCATTTCTCCTCGTGTTTTCCTCTTTCAAAGCGTGCTGCATTCTACAGCACGCATTTAAAGAGGAAAATGCCTGCAGTGATTGTTTTTGTGCAGGAAGGTGCCCCTTCCTGCACAAAAACAATCTCCCCATGACGCAGGCATCCTTGCACCATGGTGCAAGGGTGCCTGGGCCAGCGCATGGCAACTGTTTTTGCGCCAGCGCAGGGGAGAGCACAGGAATGCGACAAATCTCTGTAAATATGTTGCATTCCTGTGCTTCGGAAGTGCTGCAGCGTGGCGCAGCCAAAGGGCTTGCGTTGCCGCGCTGCAGCACTTCCTTGTAGATCTGCCCCTCTGAACCCGAAGGAAAGGTAATAGTTGTGCACTTACCACAATATTGGGATGGCTTTTGGGAACGAGAGAGAGGCATACCTCGGGGAACACACTTATGAGGGTGGCCAAATGGTGGTGGAAGGTGAGATCCAGGCCTTGTCCATATGCACTGGACATGCCACCGTGGGCTCTCCCATGGTGAGCTAATTTAACAATGAACCATTAATGCAGGCCTCTGGGCAGAGACAAGCATACAAGTCTGGGATTTTATTTTTGATGATGGAGTGCTAAAATCTTTTGATTAGTTGAGGGAGGTATATGAAATAAGCCCAGACCCTTTTTTAACTGTATAATGCTCTAGTGCGACAGATGGTGGGATTCTGGGTTAATGCACATGGGGTGTCTCAACCCTTCACCCCTAGCACCGCTACTGCATGCATTACTGACACGTGGTCAAGATAGGAACGCTATTACATGCTTCTATGCTGTGATGTGGCACCAATCGGGCACACGGATTGACACCCTAAAGGAATGGTTGGAGCAACACCTGAATTATCAATCAATCAATCAATCAATCAAGCATTTGTATAGCGCGCTACTCACCCGGAGGGTCTCAAGGCGCTTGGGGGAGGGGGGTCCGCTACTGTTCGAACAGCCAGGTCTTGAGTTGCTTCCTGAAGGCGAGGTGGTCTTGGGTAAGGCGGAGGTGGATGGGTAGGGAGTTCCACGTCTTGGCAGCCAGGTAGGAGAAGGATCTTCCTCCCGTTGTGGCTCTTCGGATGCGGGGGACGGCGGCGAGGGCGTGGTTGGTCGATCGTAGCTGGCGGGTGGGAGTGTAGAAGGTCAGACGGTCGTTGAGGTATCTGGGGCCTTGGTTGTGGAGAGCTTTGTGTGCGTGGGTGAGGAGTCGGAACGTGATTCTCTTGCTGACGGGGAGCCAGTGCAGGTCTCTCAGGTGTCCGGCGATGTGGCTGTGTCGGGGGATGTCCAGGATGAGTCGAGCTGAGGCGTTCTGGATGCGTTGGAGTCTTTTTTGAAGTTTGGCTGTGGTTCCGGCGTAGAGAGAGTTGCCGTAGTCCAGTCGGCTGGTGACGAGGGCCTGGGTGACCGTCTTCCTGGTTTCGGTGGGGATCCACCGGAAGATCTTGCGCAGCATGCGTAGGATGTTGAAGCAAGACGAGGAGACGGCGTTGATTTGTCGGGTCATTGAGAGGGAGGAGTCCAGGATGAAGCCCAGGTTGCGTGCGTGGTCCGTTGGTTTGGGTGCGTTGCCAAGGGCAGGGGGCCACCAGGAGTCGTCCCAGGCGGAGGGTGATGATCCTAGGATTATAAAATATGGACAAGCAATGGACATGGTGTTTGGGCAATGTGAAAGGGATCTCTAAAAATTCTAGATTAAAATAAATACACTTAAACAACCTTCATCATAATGTTTGACACCGAAACGTATAAGCAATATATACCCAAGGACTGCCACTGCATGTCCTAGGTGTGCAGACACTGATGCAAGTTTTTTCCACATGGTGTGGCAATGCCCTATTACATCTCAGATTTGGTCTGTAGTACATGAGTCTGTGTCTGAGTTCATTTGTAGGTTGGTCCCAGGGAAAATATAACTCTGATTTTTTGGCTTAATGACACGCTCCAAAAAGACATAGCTTGTGTATAAATGTATGGATTTAGCCATGGAGAAAAGTCACGTTGCCATGGCCGAGAAGGTGCCAGTTCTTGTTGTCATCCTGATAGAGTTCTCTTGTGTTTGGCATGGGTGTCTTGGTGCATTTCCTGATTTGGTCATGGTGTCTAGTGTACATTTTTTTTGTGCAGGCCCCAACACAGCAGCTTAATATAACTAAGACTTCTGTTTTTTATTTTTTACAGATTTCTACAGATAAATTTAGACAGAAAACAATCGACTTTCTTTCTGTATTTATTTTTAAAAGCGTAAAAATACAGAAAATTGTGCTTCTTGTGAGTGACTCTCCTTGTTGTCCTTCATGAATTCCAGACCAACCATGAGGACGTAAAAACAAGGTGAGATTCCTTTAAAAACAGGCATATGTTAACATATATTTGTATATAATACTAATATTTACCTGTCGGTGTAGCGTTTTCCAGCTTAATTTGCTAAAACGCGACAGGCATCAAAGTATGAGTGAACGTTTATCAGTTAAATAAATGTGGAAATATAACCTTTTATGATTTCATTTATTCTCAAAACATAAAATGAATACGGATAAATAAAAAATAAAATGGCCAAAAAATAATTATGGATAATAGAGATGGAAATGTTAAAAAAAAAAAAGTCATAAAACCGGGAGCCCTAAATATAACATATTTTACAGAAAAGTATCACGACTTTCAAAAGTCTCCCAAAGGTGAAAAAAAACTTTTTCAACATCTGTCTGTAAGTTCAAGTGTCCTTACTTAAAGGATACATCTCATTAGCTGTGTGGCAACCATTAAAATAGTTTTCAGACGAAATTAAATGGCTCATGAAATCCGTTGATAGTATATTGGAAACAACGTAGCTGGAATTTCTCACTATCAACATTCGTAAATATCTTAAAAGTATTTATCATAACAAAATGCTGAAATCAGCCATTCCAGCTGACCAATTTTCTAAGGCACTCCTGAAAATCATCCAAACACAAAAAGTTAAATTGCACTGTAAGAAAATATGCACAAAATGTCATGCAGGTTACTGCCCCATATCCAGTGTCACAACTAATTCGTAAACCAACTATTCTGGCTTTCACCTCCTATCAAACAGGTTGGTAGTGGTATTTCCCATTTGTTCTTCCACACCACCCTCCACACCAATTAATCAATGACTTTCAGATGCACATAAATGATGCTGCTTGCTGCTTTTCGTAAGAAAATATTTAAACAAGATCAAATATTCCTGTGCCCTAGCAAGAGAGCAGGTGATCTTTTGATTTTTCTTATCCTAAAAAGAATTTTAAAAAACAACTGGCTAATTACAGAGACACGGGCTTGAATGCTCGTGTCTCATAAAGGAGGCAGGTTCTGTTTAGTTTGTATCTTAAGGTAAGAGAAAACCCAAACAGCATCTGAATCCTTGCTGGGAAATAGACACATAGGATTTGTTTTGCCTACGAAAAAATCCAAAAAGCATGTGGATAATTTTTGGAGCACTGATATACAAGTTTGTACTCCTGCACTGAACCAAGCAGTGTTTGGAATCGTTCTCAAACTCATACAAAATCAAAGAGTACCTGGGTCCCTGCCCTGGTAAAAAGATGTGTGTATTTGCCACTTATTGGGGATAGACGCTTGCTGGAATTTTTCACAAGCTAATTAAATATCCAAGCAGTGTCTGGGTCCGTGCTAGAGATGTATCTATGCCTCATAAAAGAGGCAAGTGCTTTTTGGCCTTTTTCTAAGTAACAATCTAAACAGCGTCTGTCTCATTTCATCTTACTTCTTGAAGGCCTTTCCAATTAGGCACACATTACAAGGTTGAGAGACCATCTAACAGGAATACAAATTCATACCATCCTGCATTTCCTACTGATTGCAACGGTATCCCACAAGTCTGAATGGGCCTATTGTCCAAACAGGAAAGACCCAAGAACACGACCATGGTAGTGGAAGAAAGAAACATGGAATTAGGTTGGTTTTAGAAATGTGGGTAAGTGTGTATTTGGGCTCAGGGCCAGCCAGCACACAGAGAATCTTTCCAACTCCTGACAGTTCTGAAAACTACACATCCTTTGTGGTGTGGCGAGTGTGAATGCCGCCATTTTTACATACCAGGAATGCCCTGCCCATGTCTAACTTTGAGTAAAGACATAGAATTATCTCACACTTTTTGATGGAATGTTTTGGGGTTTATGAGGACTAGCAAAATCACACCAACCCTGTATTACCACTATCAATCACTAAATCAGCATTTGTATAGCGCGGTACTGTCACCCCTATGGGGTATCTGGGTGCTCTCGGTGTGAAGCCTCAGCTGAAAAGCCAGGTCTTTAGTTCTTTTCTGAAGGCTGCCAGGGAGGGTGATGTTCGAAGATGGAGGGGCAGGCCATTCCAGGACTTGGCGGCGATGTAGAAGAATGATCAGCCCCAGCTGCAGCTGCAGGGGGTGTGAGCACGAGCTAGTGAGGAGGAGCACAGGTGTCTTTCGGGTAGATGGAAGTTCAGTTGATGGTTGATGTATTCTGTATGCTCTGGAGTCTTCTGAGGAGCTGGGTGGAGATGCCAGGGTAGAGAGCGTTGCCTTAGTCGAGCGGCTGGTGACGAGGGCCTGAGTGCCGGTCTTTCTGGTGTTGAATGGGATCCATCTGAAGAATTTGCAGAGTGTGCAGAGGGTGTGAAAGCAAGAGGAAGTGACGGTGTTGGCTTGTCAATTCATGGTCAGTTTGCTGTCGAGGATGATGCCTAGGTTGTGTGCATGGTCTGTTGGCATATGTGTCGGTCCTAATTCTGCTGGCCACCAAAGTATTCTTCCCAAAGATGACTTCTTTTGTTTTGCCGAAGTTGAGTTTAAGGCAGGTGTCTCTCATCCAATTAGCTACGTTGATCATGGCGTTGCAGAAGTTAGTTCTAGCTGTAGAGGGGTCTTTGGTGAGTGAGAGGATGAGTTCAGTGTCGTCTGCATATGAAATTATGTTGAGGCCTTGGGATCTGACGATGTCTGCGAGGGGGGTCATGTAAGGTGTTGAACAAGGTGAGGCTGAGGGATGATCCTTGGGGTACCCTCTAATATGATGTCCTTGGATCCAGAGGTGAAGGGAGGCGACCGGATGCTCTGGGTGAGTCCTGTGAGAAGGAGGTGATCCATTTGAGGGCATTTTGCTGTATGCCTATGTTGACTAGTCTGTTGATGAGGGTGCGGTGGGAAACGGTGTTGAACTCAGCAGAGAGGTCAAGGAGGATCAGGGCCACAGTCTCTCCGCAAGTGTAGTAGTAGTGTAGTGATATATTTAAAAAGCACCTCTCATGTTTTGGTTGGCCTGTTGGAATAATGTAACTGGAATCTGATTTATACAGTGGCGATTGACTATATTTTTATATTTATCTGCATGATGTTTAATGAAAGCTGCTACAGCCATTTACAGTGTGGAAATGCTAAGTTCCAATAGAAATTGCGCTTTAAGACAATTTTAAAGTTGAATGCAGGAAATGCAAGAGAGAGATGCAAGTCTACAGATAATCAATCAATGTGCAGACAAGCAGGCAAATAACTGATAGATAGGAATAGTTTGCACACCCTGTAATTTGCTAAATAAAAGGCTTCCTACTGATAAAAGGGATTTTGTTATTCTTTCCAAATTGCAATAGGAGGGGCATCGAAAGTGTGTCCCTCTACTATTTCAGATCTGAAAGGAATATATCAATGGCTTGTGACTCCAGTTGTGGTGACATATCATTGATGAGCTACCCACCCTCAAAATGGGGTGGTATGTCCACATGGCATATCTTCCCTTTTGAGCATCATGTTGGCAGCCTTAGAGGAGTGGGGAGTAGCCATATGGAGAATGTCTTCTTTCCAATAGTACCACTCTCTAATGGATCCCTGCATGGGGATCATAGCAGTTAGGTGTTACCAAGTTGGGACCTGCTCACCAGCCACATGTGGCTTGAAAGGGGATTGGAACTCCTATGCATAGCCTAGTGCCCCCATTAAAAAGGCATCTTCAGTCTTACTGCTCCCAGGGGAGGGTGATTTGCGGGTGTACACTCAGTCTGCCCTTCGCAGGAGTGGGAGCAGAAAGCCCACTAAAAGTCAGGTTTTAAAAAAAAAAAAAAAATGTGGTGGAGGCCAGCTTTCAGGCCACACTGCCACCCTAAAGGCTGCAACAGCCTTTCTGCCCCCTTCCTGTTAGGCAGATTTGTGGTTTACTTCCAATCTGCCACTGGGGGGGGCAGAAAACCCTCTAGAAAAAAAAAACCAATTGGGTTGAAGCTGGCCCATCCTGTTATAGGGTGTCACCCCATCCCCAAAGGTTTTCAATAGTCTTTCTGCACCCCGGGGTAGATTGGGTGTTTTTACCCCAATCTACCTACCAGGAGCAGTGAGGAGCCGAAAGTCCATTAGACATCAGGGCTATTTATATTTATGAAACAAGAATCGGAGTGGGGCAGACCCGTCCAAGCTTGAAAGGGATTGGTAGATTTCCCTTGGTGCAGGCTGAGCTTGTGCTCAAATACCTCACCTACCCACATCGTCAAAATGAGGAAAAATCTTTATGTTTCTGCATTGCATTTTGGGGCCTTTCCTGTCTCATGTGATAGGACTTCCTACATAGGTGGGGTACTGTTTCTTCTAGGAGCAGTTTGGAAAAGCTGAGTGGTAGTATTTTTGTGGGTCCCCACTGACTAAAAAACGTTGTCTCATAGAAAGTTGAGGAAAACCTGTTATTTTAGCCAATCCAAATTTTCATAGCATTCTGGGTAAGAAAACCTACTGGGATCCACACTACTCACACCACCCTGGACCCACCTGCATGTCTAGTTTTTAGAAATGTTTGGGCTGCTGGGTTTGGTATTTCTTCATAGGTGCCAGCTGCCCCAGGCCAAAAAATTGATAAATGATTTTCCAAGAAAAAATCTTGATGTTTCCTTCCCATAACCGAGTGTGGTAATGGTTTTTTTCAGGAGGAATTTGGGAACATTTCTTATTATTAATTGAAATTCTCTCAATTTTGGCTCAAATGTAAGCCAGTGTTCAACAATGAGCAAATTTTTCAAAATGTCGTCTTAATCACATGATATTTGGGAAACCCTGAATTTAGAGTTCTACAAATAACCACCATTCCTAAGCACAATGGGCCTGATTCATAAAGGTAAACTGAGGCGAAAGTCTAACTTTACGACTTTCGGTATTCACAAAGGGCTTTTACGAGTAGTAAAGTTAGACTTTTGTCTCAGTTAAACTTAAGTTTTGGTCTTAAGTTTAACTGAGACCAAAACTGAGACAAAAGACTAACTTTACTATTCGTAAATGCTGTTTGTGAATACCAAAAGTCATATGGTTAGACTTTCGTCTCAGTTTACCTTTGTGAATCAGGCCTCATATCTTGGGCACTTTTCAAAAATGCATAGGTTTCTTTCATACCCATTTTTCATTCAATAGATTTTATCATATGAAATAATAAGTGATGCAGAAGGAAAAATTATTATAAGTTGCAGTTCAATTGATTGCACTGGATAACACATGTTTGGACAAACAACGAACAGTATATATCCCTGCATCAGGAAAAGTCTGACAGATGTAACACTATGGGACAGCTGTACAAAGCATTTTTCCAGTTGCAAACGTCCTGATTTGCAGAATCGGGAATGTGTGCGACCAGAAAAATGCTTTCTCAAATGTACACAATGTGATTCGGTAACTTGTTACTGAATCGCAATTTGCATTTGCGATTCAGTATTTGGAAGGTGCGTGTTTTGGGCATTCCTTCCAAATACCGAATCGATATGGTTTGTATTACTGTTTTACGACCAAACTCTGGTCACAAAACAGTAATACTTTACCACCATTTTAAAAGTGGTGGTAACCTATTTCCAAATGAGAAGGAGTCCCCTTCCCCTTTCATAATGTTGAAAAAACCTCTTTTAAGAGCAAGCAGTGGCACCATGCACCACTGCCTACTCTTAAAAAATGAAACTTCAAAGTTTAATTTTTTTGATTTTTAAAGCATCTCATTTTCCTTTAAGGAAAACGGGCAGCCTTTGAAAAAAAAGATTGCTTTATTAAAAAGCCTAGCAAGCCTCCATCCCTGTGATTTCGAATGGGTCGCAAAGTGCGACCTACCTCATTAATATTCATGAGATAGGTCAATTTGCGACCTACTAGGAATCGCTATTTGTGAAAAAAATTCATACATTAAAAATGCTGATTACATTTTGCAATTCGTAGATAATCGGATTCAGGAAACAGGTATTCCTAATGCTTGTACATCTGGCCCTATATTACTATTGTCGATCGCCATTTAGGCAAAACTTTACAGATCAAAATATTGCGACCTATTTCTGTTTTTACCTATTTGTTTTCAATATTTTTGGATTTTCTTGATTAGTTGCTTTGGGAAAACCATGAGCAATCTATGAAACGGCCCGTTGCTGAATTCAGAATGTTGTCTGCTTTTTTTAAATGTAGAGCTTTCTTAGGTAGCACCACAAACTGCAAACAGGTAGAACCCCGAAAAATAAGAACAATTGGAATACACAGTAAAAAGCTGAAACAATTGTGGCAAAAATGTTTTTATTTACAACTGTACCTGTTCTTGCAATTGAGAAGAGGGTAATCTTAGCACAACAAACCTTTTGTTGATGCCATGCTTAAAATAACATACTTTCTTTCACAGCACATTTTTCCTTTTTTCCAAAATGTAATAGGTAGGTAACTGCCAGGTCCAGGAAAACACTAACCTGAATTGTTCCAGGAGTCTGCAGGAGCAAAGCCGAGACCACAAATCCCTCTGAAGGCTGGCACCATGCACACTGCACCAACAACTGTGTACAGGGAGCAGCCCCCAAGAGAAAGGGTGTTGGGAAGGAGAAAATGAAGAGAGTCATCCGAGTTCTTTACAAATTGGGTGGGTATCGTCTGACTTCCTTGGTCGCCGATCTCCAAGGTCGCACCTTTAGTGGAGTTGAGGATCCCTTCTGTTCAGAATAAGTAGAGGAAAGGTTATACTCCCTAACTATTACCCTGTCCCACAGGATACACCCAATCCCCACTTCCCAGTTGTGTACCTTGTCTGTATGAGGGATGGTCTGTAGCGGTGTGCCAGCATGGTTGATAATCATGTATCTCCCTCCCAAATGGGGTCTGTGGTTTTGTTATTCTCTTTTGTGGGCTCTTCACTGCGTCTTGCCAGTTCTTAAAGTTCAGAGGGACTCCTTGCCTTCAGGGTCTTCTTTGTTCTTTTCTTCTGGCCGAATTGCTGTGGCCTTGTCATTGTAAATGCAGCAGCGGAATACCTGGGAGAATTAAAAAGGAAGGATAAATTGGGGGACACTTCTATATAACAGAAAGATCAATAGGTTGCGCCCCTCGGGGGCCAGTCTAACTGAGGGATGAAGCAGTTGGCTCTATGGAATGTACTTATAATGCTCTAGAGAGGGACGGCGGGGCAGCATGACAGACATACATCACTCAGGCTATGCCTGATTGCCTGTTTTTGTGGGAGGGGTGGGGGGGACAGGTGGGTTTACACAAGGAGGGGTGAGGAGGGAGCAAGACAGGAAATAATCATAGTAGGGATGGGAGTATTGGAATGGGATTTAGACTGTATCTGCGGGTTGTCAAAGGCTAAGGGTGCAAGAAGATGTAATAGAACTCAATGACCAGTAAATTACGGATAGCAACGCTAAATATTTGTGGGCTAAATGATTTTTAAAAAAGGCAGTTGGTAGCACAAGGACTACAATTACTACAGGCAGACATTGTCTGCCTGCAAGAGACTTACCTGGAGGATAAGCAGAAGGCCCAGCTAAAAAATGTGGGCTATAGCATTGTGGAGGCCACCACACAAGGGACCCGCATCCGGGGGTGGCAGTTCTAAATCGAAACAAAAAGATATAGTTTCCCCGAGTTCGGGTGGATGCAATGGGGCGGTGGGTATTGGCAGAATGTAGAGCCCCAGGGTTTTCTTACTTTACATTATGCTCTCTATATAGTAGTAATATTGATGATCCTTCCCTGTTAGATTGGATAACTAACGAATTATCGCATTGGCAACTCCCCATTGTATTATGTGGCGACCTTAATATTAACTTGGCAGGTGCTTGGGGACATGGCCAAAAATCTACGGGGAGGAAACCTAGAGTGCACCAAGCTCTGTGTAACCTTTGTCAATCCCATGGTTTGAGTGATCGATTGATAGAAAAGAGACCTTTGAAGCATGGGTTTACATACTTCTCAGCCCCTCACCGAAAGCATGTTAGATTGGACTATTTTCTGGTGTCATTTTTGGTTAGACAGAAGAGTTCAATCGAATCTTTCCCCGTATTTTAATCCAACCACAACCCTCTAGTACTAGAAATAAAGGGCGATGCCTCTAGGGAAAAACCTAGCTCCTGGACCTTTGAGAGGGCACTATTCCTTGATGAAAAATATATGTCATATGAAAATGTGGATACCAGAATTTTCAAAAAGAAATGTGGGATCTGCCTCACTTGATGTGGTCTGGGATGCCCTAAAGGCTGGGATCCAGGGAGAGACACTTTAGTTTGTGTGCAGGAAGAGAAACAAGGATAGGGATGATATGCGGTCGGCGCAACAAAATCTAGCCCAGGCAGAATGCCAACTGGTTGCTGCGATACAATCGAATAAAGGGGTAAGAGAATGTCAAAAAAAGCCGCTCTTGCTAAAGCCACAATTGGTAAGAAATTGATGAAAAAGGTAATAGATAAGATGACGGCAAGGCGAGAGGAGATGTATGAGTGTAGCGAAAGGGTGGGTCATCTGCTTGCAGTAAAAACCAGACAGGAACACATATATAAAGAAATCAGCTCTGTGAGGGATCCAGTGAGAGATCTGGTGTCAGAAGATGGGGAGATCAGAAATGCCTTTTTTAATTTTTATCAGTCCTTATGTAGGGAAGAGATGGCGAGTAGATCTGATGACCTAATAAATAGATTTTTGGATGAGGGAGATGGGGAGATTTTATCCCAGGAGGAGAGGGAGCAATTAGATCTCCCATTAATGTGGGATGAAGTCCGGTTGGCAATGTCAAAATTACCCAGCGGGAAAGCTGCAGGCCCGATTTCATTTCAACAGAAATGTACAATATTTTTCACAAACATTTAAAAGAGACTATGACAGCTATTTTTGTTTAGGTCTCGCAAGGAGCAGCTCCAACAGCCTCCCGGGCCACAGCCAAAATCGTAATTTTCCCAAAGAAAAATAAGCTTTTAAGCGACCCAGGGTCATACCGCCCAATAACACTTATTATTGGGGATTTTAAAATATATTCAAAAGTCTTGGCCTCCCGCCTGTCACAGGCGATCTACCGGATTTATCTATGGGGCAGCATGGCTTCATTCCCGGTAGGGGTACCATAAAGCATATAAGAAAGATCATCACCCTATTTAATGCCAGACAGGTGTCAGGAGACCCTGTGGCTGCAATTCTTTTAGATGCTGAAAAAGCGTTTGACAGGGTCTCCTGGCAATTCCTCTGGCTTTCAATGCTCAATAAAGGGATAGGGCTGAAGTTTATTGGAGCAATAAAAGCACTATATAGGGACCCTTCAGCTAAAGTCTTTATAAATGGGGAGAGACAAAAGCTCTGAAAATATAAAGAGGAATGCGACAAGGTTGTCCCTGCTCACCTCTCCTTTTCGCATTATATATCAACCCATTCTTAAAGTATTTGGAAAGGACCATGGACATTCCCTCCTTAGTTATGTTTGGGCAGGAAAACAAGGTGTTGGCCTACGCCAACGATGTAGCGGTGGTCACTTCACACACGGACAAGGCGATCAAGGCAATCGAAGAAGCAGCGCAGAGATTTGGGGAGCTATCAGGGTATGCCCTGAACAGGTACAAGACACAGATCATAATTAACGAATTTGCATCTTCTTCCGATCATAGAGTAGTCAAAAAAGCTGTAAATCTCTGGGTCATGATAAACTCTGATTTGGACGTGGTGGTAAAGGAAAATTTGGACCTGTGTATCAGTGAGATGCAAAAATCCCTTAAAAGAGTGGACAACCTTCATTTAACAGAGATAGGGAGATGCAACCTGATTAAAATGGTATATTTCCACAAAGTACTGTATTTTTTAAGAGCAATCCCCCTGATCTTTTCGACTTATTGGTTGAAGAAGTTTGAAAGGATCTTCTCACAATTTATCTGGGCTTATGCAAGACCGAGGAGAGCCTTTAAATTCTTGACTTTACCCCAGGAACGCGGTGGGCTTGCACTACCCAACTTAAAACTGTATTGGTGGGCAGCCTCTATGATGCAATACACAATTCTGTTGGGCAGGGAGTATAGTAGGGATGATGCTAGAGAGACATCTCCTTTTGAATTATTGATTGGCCTAGATGCACGGGGTTGTCTCTGGTGTCACCTGGAATATGGATATTATGAACGGGTCTGGTATAAGACACTGACCACGGCTTTTAAGGTATGGACCTCCGTACACCGGCTATTAGAGATAGGGAGGCTAAGCTTTCATACCCCGCTGGGGCAAAATAAAAACTTGCCGGAGATATTTAACGATGCCTATTTTTATAAGTGGTCAAATGCTGGAATGAAACAACTAGGTTGTTTTTATACATCTTATGGTATCATAACATTTGAGGACCTAATGGATAAATATGACCTTACACATCAATAATTTTTTTAATATCTACAAATTAGAGACTTTCTGCAGCGGAAGGGGGGAGGGGTGGAGAGATTTAAGAAAAATGATCTGGTTGACAAATTAGTACAGTCTGACCTACCCCGGATTGGGAACTTGTACAAAACGCTGAACGAACACATGAAGGACGATATGGAAAAATGCTCAAACAAATGGCAAGCAAGGCTAAACATCACAGATACAAATTTTCAAAGGGCTTTCTCCAACACACTCATGACCATGATGCCAGCATTTTAAAACCTGTTTCGAGCTTCACTATACCCCTGATCGAATAGCCAAGGGGGGGTATATTGCCCTCACTGTGCGCTATATATAGCGGATGTTTGCCACTTGTAAAGAGCTTGGGCCAGTGATTAAGGAAATTAACGAATTTCTAAAGAACAGACTGCTCATAAAGGTTGAGGTAACCCCCCGGTAATAATGCTGGGTATAACGAACCTAAGTGAACAGGATGGAGGGGCACTGGTTTGTACAGCAATTGCAGTGTATAAATTGTGTATTGCATCAGCGTGGCTAGCCCTGCTCTCACTATTTTTCAACAATGGCTTGCTCGATTATTAGGGATTTACAATTTAGAGAAAGCTATATATAGGCGAAAGGGTCAGAGAGGCAAAAAGAAAGGGTTAAGAATATGGAAAGATCTTTCCAAATTGAACATTCGGATATCTGAACTAGCAGTAGCCTGCTGCAATCATAAGTTCTGGGGAGGAGGAGGAACAGACTCCGATTTTGACGGCCCCAACTGGGGGTTAGTTGGGGTCTTACGAGGTACTAATGCACTTTTCTTGAGCCCGCTTGATAAAAGACCAGTTGGGTAACATAATTGAAAATTTTGATATTTAAACTGCACTAAGCACTAGCACTTTCCTGTCTGTACTACTTCATTTGTGTATATCACTTTATTACACACTGTACTTGTTTATTTATGAAGCTCTGAATGAGGATGTGTAACACCCCTTATGAACAGTTTTGTAATGTATTAAATTTGTAGGGGAGGGAAGGGTGGGGTTCGGGGGCTTAAAAGGGAAAAAGAAACAAAGAAAATTGAATTTTATGCTTTGTATGAGATAAACTTGAGAGAAGAATAAAAAAAACATTTTTTTTAAATTAAGAAAAAAAGCAAATGCAGCAGTGGTCCGTACAGGTAAGTGCGGTGGGGCGGGGTAGGAGGGGGGGGGAGTCGACAGACAACGGAATAAGGAAAATTAAATAAATAAATCATTCCTATTCCCTCGTCTGTCAACATCCCCCCTGCCCCGCCTCACCGCGCTTACCTGCGCGGACCGCTACTGTGTAAATGTCTTTAGCTGCTGCTCTAACCAAAATACCACAAAAATAACTCAGCACACCATCGTCCAACAAGCCTTTTTTCAGTTGCTGTGTTCTTTTTTCTGGCTAGCACAAGTGCAGGGTAATTCACCTTACCGTGAAAGTAATGACTGACTCTTTTCTTTTCCTTGCAGGTGAAAGCCTTGAGCAGAAAACGCCAACTCCGGATGTCAGGATGGAAGGTAGATGCCACAATAGAATTAGGCCTTGGCGTGAAATTCTGCTCCGCTCGCTGAGTTTGCAGATTTTTTCCCACTCCGTGCTCTGCATAGTGTGTGGAGTTCTGAAAAACTCCGCATAGCAGTCTTTTTTCCTCACTTGCGCTGGCCAACGTTAAGTTGGCGAGCGCGAGCGGGGAAAATCTTACACCAGACCACCTTCCGGCCAGATTTCTCAATGCGGGCGGTCGCGGATGGTCACTATCGCTTGCATTAAAAAACCTTCCGTTCTTGCTGAAGAAGCTGCCACTCAAGTAGAACATCTACTCGAGCGTCAGAAAGAAGCAACGCTCTCTTGTGCTGCGCGTGGTGATGTTCGCGCTGATTTTACAGCTGGAGACAAACATGCGGTGCTAAAAATTCTCGCAAACGGCATGGCGGAATGCACTCTGCTGCTTGTGGAACTCCGCTTAACACTGTGGAGATTTTTGGTAACTTCGCGGAGTTCCACGTAGCTGAACTCCACAAACTTCACCCAGGCCTAAACAGAATCCGGTCCGCAGGTTCAGGTAAGTAGTGTCAAGTCTTAAAAAAAAAAACAGGACCTCAGAACAAACAAACTGTCTTCTTGGGAAGTCTGAAAGCCAAACAGTTGGCACATGCAGGGGTGTGGCTTTTATACAAGACCCCTCTCTTGATGGTAGCCACTCCCCAAGGCTATTTAAGTAGGCAAGGTTTCCACTCCAGGGGCTGTAGGAAGGAGGTAAAAATGAAAAGGGCAATGGCTGTAGGAAGGAGGCCACAATAAAAAATGGCAATGGCAGTGTTGGGCCATGGAGCGCTGAGCATCAGGAACAGGAGTATGGGATGTGGGTGGGGCAGGATAACAAGAGGAAGAGGCTGGACTGGCTCTTGGATGACAGGGGACATAACCAGGCAGCACAAACAGCGCAGGCAAAGTGAGGCACAAAAGAAACAAGAATGCAAACTTGGCCTGGATACGTTTTGTGGAAATATGTTAAGTACAAATTGCCTTAAACATCAAAAAAAGGCTCAGCTAGTTGGGGAGAGTGGTGATGGGAAGACTCAGCCCTTAAAGGGTGACAAAATCCTGTTTTGGAAAGCAGTGTCCAGGATGAAGATCCACTCTACCTTGTAGCCCACCATCCTTGCACTGGAAGCCATTAATGGGAAGCACATTGTGACATGCCTAATTATTATTCATAAGGTAGGTTGGTTTGCGATCCCCTGCAAATGGGCAATTTGCGATATGACCTATTAGTACATTGGTTTCACCTAAATTGCATTGCTATTCACAAACTAGTCGATGTGCAAACTGCACATTTCTAATATGTGCATGGAAATGATACACCTAACCAAAAGCACCTTAAAAATATGTCAAATCTCTTAAGTGATACAGCTTAACACAAATTCTCCAAAAGGAAATATAATGCATTGTTTGGCTTCCAGTCAAAACTTCCTTACTTTAGATCACCGGGTGTATCATGTAAATATATGCTTCTTTCATGCAATCTTAGCAAATATACTTTAACAATTTTACATGCACAGGAACGTGAATAGAAAGTGAAGCCTAGTGGAAGCAATTACCCAAGACGTAATAAAAGACAGCGAACAACCTATTGATTAAACTTTTCTGGCATTGCAAGATGCTGGTATTTGTTGGACTTCCAATCCTGCAAATCTGCAATAATGAAGGGTTGCTTAAACAGACCACTACCAATGTTGTTGTATTGAAAAGTGGTCAAAAAAGGTAAAATATGGCAGACTTATATACAAGATTTTAAGAGTTAAAACCACAGGCACAGTCATGAATTACACAGCAACCTACAAAATTAGCAGTGAATAGGGTTTTCGGAGAATTCAAATGAAACGTGAAAAGGGTTATTTTTAAGGCTTTTTAGCTTGTGCATGACCATATTACTCATTCCACTTTAACAATCCCATAACTAGAATACATCAATAATTGTTCTTCTGGGGACAAGACCCGTCAATCCATTGGGACCTGCAAAAGCCTTACCCTGCTTAGGTCAAGGATTGCCTGCTCCACGCTAGCTCCTCATTATATGTACTAAAAATGTGCACACAATTAATTTGAATGAACATCAGTTACATAATCAGGTGTTGTCCAGAAAATCCGGCATGCATTCAGCCACAGGTCAATTAAGGAAGTACAGGTGAATTAAGGAAAATCAATGAAATGCAATATTTGAACTTTTCTTTATAAGAATTTATAATTTAGCGCCTGATTTAGATCTTGGCGGGACTCCCGTTGTCTCTCCATGGCGGAGTTTACGAGTACTCCGTTGAGCTCACGGATTCCCACCTGCTGTATTTAGATGTGGGCTGGCTGATCTGCCTTCCGCGTTGACAGAGTTGGGTATATTCAAAAAATCCGTATGGCAATGACATTTTGCCTACAATAGTACATATGAACTACAACAATAAGAAAGATTCAAAAGAGCATGCTGACACAGGAAAATTATAAATGAAAAACATCTGTGGCCCTATAGGCAGCAGAAGAAAATAACGTCTTCATAGTGTAAGCTAACTTGCCCTACTAAAGGTTCATTTTGTCCCTACACACAGTGCGTTTTTTCTCTCCTTTCCCTCTATTATGGCATAATACATGACATTATCATTTTCTCCACCACCTATTTTGTAATACAAACTAAAAATCAATCATAAAACTATACATTAAGAAACTGATCTAGCCCTTGGTGAGTAGCTTTCCAGCCTGCTAGCTTGGCAGAGTCCTGAGACTCCACCCCTTGACTGTGGTGGTGGTGTTTGTGATGAAAAAGTATCTGCTGGTGTGGCAAATGCACATTCATCGCAGTTGAATGACAAGAGGTTTGACATGTTGATGAAGCTTGCTCCATATTCTATTTTATTTTGCAGCAACAAACTTCCAAAGCATGGGTTTCACGCCGAACATCAATCAATAAAATATCCCTGTCATGCCAGAGGTTTTCTTCAACTTCATCGTGGATTGCTTAATGAGCCAGGGCAGGAGTAATCAGTGTTTAAAGGACACTCTAAAAAGAACAAGCGTACCTCTACTGTGTCCCAGCAGCTAATTTGTGGACAGGCTGCTGCTGTCACAGCTCAATGATCTTCTACTAGTAAAAACCAAGTGGATACCTACAGAGCCGGACTGGCCATAGCGGGCATCGGGTGTCACCCCGGGAGGCTGGAAGGGTGGGGCCAGCTTTGCAGCTGTGGGGGCCGGTTTTGCAGTGGTGCTGCAAAACCGGCCCCAGTAACAAAGGCAGCAGTGCACCCTCACCCCCAGCCCATGAGGGAGGGGTGGGGGTGGGTGCTGGTCCAACAAAATTGCCATGGCTGCTTTGGGTTCCCGGACCGGCCCTGGATACCTATCTTTATGTCAAAATATGTTTATTGGTTTTTGATCCATAACATTACAAGACCAACATTGGTGGGAGGCACCAGTACATCTTACAAATCAAGAGTAACGTCTTAAAATGGCTGAGAAAAATCTTATGGATGATACCCTGCGCGGTACAGAAAACGGTGGTTCATGCCCTAGTCACGTCTAGGCTGGACTATGGCAATGTTCTTTACTTGGGTTCCAACAAAGCTACCATCCAAAGGCTCCAGATAGTGCAGAACGCGGCAGCTAGACTGCTGTGCAATGTACCTAAGACTGCGTCAATCACCGGCTATCTTCGCAACTTACATTGGCTGAAGATAGAGAACCGAATCAGATTCAAAGCGTTATGCTATATGCATAAAATCAAAATGGAAGTGGCTCCAACATATCTGCAATCGCTGGTACAATTGTATCTTCCTTCAAGATTCTTACGTTCTGCCCATCAAATCAGGTTCATCGTTCCCAAAATTAAACTGTCGCGTATGCGCGGCCGTTCCTTTTCTTATCTTGGTCCCACTCTATGGAATTCCATGCCTCTCATCTTACGGGAGGAAACCATATATGGTAGATTCCGAAAAAATCTAAAGACTTGGTTGTTCAATCTCTGATTTCCTAGACTGCTCTTTTTCCTACCGGTTGGCGCCGGGAAACCTTTTGGGGTAGCTGAGCACCTTACAAATTCAGTTTATGAATAATAATAATAATAATAACATAGAGCTAAAGTACAGTATTCAGCCTGTGAACTAGGACTCGAAGGGGTAGTGCTTCCTTTCTGCCAAGCTCTAAATCACTCTATAGTCACAATATATTTTGGTGTCCACATAATTAGCTTAATATTTATAATTTCCATTCTTAGAACACAATGGTGACTGTTGTTATTGGCTTAAATGTCACAAAGTGACGCCCTCCACTATTAGGGTGTATTGGTATCTAATCAATGTCTAAATGACATATGTAATGCAAACATACCAACTTGGGCGATGTTTATGAACAACAGTCATTTATTTGTCACCCCAGGTCTTTCACCCCTTCAATTCTTCTATTCTAACTTCTCCTTCCACAATGAGTACACTATTGATCCGCATACTTTGTACTTGTGTGATTTGAGTGGAAATCACTGACATACTGTTTAGAAAGATGGTTGTGTGGCACCCATCTTTGCTGTTGTCTCCAACTACTATACACTGCTTTTGTAGTGATTTAATCAGTAGCATTACGTTTTTTTATATACATGCACCTTTATCCTTTTCAAAATGTTACTAGCATGTTTTTTTCTCCTGTTGCCAATCACTGTTTATTAAGTTACTCTACACTTGTTTTTTTAGATCAATGTCGTTTTTATAAGAACTGGGCTTTCATTAAAATTGAAGGTCATATGTTTTCACTTTTTATATACTCTGGTGATTGCTGCCACCCAAATGATTTTGCTGGAATCACATCACTGGCTGCACTGCCAAGGCTTGCCCTTTTTAAAAATTCTTCTAAGAAACATTAGGTAGTTAATATGTAGTGATTACAGAAAAACTGAACAACTCTCTCTTCAGGATTAGGGTTAAGTCATTGATGTTTTGCTTCTAAGCATCTCATTACAAATACCTTGTTATTTGGGGTGGTAAAATCACACTCAATAAATAACAATTTCACAATATGCTGTATTTGTTGAGTTTTGGTATTGAATGAATGAATAAATGAATGTGGTGTTTTATAGAGTGTGCACCTACTCCTAGGAGTGTCCATGCACTGATAACTTCAGGACTTGATTCTGGCAATGCTTTGTATCTAGGGGCATATTTGGAAGGGGATTACACCACCGGAATGTCACTTTTTTTAGACGTTCTGGTGGTGCAATGCCCATTCTGCAGCACATATAGAAAGAGCAAAACGCCATTAATGATTATTTTTGTGTATGAAAGTGTCCCTTCCTGCACATAAACAATCATCTCTGCAACACAGGCACCCTTGCACTATGGTGCAAAGGTGTCTGTGTTGGCACGAGGCAGCTATTTGTAGCGCTAGGGAAAACACAGGGGTGCGCCATATTCTTGTTGAATACGGCGTATCCCTGCATTTTGGAAATGATGCAGCGCTGAAAAATTTCCCGCAGCTTCGCGCTGCGCCATTTCCTTATAAATATGCTCCCTTGTTCCGTCTGTAGATCTAATCAGGAAGGCTGCAAATGGCTCCGAACACCCCGGCTTGTTTTATTCTATTCTTCCGAAATAACAGCTCGAAGCTCAGGGTACAATATTTGATTGGGAGCTGGTTCCAAGCTTTTGCTGCCAAATATGGGAAGAAGCGTCCCTCCTTTCTTACCTACCTGGCCTTTGGCACCACTGCCAAAGTAGCATTGGCTGAAGGAAGTGCTGTGACTGGGAGGTAAAGCTGAAACCTTTCAGAGTAATACCGGGGACACAAGGACAAGAGGGCCCGATGGACCAAGACCAAGGACTTGTAGAGGATTAATAAGACGGAGCGTTCTGAACCATTTGAGGCCTGCTTGGTTAGACCTAAAGGAAGTCCTACATATAAAGCATTGGTGTAATCCAGTCATGAAGTTATAAGCGCATGGACCACTGTCTTCCCAGAACATAATCTTAGCAAAAATAAAACTTCCTGAGAGCCCGGAGCATGGTATTACCTCCCCGTTAAAAGTATAGAAATTCTGAAATGGCAAAAATGTATAGTACCACAAGATCCCGCCTCCTTTCCGAGCTGAGAACACTGAGTTTTTGTCCCCACTAAAATTCCGACATGTATTATTCGGCAAAAGTTGGCCTAGGAAAAAACTCCATGGGTCATTTGTACAAGCCCCTATCGCCACCGGAGTGTCATTTTTTTGGGTGGCATAGCGCCATTTCCCAAATTTACAATGTGGTGCTAAGCCACTAAACGTGGCTTAACGCCACCTTGTAAATATGCCCTTTTCTGCCGCAGTCCTCTGCAGCAAAGGGGCGTGCAACGGGTGCAGTGGGCATTCCACCGCAACACCTATTGCTTTTTGATGCTGCCCCAGATTTACAAGGCGGAGGCAGCGCCAAAAACTAACACCAGGAAATACCTGTTCTTAAAATGGCGATACGAGCAGAAATTATTCATTTCTACTGGAGCAAATCCCAATTATTGATTGTTTATGTGCAGGAAGGTGTCCCTTCCTGCTCATAAGCAAACGTCCCTGCAGCGCAGGCACTCTAACGACATGGTGGCGGGGTGCCCGGCACTAGGCTGATTTCTTTGCGCCAGTGCTAGGGGAAACAGAGGGGTGCACCGTATTCTTGTGAATACGGCGCATCCCTGCATTTAAAAAAATGTTGGATTGCCCAGCTGCCAAATTTGGCGCAGCACCACGCTCTGACATTTGTTTGTAAATATTGATTTGATTTGTATATTTGTAAAGCGCACGAATGCCCAAGGGCGTCTTGGCGCTAATCGTTGTAAAAGACTAGGTCTGCCGAAGAATGATACCAACTACAAAGTAAACAGCCATGTTTTCACCTCCTTCCTAAATGAAAGTAGCGATGTGCTGTTTTTAATTGTAACAGGGAGAAGGTTCCAAGTCTTAGCTGCCTGTAGGAGGAAGGTTCTCCCTCCCCACCTAACTTGCTTAAATTTAGGAACCTGAATTAATTTTGCCTGGCTTGATCTCAGTCTCCTGGATGGCTCATATGGTTTCAAATGAGTTTTTAAGAAGTGGGATCCTATTCCATGAAGGGCTTTGTAGGCCAGGCAAACTGACTTAAACTTGATCCTTTTTTCAATAGGTAGCCAATGGAGTGTTCCCAATCTGTGGGCAACTGGTTCATATCTGGGAATGTCCATCACCAGCCTTGCTGCAGTGTTCTGTAGGCGCTGTAATTTTCTTAGATGTTGAATTTGTAACCCTGCATACAGTGCATTCCCATAATCCAACCTGGATAAGACCAGTGCAGTTACTAATATTTTACAAGAATCTGGGGGGATAAATGGTGATAGTTTCTTTATTAGTTTGAGGATATGCCCCCTGTTGTGCTATTAACATGCAATTATAATACCGATTCAAGTGCAAGCACCTGAACCTTGATTACAGCCCTACCAGAATGAGGGCCACTAATAGAACACGATCTGGTCTGAGACTGGTCAGAGTGGGCAATATGTCCATCAGCTGCAAGGTCTCTGAAACAGTTGCTGGGTCATTTATGTTTTTTGGCAGCGTTTTCATTCACAGAGTTGGACTCATAACATGCATAACTGGGGATGAACAGACATTCATTTCTGAGATTAGCCTTCAGTTCACAATGTGGTCCAGAAAACCTCACTTTTCTGAAAACTTCAAAAATATGAATATATGGACTAAATGTTCTTAGTCTGGTCGAATAAAAGCGAGAAAAGATATACACGTGGTAGAGAGATTGCGAAAAAGACATTAGTCATCACGCAGGGAAAGATAAGTGCTGTCTCAGCTGCTGCTTTTGTCATTATTTAAATTGTATGTATTGCACACAGTGCTGTGAGTGCGCTGCTGCAATTTAAATCAATCACTTGAGATTTACTGCACAGTACAACAATGAAAACACTCAGGATTGATGGAAAAATTAATCTTACTGCTATTAGCAGCCTCAACATATTGCATGATGCTATGGGCACGTCCACTGCCCCACTGGCAATGTATGACAACATTGTTTTTGAAGAGCAGAATGTTTGACACATGTAAGAAACGCCTCATCTGCCATCTGGTTCAACATCTGACAAATATTATGTATGTCGTCATTTCCGGGCAGAGTAAAAGTCTTCCTGGGACAGACAAATTATTTTTCTTTGGTTAGAATTCTGCAGAAGGTGTCACTATATGTGCTTTGGAAGTATGTCTTATGTATGAATGTATTGAGTGTTTGACGCAAGTCGAGCTCGCAGACCCAGAGCAAATGGAGATCATAAAACAACGCAGTCATAACTAAATTTATAATTGTTGTACCAGAAACATGCTAAATAATAAGTACAGGACTCATGAGTAGAGTGCAGTAGTTCTTGCTGGTTGCATGACGGAACCACACATAAAATTACAACGCATGCCTTTACAATGCGGTCATTACCACAACCGCGTCTTTCCCACGCATGTCTTTACAACACTTGCCTTTACCACGCATATGCCTTGGTATATGTATTACCTAATGGCGGTCGCCAGTAGGTAGTTACATTTAGGGTGTAGCTTCCATAGGAAGAGTGTTTTTCATTTTCCAATAACTTTGGCGTCGTTCGATGAATCCTCACAAAATTGCTGAACAGAATTATACCAAATTTGGCAGAAAGGTAGCTGTTGGTTCAGGGAAGTGCCTTTATGTGATTTTGTGTAAATCCGTTCGGTAGTTGCGTAGTAATTTAAATACATTTCCAATTGTATATATATGGACGTGGAGGATCAGCAAACCCTCCCAGAAAAAACTGTAAAGAAAAAGGGAGCAGTGTAGAAGTACCCTGATCCCTAGTCCTCTTGAGGGGTTCCGTAGGGACCCCGCAGGCCCCACAAATTTCTTTTTTTAAACTTTTCGGTGGGATCCGTTCTTTGTTAATTATCTTCCCCAGGGTGGGCCAGGTCCTGGGACATTTATTTAATTAAGGAGGGGGGCACACGGGCCCTCCCTCCTGGGGCTCAATAGTGCCCCG
Organism: Calotriton arnoldi; assembly: GCA_963921515.1. Lineage (NCBI taxonomy): Eukaryota > Metazoa > Chordata > Amphibia > Caudata > Salamandridae > Calotriton > Calotriton arnoldi. The sequence continues at coordinate 646,329 of CAWUFW010006645.1, forward strand.
AGGACCACCACCTCCCCGGGGCTTCTTAATAAATGAATGCAGGGGAGGCCCGTACGGCCTCCCCCGCTGCCCCGGGAACCACCACCACCCAGGGTTTTTGTGAAATTGAATGCAGTGGGCTCTGTAAAAGCAATGCCGGTTCCCGCAGGAGGCGGAAAGCCGGCAGGGACCGCGAGGACCTTCAGGCTCACGGTCCCCAACAGATATAAGTGGGTGCCCTGGTTGGGTTTAGGGCACCCAAAATAGAGGACAGTCCTGGGGGATGGAGTCCCGGGGCCACATGGCCCCCCTCCCTTTATTTCTTATAATAAAATTAAAAGGCTGGGCCCCGGGTAATGGGGTCCCTGGGGCCGATATCAGCCCAGGTTATGTGGGTGTGTGAGTGGCCGTACGAGAGGTTGTATGGGGTGTGAGTGGGTGTGTGAGTGGCTCTGTGGATGATTTCATCAGTGATGCCATTTGAGATGTCATCAGTGATGTCACTGATCATGTCATGAGTGATGTAATATGTTGGTCAAAAGCAGTGCATTGCGGGGGCCATAAGTTACAGTTAGCTCAGGTAACTATAACTGCTGAATTTCACTGGTTTTGGAAGAGTGAAATCTTGGCCTAACTATAATGTCCCCTTAGCCTTTGTTTTTTTCAGTGAAAAATAATATATCCTAACAGGGAGAGGGGTTATCCTAACTGGGTGCTCAAAAAAGCAAAGGAGAGAGCTGACGCTGTGGACAGATCTTTGACTATTGCTGATATATCTGCTTCACACATTGACAATGATGGAGGAAACACCAGGATGATCATGACTTTCAGTTCAGACTCCAGGGACATTAAGCGCATTTTGACACAAAATTGGAATATACTTAAAACCGACAACATCATCGGTGACACCTTACCCAACAGGCCGAACGTTACATACAGGAGAGGTAAAAGTGTCAGGGATCTGTTAGTACATAGCGATATTACCATCTATCCAGACAGAAACCTACATGGTCTCAAGGGTTTTTTCCCCTGTGGTCATTGTAAGGCTTGTAAAAACAGCAAATTCCGCAACCATGTTGAGTACAACGGAGTGGATATGGAAATATCACAATTCCTTACATGCAGCTCTACTTTTGTCGTGTATGCCATAGAATGCACATGCAAACTTTGGTACATTGGTAGCACCACACTCATGGCCAAAAAAACGCATTCTAGAACACCATAGAGCAATTACCAATCGTGATCAAAAATACCCTGTAGCACGTCATTTTCAGGATAAACACTTTTCCAACGCATATAGCTTATGTTTCTTCATCCTAGAGCAAGTGAACAGAGAACCCCGGGGTGGTAACAGGGTTCTCACACTGAGACAAAGGGAGTCGAAATACATCATCAACTTCCAAACAAAGACCCCTGGGGGACTTAACCAGGACGAGGAACTAGCAATACACCTCAAATAGGACCAGTTCCCTGCACAGTACACAACTTAGAGCTTATCAATCTCCTATATGTCCTTTGAGGAACATTCTCCTCTTTTCTTTCTTTCTTTCATTCTTATCTTATCTCCCTTTACTGCTGGATTTTCAGTCGTGATGGGCCTATGGGCACACACAACATGTGTGCTCCCTTGCACCTTTTATATTTTATATTTTATATACATGTTGTTGTTTTCCTCTTCCCCTTACAGCATTAGAACAGCAATATCCAAGATTTTTGCTTGTCATGTTATTACAGTATTCCATTTTACTTGTTGTGGATACCATGTGTCTACACTTTTTTAACTTTCACTTTTTCTGTTCTTTTTCTTACACAGGAGGAAAGGAAGGGGCCCATTCACCTGTAATCACCTGCACGGGCCGCCTACCATTTTTCCCTATGGGCACATCACCACATAAGAGAGACTGTATCCTGTATGTGTGTGTATGAAGCAGCTGAGGACAGGGCTCTGTCTCCATGTCAACTATAGTAGGACAGCGGTTTTGGATCGACTTTTTTTATCTCACCAGGCTTGGGGCACTTGCCCGGTATTTTGTTTGGTTTTGTCTTGTTTTCGTCCTGTGTTGGTACTTTTACCTCACCTGTACATAACTTGACTGTTTCACATGTGACCGGGGCACTTGCACATTTGACACAATTTTAGTGGCTGGAGTGCTCCTATTTACTTACCTGGGGGAGCCTGCGGTGATGAGATAAATTTACTGCACGATATGCGCAGGTATGCACTTGTTGTTGGCACTCATATAAGGAATTTGCCTATTTAGGCAGTAACATCATCTTTTTTCGGCATGTGCCGTAGTTTGTCTCAGTCCACTTGGACCAGGATGTGGGCATTACTATCATATGCTCGTGTGGTGCCGGTAGGACAGCCAGACACCGTACTTGTCAACGAACAGATACTGATAAAGTTTTTTTGTTCTGGGCAGACTTGAAGTGCCAGGACTGAATGAGAACGATCTGTGCATTACTTTGAGTTAGCATTACGCTTCATATTCTTATTTCCGTGTCACTTTGTGTTTTTGTGGGGGGGGTCTCAATTGTATTTTACATTGTATACATGTGTAGTTCAATGTATTTTACGTTTATTATACACGTTTGATACTACTCCAACATGTCCGCCATGTACCTTGCATTGGTCCTTTTTCTCTCTCCACACTGACAGGCTATTTCAGTCTCTCTGTTTGGGTGTACGTTTCACGTGATCAAGATTCCTTGTGAATCGAAACGCGTTGTGGAATAAATGGTGGATACTTACCTTGTCGGAGTTGTGCATTACTGAGAGCGCGCTTTACTGCCAAGACATTGTGAATACTTTATGCCCGGTGTGCTCCGCCGGCGTGTGCATCACTCTCCTTGGGTCCCAGACAGTCCGGAAGGAGCTTTCTTTGCGGGATATATATATATATATATATATATATATATATATATATATATATACACATATATATATATATGTGTGTGTTGATATTTGGAGGGTCTATAGTTGCCTGGGAAATTTTCATTGTATAAACGTGTGGCAGAGTCAAATGCATTTTTAAAAACAAATATGTATATTTTTAAGTATTTTTATACACACATACACAAATGTATGTATGTGTGTATATATTTTTACATATACAGATATATATATCTTTGAAATTCATATTTATTTTAAACATGTATATATATATATATATATATATATATTTTTTTTTTTCTCCAAAGGCCCTCGCTTTCAGAAGGCACTCGACAGCTCCCCCATTCCTCGGCAGTACGATATCTGTGAGGCTGTGGGGAGGGAATCCTTCCTCTCTGTAAGCACGGCGTCCTCTGCAGATTAAAGCCCGCACTGACTCTGCCTACCTACTAAGGTTGAAATATGCTTTTAAATTCAGGACTGACATTGAGCCTACTAAGGAACTTAATTTCACTTCCATGGAACCACGAGTCCCACAATGCCGTGATTACTATATTCACATCAAGCCTAGCCCACTGAGGGCGTGTTTGTTAATTAAATCTGCTTATGGGAGTGATGTTTCAATGCCGGTTTCCTTTCAGAGCCCATGAAGAAGAGGCGTTCCAGCCTCGAAACGCGTCGGCAACATGATGAAAGTTGAGGCAGTTGACGAGCGAGCTGCAGCGAGGTTTATACTTACCTGGTGGTACAAGGACGCTGTCGAGTGCTCTTTCGATGCTGGGGCATTTTGTTGTACCTGAATCTACTCGGCGGCCCGCCGCGGAAAGAAGCACCATTTCCTGCAAGGAGAAAGGCTGTGGGGAGGGAATCCTTCCTCTCTGTAAGCACGGCGTCCTCTGCAGATTAAAGCCCGCACTGACTCTGCCTACCTACTAAGGTTGAAATATGCTTTTAAATTCAGGACTGACATTGAGCCTACTAAGGAACTTAATTTCACTTCCATGGAACCACGAGTCCCACAATGCCGTGATTACTATATTCACATCAAGCCTAGCCCACTGAGGGCGTGTTTGTTAATTAAATCTGCTTATGGGAGTGATGTTTCAATGCCGGTTTCCTTTCAGAGCCCATGAAGAAGAGGCGTTCCAGCCTCGAAACGCGTCGGCAACATGATGAAAGTTGAGGCAGTTGACGAGCGAGCTGCAGTGAGGTTTATACTTACCTGGTGGTACAAGGACGCTGTCGAGTGCTCATTCGATGCTGGGGCATTTTGTTGTACATGAATCTACGCGGCGGCCCGCCGCGGAAAGAAGCACCATTTCCTGCAAGGAGAAAGGCGGTGGGGAGGGAATCCTTCCTCTCTGTAAGCACGGCGTCCTCTGCAGATTAAAGCCCGCACTGACTCTGCCTACCTACTAAGGTTGAAATATGCTTTTAAATTCAGGACTGACATTGAGCCTACTAAGGAACTTAATTTCACTTCCATGGAACCACGAGTCCCACAATGCCGTGATTACTATATTCACATCAAGCCTAGCCCACTGAGGGCGTGTTTGTTAATTAAATCTGCTTATGGGAGTGATGTTTCAATGCCGGTTTCCTTTCAGAGCCCATGAAGAAGAGGCGTTCCAGCCTCGAAACGCGTCGGCAACATGATGAAAGTTGAGGCAGTTGACGAGCGAGCTGCAGCGAGGTTTATACTTACCTGGTGGTACAAGGACGCTGTCGAGTGCTCTTTCGATGCTGGGGCATTTTGTTGTACATGAATCTACGCGGCGGCCCGCCGCGGAAAGAAGCACCATTTCCTGCAAGGAGAAAGGCTGTGGGGAGGGAATCCTTCCTCTCTGTAAGCACGGCGTCCTCTGCAGATTAAAGCCCGCACTGACTCTGCCTACCTACTAAGGTTGAAATATGCTTTTAAATTCAGGACTGACATTGAGCCTACTAAGGAACTTAATTTCACTTCCATGGAACCACGAGTCCCACAATGCCGTGATTACTATATTCACATCAAGCCTAGCCCACTGAGGGCGTGTTTGTTAATTAAATCTGCTTATGGGAGTGATGTTTCAATGCCGGTTTCCTTTCAGAGCCCATGAAGAAGAGGCGTTCCAGCCTCGAAACGCGTCGGCAACATGATGAAAGTTGAGGCAGTTGACGAGCGAGCTGCAGCGAGGTTTATACTTACCTGGTGGTACAAGGACGCTGTCGAGTGCTCTTTCGATGCTGGGGCATTTTGTTGTATATATATATATATATATATATATATTGCTCCTACTCCCCAGAAGGAAAAGGAAAGACCAGCACTCTTGTTGGGTTTAAATCCTAGATCTGGATTTAATCGCACATTGAAATCAACAAACGCGTTTCAGCATAAGCCTTCGTCAGTGTTAGTGGGCGCCATTCCTACAGCTTCTTTTATGTCAATTACAACTCATTGACAGCACAAGCGGACTACCGAATGCTCCAAGTTATTTCAAGCGCCATTTTGGAACATGCAATTCCTCATTAAATCGTTGCTCGACATATTTACTATCACTTCGTTCTGCTATACAGCATTCTTAAGGAACATACAATTTATCATTTCAACAGTATTGATTCATTTACCGTCAGTACACTTTACATGATTTCGCCCTGAATAAATGACTAAACTCAGGTGCCATTTTGGAACGTGCAAATCATCATTCCCTCATTACTCCACGCACCCGCATTAGCGCATATGGTCATAACAGTTCCCACAATCCTATGGAACGGCTCAACGCATACTGGCAGAAAGCGCTCACCATTCTCCCCAGAAGACTGTAAAAATGATAAATTCAGTCCTCTTCCGTGATCCTTACAGTCGGTCCTCGAATTCAGGGACCCTCAATGTCGCCAAAGACCACCTATTCAGGCGTCCAGTAACCTCTGGAAAAATGCCAGAAGACAGACAAGTGTCAATTACCCGCAATTTACAAAAACACTCCTTTACGCATCCGCATTAGCGCATATGGTCTGTACTGCTGCCAGTCAGTATTAACTGCAGTGTCCCCCAAGAGTACACCGCTACGAAAACAAGCTCTTAATACAGTCCCAAGTTATAGCAAAGAGAAAAAGCAGAAAGGACCGACAACAATACATGTCAAGCCAAATCGGCCAGTAATATAAGTACCGTAATCCCCAATCACCCGCTCATAAAAACCATTGTCACGCTTCCCTTTCATCGCCAGCAGCTTACCCGGTCAGAGCAGGAAAGGTCATCTCTTTTGAAACGCATAAAACCGGTTCAACTTTAACAAGCTCCTTAAATATCCCACCATGCAAGGTGGTTGGTTTGAACTAACTTCAAGTAACATTAAGAAAGGACTAATGTTCTAAACAAGATAGCGTCGACCATCTTGTAACTTGCATTGCTCAAACTAGAGCACTGAGTTCTTAGTAGATTAGAACTCGCGCATCCACACTAACTCTTATCAACTCCAAGGAACGACCAATAACAAGGATAGAAAGTCGGTCTTCCTCTAGTGTATGCCAGTATAGATTACTGAATTCATTATCAATACAAGATTCACTAGAATCCTCAGCACTAAAGAAGGACCAATGTTGTAAAACCAGTATCCCCAACACTAAAAAAGGACTAATATTACAAAACAACGTGTTGGGCATCTTGTAGAGCATATTGCTCCTTCGCTATTATCAACTACACTAAGAATACGAACAATGTTGTAAAGGTAATGTGTCGGCCAATATCCTCAACACTCTGACAAACAGAAGACTATGCAACCGAGTGTCAGCCACCATGTAGAGTGTATTGCGCAAAACTAAACTACTAAATTCATGGCAAAATGAAATCCACGATTTTGCACTAGCTTCCATTAGCACCAAAAAGGAAGAGCCAATGGCACACATGAAATAACGGCCATCAACTCCCCACATCCATCATATACTCGGGCAATAGGATGCAAAGAAACAATTTAAACAACATCAGGCAAGTCAAACTACAACACAACTAGCAGTGTAATTAAGAAAGGACCAACACCACAAATAGAGTGTCGGCCACCCTGTAATCTCCATTTCCCACCCCAGGTCTATTGATTCGCAAAGATAAAGGCTTATAGGTTTCTCCAGCCAATATGTGTACAGATGTAAAAACACTATAGGTTGCGAAAACTCTTCTCTATTCTCTAGATTGCGGGAAAGGATGATTTAACAAAATTGGAAGTCTAACAAATTGCGAAACTGACTTTTAAACTTTTGTGGACGCGCTGGGGCAACACTTAGTAGCTACATTACGGATGGCTTTTTCTTGGACTATTTGTCTTTTGGTAAGGGCATTATTAAGAATTTTTTGAGTGCTCAATAATAATACTATAGTCATAACATGAAGTGATGCTATTCTGATTGGTGTATTTTTTTTTCCTCCCATATATATGTCTGGCACACAGAGTACTAACAGAATACTAACTAGAACACGCCCTTGAGGGATTGACACCCCTCCCTCCCACAGGAGTAGGAATTTTGTTTCCTAGAAGTGTTTTGGACAATTCCGTACACGATTATTGGTAAGTTTGTTGAACTTGTGTAGGGTCTTGAGTGGGGTACACTCTTGGTGAATCAACAGGTAGACTGTTCAGAACACATAGTACTAAACTCACTCCCCTTACAAATTCCGGTATAAATGAGACAGGACTTTAATGTGAAAAACATTGTTGAAAGATTAATTGTTTGTAGCATTTCCACATGGAAGGTCCTGGTTGAGGGAGGACCTTGTGGGGGCAGAAATAAGTTGCGTATTTGGATAATTGGTGCAATGAATACAATGTGAAGGGAACTGTATTCCATTCGTCTCTGCATATTGTCTAATGTATTGTGTATATTGAATTTCTTCAAGAAGCTTTATGTGTCTCGTTTTTGTCCATTAAGTAGTACGTGTAGGTTGTGTATTGTTGATCATATTTATGTTTGTATAATGTCTTGATTGTGAACAATGTTTTGTGTCTCATTGTGCTCTTGTGTAATCAATATGTATATTGCATGATTAATCTTTTTAAAATTCATGTTTTATGTGTGTTTTTTAACAGCCCTGAAGAAGTCCTGTGGTGTTTGGGACGAAACGCGTAGGCTGTTCTTTTTGGACATTTCATGTTTCCTTGTATAATGAATCAAGAATAATCAAATAAAAAGAAGAATGAACAAGGACACTAATTGTTTTTGGTCTTTATAAAAAGAAATAATTGTGTTGTCTCATATGATAACAGATACTCCTATTCAGGAATGCGGGATATATGCCTTATTCTTTAAGTGTATGGGACTCTTGTGACAATACTATTGGTTCCTGTGCTCCTCTACCTCTGGAAATGTGTAACTTTGCTAATATCGGGCTTTGGTAGCGGTTGGCCCGAAGAGTGAGCACTTTTTGAACAATTGGACAAACAGAGTGCGGCGATTATAGACCATAACCGTTCTTTCTAATGCCTTGCAGTCTAGAGAAGCAGTCACTAAGAAACATGTTGATTATACATACAACCTGATCTTAAAGAATCTTCCTGCTCTTCTAATGAATATGGATTAACAAACTCTTCAGACTCTTCTGAGTCTCTAGACCTTATTGAAATTACTGATATTCTGAGCACTAATGAGTACTAGCCGCACTAACAACAAGGTAGATAAGTGTGACTTGGGCTCTTCTACTTATTCTTAGGCCTGTCTTATCTTTTTATGTACAGAGTTCTCCACCACGACTGTGTACTCTCCACACTTGTAAACGTACTGTTAAATTGCAGTTTTGTGAATACTGAAAAAGAGTAAACATACACAGATATGTAAGTTAACCTTTCTGAATCAGGCCCTCAGTCACTGTTTTTATATATGATAGACGATTGCTTGCACCGCTTTCATTTTCTAAAATATCTCATAATTGTTGGCCATGTAATCAATTAAAAAGTGATTTATTTCATGTGCTTTTCAAATGTTTCATTACTCATACCTTCTGAGGAAAAGTTTGGAGTTAACAAATTACTATTAAACAATATTGCTAAGCATTTTATATAAAGCATGGTGGTATAGCATTTGGTATAACCATAGACAAGATGGAGCTCATATCTCAACTATCTGACATGCTATAAAAAAATAAACCTCATTGTTACCTGTTACACTTTTTTTAGATAAATGTAGTTCACAGTTAGCCAGACCCTGGATTCTCCTGATGATTTCTTTAAACCACAGTGAAATATGTAAGATAATCTGCCTATTTATCTACATTCATATAAATGTTTTCATTATAATGTGATATCAACTATCTATCTATCTATCTATCTATCTTTCTATCTATCTATCTATCTATCTATCTTTATATCTATCTATCTATATCTATCTAATATATATATATATATTTATATATATATATATATATATATATATAGTATTTTATGTTTTTATCCCTCTATTTTCTGTCCCCTTAACACTCCCCTTTTATTGTAAGTACTCCATTTTAAATATGAGATTGTTTGTTTATCCATGCTTGTAACCTTATTTAATGATCATTTTTTATGTTTATTCATGCTTCTAACATTTATTTATGATCAATAAAATAAATTTGCAAACTTGAAAAAGAAGAAGCATTTACTTTATCACTGATTTGCAACCTTGGTTCAGCCTGACTTTACCCATGTGCGAAGGAGCAAGGTTGGTGAAGACCTTATTACAAGTGGGTTAGTAAGTCAGATTACTCTCATAACAAGAGTTATCTGCCCCATTGGGTGTACAAGTCCTCCACGAATTCCATTGTTCACACGTGTTTCACCTGGACCCTTCACCTGCTGAAAACAGGCAAAATGTGTGAACGAAATATAGGGTGAGATGAGTTGCTACTCTGTGCTTGTGTGCATTTAGAAATGTGACATGCCAAATGACCAGGAATGGCTCCTCTATGGCCTTATAGCCCAGCGTAGTGGACTATACCGGCCATTAAAGGCCCACTCCAGCGTTAAAGGCCCGAGCCAAAAGCGAGGGCCTTTAACAAGGGAGAGGGCTTTTAATGGCCGGTATAGCCCAGTTACGGCGGGCTATAAGGCTATTAGAACATTCCCCCACTAGAGGGCAGAATGTTCTAACAAATAAAACAAAGGCCTCGGTGAGCCATAGGGGATTTAAATCTCCTCGGGCTCCATGAGGCTTTTGTTCACAGCAACAGCTGTTAACGACAAGCATTGGAATGTTGGAGATTTGGGCTTTGACCAGCCTTTAGAAGCCTGTAGTACTCCATTGTCTTCAATGGAGCTCCCAACATTCCAATGTTCTAATATAGCCTTAGAGCCCGATGTAGCAGGCTCCAACGTCCTACTACGAGGTCTATAAGGCTATTAGAACATTCTGCCCCACGAATGCAGAATGTTCTAATTTGTAAAAACAAAGGCCTCTCAGGGCCCGAGGGGGTTTAAATCCCATCAGCCTCCGAAAGGCCTTTGTTCACGGCAACAGCTGTGAAAAGAAAAAAACATTGGAACGTTGCTCTCCGGGCTTCTACCAACCAGTAAAAGCCCGGGGCACTCCATTGTCTTTGAAGGAGCGATTAACATTCTAATGTTCTAATAAAGAAGAAATCCTTACCACCATTGACTTCTTGGTTTAATTACTACTGGAGATAGAGATAACATTCTTAGCCATTAATTCTCTGGCAACTTAGCTGAGGGTGATGAAAGAGCAAGTTGGCACTGGCCACCATTTTAACCCAGTGCCACATTACTGACTGTCTTGGAGCAACATCAAACTACTCCTTGAGATAAAATACTTTCTCCTAAACCTTCTCCCTGAGGCTTGATCTTAATATACTAAATGTTATCATTATGCGTCTTTCATTTTCTTTACTAAAGGATCATCACCTACTGGTTTTGATATTTCATTTTAGATTTAATGTACAACATATGCAGTGGTAATTTATGAGCTATCCTTGTAAATATGAACACAGTTATCTCAGAAAGACGCCTGTACCAATAATTCAGGCTTGTTTCAAAATGACCTTCAGAGGACCACAGTTTCTCCTGTCTATCATTTCTAATCACATCGAAACAAATGGGAATAAACATATTCTGCAATAAAAATGTACATTTGCTCAAATTTAATACACGGCGTGTGACCTATTCTGTTTCAAATTATCATATACTTTAGGATTGTAAGGTAAATGTGTGACCTTCAAATCACAAAGCAGCAGAAGAGGCAATTTACATTTTTCTTTTAATGCCAAGAAGGAAAAGTTCCTCAGCTTTTACTAAAGATGAATAAGCAGAAGACTTTTAGGCAAATAATAATTTATATTTTTAACCATGCACAAGCTCTTAAAAACTGAAAGCCATTGCCAATGTGCAGAACCAGGCATGCATTTTTACGCCTAGCTGCAGACACCTTTATGGGACTGACTGAGCTCATGTCATGGCTTTAGATCAGCCCCATTCAGTTATTAGTCCATTTGGGTCAGTCCCCTTCAGACACCATTTGAAGAAAGTGCCAAACACAGTTTGGATCAGTCCAGAGTATATCTTAGTCACAATGTTATCTATTGCCTGTTATGTCAGCCCATATGAATACAAAATCCTTCCCATTGAAGCACAGGGTCAATGAATCGAAGTGTCCATGCACTGAAACAGGAGTGTTTATGTGTTCCTAAAAGTGTTCCTATAATTCTTTTATCTTCAAAGTCTGTTTATTGATGCTATAACAATACAACGAAGATCAGACAAACTGAGGACCCATGTCCCCTATGAGAAGAATCACCAAGCAGGGCCGTTATCCACATTACATAGTATGACATTGTGACAAAAGCATACACAATAGAATCAATCCCATCTCATACGTCACTGAATCGGTCTCATAGAGCTTTAGTAAGGTAGAAAGGGACAGATTGTAGTATCCCCCCTATCCCAAGTTATCTTGGGAGAGTGCACATTCCAGCAAGGAGCTAAGCGCATTCCAGCAAGGAGCTAATCTATAATTCTTTTTTGATGCTGCACTAGTTGGAGATTTTGCATCCACCAGTGGTTTTGCACTTAAATGTGGGTTTGCTCCTAACATTGATTTGTCATCATAAAAGTAATGTAAAGTTCTGTTGATGTTGTAAATTAAGGTGATTTTGGACCTTAGTGTTAACTTACACATAACCGTGATTTTGCTCTGAAAGGTGATACTATTTTCCAGTTGGCTTTGCAACATGTGTGATTTTGCATCTATGTGTATATGTGCAAGTAGAGTGATTATTTTCTCCTTAATTGCATTTGCACTTAATAGTGTCTCCACATTCCTTGTTATGTTGCATGAAATGTGATTTTTCACTTAAATGAGATTTGACTGTTTATTTTTATCTAAATATGTTTACCTCCTAAAAGTGTTTTACACTACTGTTAATGTTGCATCAAGGGCGATTTTGCACCTAAATGTTTTATAGCAATGTGACATCACAATGTAGATTGCTTGTCAGCAAGAATGTCTTGCACCCACAGATGAGAATTTGCACATAAAAATGCTTGGTGCTCCTACAAGCTTTTTAACTTGTGCTGATTTTGCAGAAATATAGTTTTGCACTTCAATATACTGACAAGCAAATGAGATGTCATACTATTGAAAACCTTTTACACATGCTATAGTATTTCCTAACCACGTGTTCCCACTATACTGAGTGATTTTGCACCAGAAAGTGATACAATTTTCTTGCTGAGTTTGTACCAAGTATAATTATGCACTTAAATCTGTCCACTTAAGTGTAATGTTGCTATGTTTAATCTTTGCACCTACAGGCCATTTTGCACATAAATGTGATTTGTGCTCCTTAACGTTTTCCACTCTCCTTTGGATGTTGCATCAAGGATGAATTTGCACCTCAATGTACCATCAACCAAATGTGAGGGCATACTGAAATACACCTTTGACATCGAATGCAACATCCTGCTAGCTCATTTTTCTCCCTGTGTGGATTGATGTCCCATGACTGCATATTGCATGTACCCCATTCTCAATCTGTTTCTCTAGACCTACTAATTATTTTTATTAAGGACATACTTTCCTGGACAAATACATTAGGATTTTTGCTAGTCTCCAAGGACAAACAAATCCCATAAGGGGAAAAACTTACTGTCACAGAGGGGAAAAACTTACTGTCACAGATGATCGTGACTAGAAATATCAGCGACAAATCTCCCTGTATGAAAATAGAAAGCTTTTAATCCAATACTTGGATAGCAACTTCCACCTTTACAATATTGTTATATGGAAGACCCTTAAATTTTTTTAAATTGCTAGGGCGGAAAAACTCTGATACCAACCCAGAAGAGACTAGATTTTTTGAGGTCATAAGGTCAATGAAATGTAATTGCTGAATCCTAAAGAAGATTCACATTTTCTTTATTTCTCCTTCAAAAGGAAAATCCATACAAAGGGCAAACACGTGTTTCAAGACACACAGGTCGCTTTGTCAGGGCCAATCCTCAGTTACTTATTTATTTAATTTATTTTTTTATTTATTTATAAAGTGTTATAAAGCGTGAACATGACCAAAATTTGGGTGTCAGAGCGCTGTACAACCTAATAAATAGCATCAAATATACAAGGAGCAAAATATAGAATATACAGCATGAAAAGATAATACAAAGAGACATAGTGAAAACACCAGCAAAGAAATCAAATTGGCATGGATAGTCGCCTCAGATAGGAAGGAGATTATTCAGTAGTCTCCTTTTTACTTTGTTTTTTAAAAGAACGAATGAAGGAATGGTCCTAATCTCTGGGGGAAGAGAGTTCCAAATTCTTGGGGCAATTCCACAGAAAGATCTCTTATAGGTTTTCTTTTTGTGAAATGTTTGGGGTTTCAGCAATAGGGAGCATGTACTACGAGAAGCTCTATTCCTTCCGGATAGAACCAGTTTATGAGCCAGGTAGCAAGGAGTGTTGTGGTGGATGGATTTGTATGTCATGCATGCTATTTTTAGGTGGATCCTAGATTCATAAGGTAGCCAGTTCAGAGAGTGGAGCGCTGGGGTGATGTGATAATTTTTCTTTACGCCTGTGATGAGCCGTGCAGCCGCATGGAGGGTAGCCCTCAGTGGTGCTAGTTTTATTTTCGGTAGGCCAACAAGGGTAGCATTCCCATAGTCAAGTTTGGAGATCACGAGAGCCTGAACCGCCATCTTGAGATCTGCATTGGGCAGGAAAGGCTTTAGTTTTCTTAAGACGTGGAGATGGAAATTGGCCCCTCTGGTTGTGGAGCTGATATGAATCATCATGGAGAGGTTGTTGTCTAGTGTTATTCCTAGGGATTTTGCTGAATCAACGATATGTGGGGTACAGTTCAAGGCGGTGAGTAGTGGGAGCCAGTCTTTGATGTTAGAGGTGGGGTTGGGAGGCGAGATTAATAGGAATTTGGTTTTGAGGGCGTTAAGTTTGAGGTGGTTAAGTGTTAACCAGTGTTGATTTTTGTTCAAGATGTTATTGAGAGTGCTGACATCGTTAGGGGAGGTAATCTTCATGTACAATTGCGTATCATCAGCGTACATATGGTAGGAGATGTTGGAGTGTTTGAGGATTCAAGTCAGGGGTTCCATGTAAAGATTAAAGAGGGTGGGCGAAAGTGAAGAACCTTGGGGAACGCCGATAGTGACCGGTGTCTGATTGCATAAGTCATGATTGATTAGGACTCGTTGAGATCTGTTTTGTAGGAATGCAGAACCATTTTAAGACAGTACCAGAGAGACCCATTCTAAGTTCTAAGAGGTTCAGGAGGGTTTCATGTTTGACTGTGTCAAACGCTGCTGAAAGGTCAAGAAGGATTAAAAGACAGGATTCATTATGATCGAGAAAGCGTAAAGCATCGTCGCCAATGTGGACCATGGCGGTTTCAGTACTGTGACCTGTTCTGAAACCAGATTGGCAGTAGTCCAGGAGTTGGTGCTGGTCAATGTGATTGCAGAGTTGTTGATGAACACATTTTTCCAGGAGCTTGGCTAAGGTTGGGATGCTCGAAGTGGGGTGAAAATTGTTGGGATCAGAGAGGTTCGCGTCTGGCTTTTTTAGGATAGGTGTGACTTGTCCACTTTTTAGACAGTCCGGCATGCTGCCTTGCATAAGAGAGGCGTTGATAATTTCGGTCCATAGGGGTATCAGGATGTGTGAAGTTTTCTTGAGGAATTTGGAGGGGACATGGTCATTGAAGTGGTTGGAAGGTTTAGTGGAAGACAGTAGTTTTGAGATGTCAGCGTCCTCAAATACCAGAAAGATGGACCACGAGGCATTGTTTTTAGGTTTAAAGAGAAGGTTGCTAGGACAAATTTCCTGCGAGGTGGAGGTGCATTGTGACTGTGTACATTGTCACAATGAAGTGAAAGAAAGAAAAGGAAAGGAAAAGTTTTAAGAAACAGAAATGTAAAAGCAAGAAAAGAAAAGGAGTAGAAAAGGAGAAATCAAAAACAGCAACATGATACAATTAATATCAAATTATTTTGTCAGCACTGCAAACGAAAAACAAGGAAGAAAAAAGGAATGTCAAAATCCATTCTTGAACTCGTATTACCTGGCTACAGCCCCATGTGCAGCTAAAAAGTGTGTGATAAACAAAAAAGTCACCACCCAAAGTATGCTTGAAACAAGGGGAAAAGTATTATGTGAAACCAGGAGAAAAAAGAATGCGTTTTAAAAGACAAACAATTTTACGTGTAAACAGACACTGTGAAGAAAGGAAAGTATAGATCAGGCTTTTATGTAGCCAAGATCAATCTAGCACTTCCCAATGTGAAACCGAAAAAATAAAAAATGAGTGAAATGAAAGAGAAAACGTTATATCGCAGTGTCGATGATGCGTCGATGTCACAGTGCGGTGCATCCATTCCACTGCATCAATGTCAAACCACCAGGCCGCAGGCACTGTGTCAGAGTTGGAGCGGTGCATCACGACTGCTGTGAAGTGGTGCTCGAGACTCACACAGCAGCGGTACCATGGCACGGTCAGGGCTTGTGTTGTATGTTGGGATCATTACGTTGCGCACGCAGGCTGCGGTGGTGCGTTGATTTCGCAGGGATGCACCAGTTTCGAAGTGACGCTTGACTGGGTTTGGCACCACTTGGCAGGGCAGGACTGCCAGCAGAGGAGTCCAACTGCTGGTAGCAAGATGCAGGTGATGCCTTTGATGGCCCTGATACTTCTACCAGGAGGCAAGCTCAACTCAAGCCCTTGGAGAAACTTTAGAAAGCAGGATGCTGAGAACAAAGTCCAGTCCTCTCACTGCCAGGCAAGAAGCAGCAGCCAGCAGGCCAACAAAGCAAAGCAAACAGCAAAGTGGCAGTCCCTCCTGGCAGTCCAACAGTTCTTCTACCTTGCAAAATATCCTCAGTCCAGAAGTGTTTCTGTTTCTATTTCTGTTTAAACCATTATGGTGTTAGAGGTCCAGAACTTTTACCCATTTTAGCCTTTGAAGCAGAGAGACTTGAAAGAAAGGTATTTGTAGGGCACAAGACCCTGCCCTTCCTGGCTCCAGACAACTACAGGGGGTATGCAGTTTTTTGTGTGGGGACATGCACAGCCCTACTCGGGTGCAAGTGTCAACTCCTCCCACCACTCTAGCTCAGGAAGACCCATCAGCCTGGTAATGGGCCATTGGAATATGCAGGGCACACCTCAACTCAGCTGTGTGTGACTGTCTAGAGTGAATTCACAAAGCCCAACTGTCATCCGACCCAGACGTGTATTCTAGGGACAGGCAGAGGCACCAAATGTTTAAAGTAAGAAAATGCTAACTTTCTAAAAGTGGCATTTTCAGACTGGCTCGTTGGCCCTCGGCTATATTTCTGGCAGACATAGAGAAAGTGTTCTACTCAGAAAGTTGAACCTACCAGTTCACCCTTCTGGAAAAACTTAACTTCGGCCCCATGTTTATAACCTATGCCAAACTCCTCTATACCAACTTAAGTGTGCACATCCGGGTGGGCGCTGCAGTATCCGACCCATTCCCTGTAGGAAAAGGCACACAACATCGGTACCCACTGTCCACCTTACTCTGCGATATTGCCATAGAGCCCACTGTGGAATGGTTGCATATCGATGCACAGGTGGCGGGGTTCAAATGGAACCCAGACCTGCTGGACAGGGTTGCCCTTTACACGGACTATGCAGCCATCTTTCAAATGCACCCTGAGACCTCAGCTGTTGTTGGACAGGCTGCAAGCAGACATTAAGACCTGGTTCGCTCTCCTGTTGTCCATCATATGGCGATCCACCTTTTTCAAAATGTTATCGCTCCCTCACCTTTTGTACCAGCTGCAGAACTACCTGTATGCCCTACCTAAGTCCTTCTTTTGCCACCTTCACTCCTTACTAAAGGGATTCCTGTGAAACCACAGGACTCCCCGCATAGCACTCACTAAATGCTTTAAGGCCACCTACGATGCGGCCATTACAGCAGTGGAAGTTGAAAGCTACTACAGGGCCTCCTAACTTAGAGTTATCAACGACTGGTGGTCAGATACCCAGGACAACCCCGCCTAAACCACTGAGAAGTTGGCCGATGATGGTATGGCCATTTCACACCTCCTGAATGGGGAGATAATCCCACTGGCCCTTTCCCCAGCTACAAGAGGTGATGGTTGTGACGTGGAGAATGACCATGAGGGCCCTGGCCTGGGACAGATGACCCATGGGCCAGACACCGGGTGTGTAGGTGCTGTGCTTCCCCAGGTGACTGCGTTGCCGGGATGTCGTGGCTGAGACATCTTCAGGATCTCCACACTGGGAGACTTGTTCGAGGGGGTGGTGCTTAAATCATGCCAAAACTTGCAGGAGGAATATGCCCTCCACCGCATAAGATACTTACATTTGTGACATGCCCTCCTGCCCTACCTTACAAACTTAGGTGAACTCCCTGAGTTCCATCCTTAGAGGCCAAACTGCTGCAGGGTGACCTGGGTGACCACAAAGTGTCAGTGCATTTGTCATGATGATGATGATAATGGTGATATGTCTGGAATAGTTCCCCTTTTTAGACACACTGCTTGGTTGCCTAAGTGTTATGTAATGCACTATAAAATTCAGTGAAGATCATCATGATGATGATAACCTCACACATGATATCACAAATGAAATTTCAAATGGCATCTATGGTGACAACATATGATCTTATCACTGACATCATAAATTACATTCTTGTGGTTGTCACCTATCACATCATCCATGGCCATTCCCAATTGCCAGTCCCATGTGGACACATTCCATTGTGAATACCCTTCCGCTGAGTGTAGCAGACCTTGAAAGAAGGGTCTGTGCCAAATCTCGGTATTGGCATAATCCATTGTGTATGTGCAAATGGATCAGGGCGTGAGCGCATGTTGTGGTGTTCATACCAGGCTGTATGCACTGCCCACATTTGGATGAAACTGACTGCATATTCAAAGCAATGGCTGATCACAGGACATGTCCTTCAGCTCATCCTATGTTCTTAGGTTTGACAAGCCTCTGTGTGGACCTGGTTCAAAATATATCCCTTGCACCCAATTTAGAGGTTGAGATTATACAAGGGGGTGCAGGCCAGTTATTGTGGCCCAACTCTGCTGCGGGCATTCAAAGGTCATGCAAAGTGACAATAAGTTAGATCATGGGAGATGCGTCACAAGGCCTTGCAGATAACCCTTGATGCACATGGCCAAGGGCTATTTCGAGCAAGAGTTAGGACCATGGGAGATGGGTCAGAAGGCCTTACAGTCAATCCCCAATGTCCAAGGCCAAGGGACATTCAAAGCAAGAGTTTGGCATATGAGAATTCGGCCTGACCATCCTTGCAGCCTACCACCTCAATGCATGGCTGATCCTGATGTGAACCTAGTCCATGGGTCAAAAGTGACCCCTGAGCTAATGGGATTAAGAGTAGATGTCAACTCTTTAATCCAGTGAGGTGGATTATCACTAGACAGGCATCAGAGTCTGCTGGTACCGACAGCAAGAATTTGGACAACAAGTTAGGCAAAGAGGAAGTGACTGATTGAAAGGTCCTCATGATTTGAATTCTGGAGCAAATAAAAGTGTAAAGCTCTACTGAAAGAGGCAAGGAGTGGATAATAGTGGATTTCATAGAGGTTAAAACACTAGGTTCATTAGCAATCTCACAAAATGCTAGATTGCTGGAAATAGAAGAAGTACACATACAATTACAAACAGGCAGAAAAAAAGGGTCATCATTTTTGAACCACACATGCTTAGGGGCATATTCTCAAGAACGTGTGATAACCATCGCAAAAGTAACTTAACGCAACCTTCAACATCGCAGTCTATCGCGGGAAATTAACGCCTTGTTAACCAAGTATTCACAACACGGCGGTACCATGCGATAGTCCCCAGATAACTCGTCAACTGACCGCGTTAAAATCAACGCCACGCCGCAAAAATGCGAAACACTAACGCAAAAAAAGCTGCGATGAGGCCAATCGCGATACGAAAATCAGCGAAACCCAGCTACAGGCCTGCAATCCACACGCATCAGGCGGGAACAATCACCATAAAAGTAGAAAAAAAACAGACAAACAAATGCCAAACAACAGCGAAGCACAATGGACGTTGCCAGAGCAAGTACGGAGGAGAGCCAGAACCCCACAAGCCCCCCGGAGGACCATCCTGGGACTTCGGGGTCAGGGAAGGGCAAGGACAAGAAGAAGAGGAAGACGTAGTTAAGTCTGCAGGAAAACAGGATCCTGATAACGGAGGTGACAGAACACCATCAACAACTGTTCGTCACCTCCACTCTGTCATTGGCAACAAAAGATACAATATGGCAGTCCATCGTGGACAAGGTGAATGCAGTCGGAGTGCTGAAGAGGACAATGGACGAGGTCAAGAGGCGCTGGAATTATGTCAAGCGCAAAACCAAGCTGAAACTCGCCAACAACCTGAAGGCAGCAATGCAGACTGGAGGTGGGAGCCCAGCGCCACAGGAGGAGCTGGACGAGATGGAGGAAATGGTGTCCACAGTCATCAGTGGGGAGACGGTGGCAGGAGTTGGGGGCCCGGACACTGCTCAACAGGACCCGACACAACAGCAACAGGGTGAGTAACGACCAGGGCCTGGGGGACGGGGGAGATGGGCACAATGGCACACATGCACAATTAAGTTGAGCACATCTGCGGACAAACCATGCCCCAGACCACCAACTCCCACCAAGAGACCAACGTACCCAAGTATGCAACATGTCAACACTGTACAAGCACAGAAGTCAAAGGCACACCTCATGAAAGTGATAAGGGGCAGAAAAATCTGAGCTGCAGGGGCGACTCCCCCAAAATGCAGCACACACATCACATGCAGAGCACATCTACATTGACAAGGATGTGACACAATCCGCAAAACACCTACACCAGAACACAGGACAGAACTGGTGCCGCTTGGGTGCAGACACTGGCCAATCACAATTGGCATTGCAGGGAAATGTGCGTTGATAATGTACAAGTACAAACACACACACACGTCTGTTGTCGAAATGTCCACTGTCCCCCATCAAATAGGCAGCTCCTCCCAAACAGCCACAATGTACCCAGTCATGCTGTCTGTATGTAAACATGTACAATGCGACAACATACATGTGGACACATTGTTAAACTGCATCTCCCCTTCACATTGCAGAGGGAGAATCAACACCTCCTGCAGAGCAGCCCGACCCTCTCTTCTCTGGAGACGAAGAGGATGACCACACCTTCGACTCTGACGCCCTCCAACTGCTCGTGGACAGCCTACGCAGCCCACTTCCAGGAGCTGGGCAGCCCAGCTGCTACAAGGAGACCCCACCCCCTGCACAGACCACACAGCAGGCAGCACCCACCACCACTGCTGCCTCCCAGGACCCCAGCGGAGCACACATGGCCTTCCAACGCCGTGTTTTGGGGTGCCAGGAGAATCTGGCTGAACAGGTGCGGGTGGGCTTCGACCGCATGGCAGACAAACTAGATGCCATATGTGGGTGTCTCAGTCCCATCAGGGACCACTCACGGTCCCTAACGGACACCCACAGTCCGCTCCATGCTCTCCAACGGACCATGGCTGACATCGCTGGAGCCCTGACTCAGAGAATAGTACAACTGTCCAGTCCGGGTGGCTCTAGCGATGTCAAACGTGAGTTGGGAAACATGCGGAGGTTAATGGAGACCATGGAGCGGGCGAATGCGGAACAAGCGGCTGCCACGGCTGCACACCAGCGAGAGGTAGCTGGGTTCCTCAATGACCTCAGGACCCTCCTCATGGCATTGCTGCCACAAGGCCTGGCGTGGATGCATGCTGCTGCCACCACTCCATCCACATCTCCGCCCCCTGAAGTGTCAGTGCCACACAGTGCAGCAGACCTTCCACCTCCGGCCACTGATGTGTCACTGCCACACAGTGCTGGAGACAGAACACCACCACCCACACGTGAGGCACATGAAACAGCAGAGAACGAAGATGCGGATGATTCTGCCCTCGTGGTAAGAAGGACGCAGCAGCATGCATCTCTTCCATAGGTCCGGCTTCAGCTTGGTACTGCCCTCTGCATCATCACCTTCCACTGTCCCCCGATGCACTCTGCGACACTCACCTTGGACCTCGACATGGACTGCCATATGCTGTTTGATTGCCATTGACACAGCAATCAGACTGCGGACTGAACTCTTCCTCTTCCTTTGGACTTGTCATTCCCTGAAGGACCCTGGCTGGCCCTCCACGGGACAACATCGTCATGTGGGGTTTGCATGGCCCTGTACTGCTCCAGATGCAACACTCCACTGAATGTGCATTAAACATTCATATTCACACAGATGTGTCATGTCTATGGTCTTTCAAGTGTGGAAGTATGGATGAATGTAGGCTCACTGGACTCTTCTTACGTCCATGTGGCTCATGTCGTAGAACAGGGGTCACAGGGTGACACATTGCCCAATGCGGTCCAGGTGGCGCTGACACAACAACAGGGACACACACATGAGTTACTTCCTTGTCCAGCCCAGTACGGAACCACGCCCAGGGCCCCGGGGTCATATACAAACCCTTATGCTGGACTGGCATATGCCAGGCCAGCCCACTCCGCTTACGCTCACAGGGGGGGACGGCAACGCTACATGTCCCCTGTCTTTCCTGTAGTGATCTGCTGCTCACAGGTCTAGTTGTCAGCATGCCACAGCCACTCCCTCACGGCTGGTTTACACCCACACCACACCCATCCAGCACACGCGTCACAGGACATGTGACCCTGCCAATGAAAAGGGCCGGGCGCACGTGCTCGACGCCATTTCCACTCTCTATCTGGGTGCATCCGTGTGGTGTTAATGTAGGCATGAGGGCCTCGGGCCCTGCAACATCACATTCCCCAGGACCGGAGGTGACATGATGGCGTCCGCAACATGATACCCAATCATACAAGGTCCATGACTTTGGGACACAGACTTGGTGACACCGGAAACATTGCGGCCGGCACAGGCACACCGCCACGGGACGGTGACTTTGGGTGCACTGAGGTAGGGGCATCTTAAGTGCTGAGCGGGAGTGCAGCCTGCGATGATGCCCCGTCCCGGCCGTCCGGACTGCTCAGGATTTGTGTGCCCTGCTGGACCGCAGTGTAGGCCAGAGCCAGAGCAAGCCTACCGCCACGTGGCGTCGCACCCGGATCACAGAGTTAGTGGCACCTCAAGGGCTGAGCGGGTGTGCAGCCTGCGATGATGCCCGGTGCACTGGTATGTCCTCTGCCATGGCGAAATCAAGACCCAGAATCATATGTGAGACCTGGTGGCCTGCGGAGCGGGGCTGCATGATGTGGAGGGTGCCATGTCCGCGGGCCCCGGGCATGTGGCTTGCAGCGGCACGTGGTGGGCCATCATTACTACACGCCAAGGGCGGAAGGTGAGCAGTGAGGCCTGGGTGCGCAGGGACGGGCATGCACCGCTGGGCGGCGGGAGGGGCTGGGGCACATCTGCCTGGGTGCACAGTGGCAGACAGGCGATGATGTCTTGTGCAATTGTTTGTACTTTGCCATTCATGGTTCTGGACTCTGTTTCAGATGACAGATCTGTTTCAGATGCGTGACCTGGTGAACTGCACTACATACAGGCATGTGGTTGGAGACACACCTGTGGCAGCAGGTGGGCAGTGTGGCCTGGGTGCGCATTGTCGGCACTCTCTCTCCCTGTCCATCTCTTCTGTTATCTGTGTCTCGCTCCCCCTCTCTGTCCGTCTTTCTCTCGCTCCCCCTCTCTGTCCGTCTTTCTCTCGCTCCCCCTCTCTGTCAGTCTTTCTCTCGCTCCCTCTCTCTGTCCGTCTTTCTCTCGCTCCCTCTCTTTCTCTCCTTCGCTCTCTCTCTGTCCTTTGATGTGCGCAAGACACACCTTCTCATCATGATTTTTGTCTTGCAGGCTGTGACCTACGGATTGTCCCGAGGGGAGCCGCCATGTGTCTTCATTTCTGTTCTGTGTTTCTTTGAATACATTTTCATTTGTTACATCGAAGGTGGATGTGTGATGCTCATTTTTGTGATGCCACCAAATGTGATTGTGCGACATCAGGCGGATTATTTGGTACATGATTCCGTGTAGTTGATGTGGCATGTCTTTGGCCGGGGGGGGAGCCCGGGGGGGGTCCTGGGGGTGGTGGCGGTGGGTGTTGTGGCCCTGTTGGGGCTCCGAGCTGCATGATCAGTGGCTCCATGGCATCTGTTGCCCTTCAGGTGTGGCTCTGGGCTGGGCTCCATTTTGTGGTGCAGGCTGTGGTCCGACTTTGCACCAGGTCAGAGCAGGTGTTAGTTTCCTGCTGCTAACGGGCCTTATCGCCTGTTTTGTGGTCTTATCGCCGATCTGGCTGGTCGTTGAGAATGTTGCGGAGTGGTGTTTTCGCGGCTTTTTGCACGGGTACGCCTACTCTGCATCTCATTAGCGATAGTGGCGATGTTTTTTGCGGCTGCTATCGCGGGTAAAATGGTGTTATGGGCTGTTAACACCAGCTTGTGAATGGTGCGATAAATTTATTGCCACTTTGGCTGCGATAAAGTGCCGCTAACTAGGCGATGTGTCCTTGAGAATATGCCCCTTAGTCTCTTGGCAAACTGACTTCATGCCTGCAGTCTGAGGAGAAAACCGATTCTAGACTATTTAATAAAGAGTATGTTAATAGCTGCAAGTCTCAATGTATTTCATGGCCCCGCCTCTTATCTGCACTTTCCCATTAATGTTGTTTAGTTGACTTTTTTTTTAGATTCTCCCTTCCAGACCTCTTTCACTGAAACATGTAGTGGATCCTCACCTTGTGGATATCGGAATTATGAAAACCTGTTTTCATTAATGGAATTCTTATATAGAACCCATACAGGAAACCTCAAAAACCTATCAAATCAAGTACAATTAATCAAAGCCAAAATTAATTTCCCATATCAACTCTGAATCTTTTATAAAAGTATATCTGGATTCTGTACCTTTAAGTGTTCTGCATCGACGCATACTTTTGTAATGATACCAACTATTCAGTTGTGGCATTTGCCTAAGGCCCCCGATTGCACACTGATTTTATTGCATTAAGCAAATAAGCATGCAACAATGTTTTCATTATCTTTGCATATAATTTAATAGTGTGTTTATCCTTAATTCTCTTGATTTTCTTATTTACCTGGTACTGTGTCGCAATTTCTTTTTTTGATTGGCGCTATCAACGAAGTAGTTGCTTAAACACCATTTACCAATATATTATGCAAACAGGATTATGGAGGTGGTAATGTGTGACAAGAGTGTTTGTGCGCATTGTGCTGGTGATGTGTTCTGCTTTTTTGTGCTGCTGTCTTTTTGTGCTGCACTATTGCAACGTGATTTTGTTTTTGTTGTACAGCATTTTTTTTGTGTTGCAGTCTATTTGACTTTTTTGTTCAATGTTCAATGTTTTGTTTTAATTGTGGTTTATGTTTCTTTGAGTATGTTATTAAGTTATATTTAGTTGTCTACTTTAGATAGTTCAACAAATGCAGGTATTTGTCCAGCCAAATCAACACGTGACTTGAAAGTTGCTGTAACAATCAACTATTTCCCTCCTTCTAAGGCAGTACAACAGTGCTGCTTCAGCTCTTCAACCACTTCAGACACCAATAAGCCCAAAACTGTCGTTGCCCCTAGTGCCCACTTCATGTGGTATGGCTCCTGCTGTCGTATAGTGTCTTGTTTTGGGTTGGTTTCTTGTTGTGTTATAATTGGTTGGTGTTCTTATATGTGTATGAACGTATACAGAACTACAAGAATTCCCTTGAGACTCTTCACACTGTGCATCAGTACTCACATCTCCTCTCAGTGCTCCTGAGAAACACTGCAAAGAGGATGCCATGACTTGAGATAAAGGAAAGGATTTCATTTATCTAGGAAAATACAGCTGAAAGGACAATTGGATGTTAACCCAGCCAGCCTGTGGGCGGTTGGATTGTCTGAACTGAGGTCTGCACACCTTCATGATGGCAGAACTTTTATCTGCTACGTTTCAGTAGTAGAGAGTCAGAAATAAAGGGCATTACTGAAAATATCATATTACCTCTCTTGATAATGTCTTCATTCTCTATACGTATAATGCCACTATAACTGTGATATTTGATACCATTATTAAATACAGGTTCAGTGCTAGCTTGGCTTTGAATACAAAGGGGCATATTTACAAGCCTCTATCGCCACAGAATTGTCACTTTGTACGACATCCCTGTGGAGATAGAGGCTTTGCCTTATTTACAAGGCAGCGTTAAGCCACTCAACATGGTTTAACACCGCCTTGTAAATAAGGCACCCTTTCATGCTATACTTAGTGGGAAAGGGGTGGCCATTGACTTTGACGCTGCCCCATATTTACAAGGGTGGCGTAAACATGGGGCAGCGCAAAAATTAAGACCAGGGAAAACCTGGTCTTAACATGGCGAAACGAGGAGAAATGCTTTATTTCTCCTCGCTTTTACTGTTTCTATGTAAAACACCATGAATGATAGTTTACGTGCAGGTAGTTGTCCCTTCCAGCACATAAACAATTACTAAAAAAATGACAATTTGCAACTTCCACGTGTGCGTAACAATGCAGCACACATAGGAGTTACACATCACCATTTGTGATTGTTTATGTGCACGAAGGGAGACCTTCCTGCACATAAACAATCATTCCCCCCAATGCAGGCACCCTTGTACCATGGTGCAGGGGTGCCTGCGTTGGTGCTAGGCAGCTTAATTTAGCAACATCGCTAGGATAAACGCAGGGGTGCACTGTATCTTTGTAAATACTGTGCATACCTACGTTTTCAGAATGGCAGAGCGTGGCGTTAGCAAGTTTTGCTTGATGCCTTGATACATCATTCTGTTGTATATATGACCCAAAGTGTCTACTGATATCAATTCACATATGTTTTGTGTGTGCTGAAACTTGAGAAATGGTGAGGGGGTGCAAGAAACACATAGCTGTTATCTCTGTCAAGGTCGCCTCCTCTTAATGTGGCTACTTTGCAGGTAAGTTTCGGAGAGGTTCACAAGACACCAGTCCATTTTCCCCGCACCACATAATATGTTAACATACCTTCTAATCATTGGGCTAATGGATGGCTACCAGGTGGGTCCAAGATTAGCTGGCAAAATGATATAAATATTTTAAGTATGTGTTGTGCAGAACGCGAGCCCACATGCATGTAAAAAGATGGTGGGAGTTCTGGAAATGTAAAATAGCCAAAACAACCTCTACTTTTGAGGATTCAGTTGTAAAGAAATCAGTCTTGTTTTTACTGTGATTCTTTCTTTTTTGCTCTGAACAGCTGTCCTTTTCAACTCATCGGTGGTTGTGTACTGCAAATCAGGTCTCATGTGCCATGTGCTCTGTTTAACTGGATAACCATTTTATTTCAAATTGCAAGAACTGTCACTCTGGTAAATCAATTGCACATACACAGGGTTATTGATTTTGGATACATTTCTTGCTGCTGCATCAAATGTTGACCATATTCTCAAGTATATCTGCGCTGATGTTAGTGGTTGCTTTCCAAAAATCATACACATTCTTGTTAGACCCAGCAGTTTTGGTGGGCTGTGCCGCATCAAAGCCAGACAGAATCCACACTCCTCGATAGAATGAGTATGATAAACTTGTCAATTAACCCGTGCTCACCCTTGGGTAGCTTGGCACAGAGCAGTCAGGCTTATCCTCAGGGTCAAAGTACAAAGTATTGGCTCAAAACCACCCTCGCATCACACTCAGTACACTGCAACAAGACTCCACACTGTACGTATAGAACCCTGATCTTTGTATTGCACACGCATTGAAATCAAAATGACATACTTATTGGATATATACTTTACAGTTATATACAATTATCAAGCTCTTCCATTAGCATCAGAAATGCATAAGTATTCACTTGCTCCATTATTCCCTCAGCCTCGTAAGCAACATAAACCCATGTGCGTACCCCAAGGTGTTCATGATCCAAGCAATCCCTCCCACACCAAAAGAGACAGAAACATATAAGCAGGTTGTTCAGAGGTATTCCATTTTCCCAATAACACATTAGCATAAAACACAACATTCCTAATATACCTCATATCCCGTACAGTTTTAATGGTCGAGCAATCACAGGTTTTGATTATGCCTCGTGACCAAGCCCCTCAGTCACTCAAACCACCGCAGCCAACGACACACGTTGCACCCGCTGGCGACACTTTGATTAGATTGTCGGGACGACCTAAAGTGGAAGGTAACAGTTACTTGTTTTAGTCCATCCAGATAAGGCCTTCAGGCACCCAGTGGCACCTTCATGAGTGTGGGATCCCTATGACCCCCGTAGGCAAAATACTTTGAAACCAGAAGCTGGTGCGCTTCCCAATTGGAGAAATGTTTTCCCTCCAGCAGAGGAGTGAGCTGCGGTTGCTCCAGACAGCCAGACGTGGGTGCACACACGGCACAACGAGACCCCTCTGGTTTAATCACGATATTCTCAACAACAGAGTACCTTGTGGTGTGGCGACCTTGGACGGAGACAGTGATGTCAAGCACTGTCGTTCTCCCAATCTGGAGGTCAGAGACAGTCTAGGCTTCCAACTTGGATCCTGTGGACTCAGCAAACTGCCCCCAACAGCCATCGGGCACCAAACGCTATAAAGTGCAAGCTAGCACAGGTTTCCGATTGTAAGCTTAGGTCCCTCTGACTCAGCAAACTCCCACCACACTCCTTAAACTCTTCATTTTACGGTACCTCAGGTGGGCCGCTGATCTTTATAAGCATACTCCTCTGCACAGTGTGATTACAGCGTACGTCGGGACAGTCCACATCCCAACCGATGATCACTTCCACCCATTTTTATGCACCCTGTGCGGTCCTTACAATCTCGTGGAACTGGGGAGATCCTTTCTGCCCCAGGGATCTTGTGGAGAGGAGGCCAGCCAACCAGCCCTTGGAGAGTGCCTAGGGACCCAGGCCAAAACAGTTGGCAATTAGCTGCAGGCTAGCAACATCCAGGCAAAATCTGCCAAAGGACAGTCCCCTCCCTGGAGCACGACAAGCCCCAAGTCACCACAAGTCTGCAGATAATCCAGTTGCAGTCTCTCTTGCACCAATGGTTCCTCTTGTCAATGTCACAGCATCGAACCAGCACAGTATGGTTCCGATCCCAAAAGCGTCTCTAATTCCTGAGGACAGAGCCCCAGTAGTTATACCCACTGTGGCCTTTGAAGATGAGATCAGTTCAAAAGGCCACCTTTGAAATGCACAGGCCCTCTCTAAATGTTGTCCTGTGTGCCATCCTACACTGGGAGGCTTGATCAGTATCTTTAGTTGGGCCAGGAGCCTGCCCCTTTGGAATGAAGGTGCCAATTCCACCCCCTCCTATCCGTCCCAGGAATGCCTATTGGAGTCAGAGGTCTGCAGTTTCCCTTGAACCCCTAGTTTATGGCCGTGTATCAGGAATGCACAGATGTAGCTGTACCCCTAGCACCCAGATGTGAAGTGAAGACAGGCTGACAGGCACACAAAGCCCCAAGCATCGAACTACCCACTTTCCCAAAAGTGGCATTTCCACATTAGTAATGTTGAACCCACTCTCACCACCGGAGAGGATTTGCCCGAACTAGCTCATTGATAGTAAATACTATACTGCCACTCTTCTTGTAGGAAATGATCCTCAATAGCCTGTGCCCCGATCCCTCATGTCAATCAATACAAGAAGCAGGCCCTACCGTAACGAACACAACATCCGGTGCCATTCACTGCCCCTGCATATAGCGCACACAAGCACATGCCCTACCTCTTCCCAACACCTCACCCTATCCTCAGGGAGTACTCTAATGTAGCGAGAGACATACAGAACCTTGACAAGTAGCTTTTTACATGCCAATCCGACTAACAGTAACCTGTACACAGAGGCCTTGCCATGGCAAACCTGTGGCACGTTTGAAGAACTACCTCTGTGGGTGGCACAACCAGTGCTGCAGGCACATGGATGAGCATTTGAGTTAAATACGCTAGGTAGATGTCTTACCCCGTGTTAGACCTGGCATCTTTGGTGTGTTTTTCCCCTGTCTTTTGTTGCTTCTGACCTCTTCTTTTGACTGTGTGTTGCATTTTGTTTTTGCTGGTTTTAGAGCTTTGGGCACTTTACCACTGCTGATCAGTGCTAAAGTGCAAGTGCCTCTGTGTAAATTGGGATTATGATTGGCTATCCTTGATTGGCATATTTGATTGACTGGTAAGTCTCTAGTAAAGTGCACTGTGTGTCCGCAGGGTCTGTAAATCAAATGCTACTAGTGGGCCTGCAGCACTGATTGTGCCACCCGCATGAGTAGCCCTGTAACCATGTCTCAAGCCTGCCACTGCAGTGTATGTGTGGGCAGTTTTTAACTGCCATGTTGACCTGTGTTTTACAGGTCCTGATAGTGAAATACTGATAATTTCGTTTTTCACTATTACAAGGGCTAACTCTCTTATAGATCATCATTGGAGCTGCCTTGTGACCTCTTACAAGCATAACCTCCATTTGTGAAGAGGCAGAGATTTGGAGTTTGGGGTCCCTGAACTCACAATTTAAAAATATATCTTTTAATGAAGATGGTTTTTAAATTGCGTGTTTGAAAAGGCCATTTTTGGAAAGTGGACATTTTCTTCCTTTACCATTCTGTGCCTCTGCCTGCCTGTAGAATCCACGTCTGTTTTAGACTGACAGTTGGGCTGTTTGTACATTCACTCTAGTCACACAAAGGGAGCTGAGGTGTGCCCTGCATATCATGATGGCCATCACCAGGCTGATCGGTCTTCCTGAGCACGAGTGGTGGGAGGAGTTGTCACTGACACCCGAATAGGGCTGTGCCTGTCCTCACACAAAACTATTGCCAACCCCCTGTAGTGTGTCTGGAGCCAGGTCAGGGAAAGGCAGGGTTGTGCACTACAAAGACTTTCCTTTGAAGTTTTCCTACTTCGAAGGCAGAAACTGGTATAAGTAGTGGAGCTGTGACACCATAACTTCAGAACACTTCTGGACTAAGGAGATTCTGCCAATCAGAAGAGCTGGATAAGCTGTAGGAGGGGAACTGCCACTCTGCTTTTTGCTGTGTTGTGCTGGCCTACTGCTTGCTGTTCTGTCTTGGAGAGTGAAAGGACTGGACTTTGTTTTTATCATCCTGCTTGCCAAAGTTCTCCAAGGACTTGTGTGTGCTTGCCTCCTGTTAAGAAGTCTGAGGACCATCAAAGACTTCATCTGCAGCCCCTAAACTCCTCTGCTGGGTGTTCTAACTGGCCAAGTGGTGCCAATTCCAGTTCTGGGCCCTTGGAGGTAGTTTCTGCTGCCAGAAGAGAAGAAAATCCATAAAACTAACTTCAGCACCTGTTTTTCCCACCAAAGTCTTGCCGTGTTGAAAAACTAACGCATCGCCGCGGTGCAGCAGAAGAATTGCCACAGCGCCTGCCATGCAGGCTGAAGATTGCTGCAGCCCAAGTCCTGAGAACTGTGTCTCCAATGTCCGAGATGTCCACCCTGACTTTGACGCTGTGTGGCGGAAGAAATCAATGCATAACCTGCCACGTGGCTGGAAAATCAACACAGCGCCTGTTTTGCCATCGCCGCATCAGCCAAGCGAGTCCAGATTTTCGATGTATCGCACCTGTGTGCCAAGTTCTTCTTTGACGTTCCCCACCAGTTAGAAACCGAGGCTGAGTGTCAGGAAATCAACGCATCACCTCCCCTCACAGTAAAGAACTGATGCATCACCTCCCCAGCGTGCAGTAAGGACCCGACGCATCACATCCCCTGGCAGTAAGGAACTGACGTATCGCTTTGCTTTTCTGGATCCTCAGCTCCCCGACACCTTGTTCTTGTCTTTGATTTTGGAGAATTCCAGGTAGTTTGTGATAAAAGTGACGTAGCCATAGTTTTCTATGACTGAACTATTTTAAGCCTTTTAAAAGTGATATCTTGGCTTATGTATGTTGGATTTTTTCTAAACTTTGGTGTTTAGAAAGATTGGTGTTTTTTCTAAACTGGTGTGGTGTCCTTTTGTAGTGTTTTCACTGTGTTATTGTGTGTTTATGTACAAATGCTTTACACTTTGCCTCTGAAATAAGCCTGACTGCTCGTGCCAAGCTACCCTGAGGGTGAGCAGGGGTTACCTTTGGTGTTTAATACCCTTACTCTGACTAGAAGGAAGGGTCCCTACTTAGACAAGGTGCAAGCCACTGCCAACTAGAGACCCTTATTTCTAACATTGGTGGCAGTGGTGGGATAGGATTTGAGTTTGTACCTGACATACAGTGATTGGTGTACACTACTACCAGAGCGCAGATCACTACGCAACTGCATACTGTTTTTGATTTTCTCTACTTGAGAAACTCATGAGATCTTGGTCTACAAATCATGTCTCAGTCTGGGGAGCCAGCAGTTGGAGCTGCAGAGCCAGTGTTTGAGCTAGAGGAGTTGAAATCCTACACGGTACCCCCAACTCAAATAGTTCTGCAAGGAGCTTAAATGTCCTATCAGAGACCTCACTAAAAGGAGGAGCTTCAAAAGGCACTGAGGGCCTGGGTGGAACCAAAGGAAATGGTGGGCACCCAGAGGATGAAAATGAGGATGATGTGGAGACAAAGGAGCAGAGCTTGCAGGGTCGTGTTCTGGATCAGGATCTGCCTGGTAGGAAGGCACCTTCCAGGGCAAGCAGCAGGGTCTCTTCCAGAGGTCTGTCCCCAGAGGAGCTGGAGGAAAGGCGGGAGACCAGGAGGCATCAATTTAGCTGGAAAGGCTCAGGATGGAGCATGAAAGGGAGCTCCAGAAGGATAAATTGACAGTAGAGGAGAGAGTGTTTCATCCTTGCAATCTAAGAGAATGGTGCACTGGCCCAAGCATGGAGGGAAAGAGTATATCAAAGGGGAAGATATCCAGAGATGGTTTCAAGGTTATGAGGCAGCGCTTCACATGAAAGGGGTCCCTTACAGGGGAAGAGGTAGCTGGGAGATTTACCTGAGCTGACCTCATTGGCAGCAAGAAGGGGGTCCTACCAGGCAAGAGTTCTGCACGTAGCGGAAGGCATGACCTACTCTTGTGGGACTTAGGCAGCAGGCCAAGGACCAGGCAGCTATCAAAGATGCCAGGTCATATTTGATATGCTAGGAGAATGTTCTCCTCTATAGTGAGCCTAAGGTGGCTGAGCCTGAGGCAGCCCGTGTGTTGGTGGTACTCCTGAACGTCAGAACCTTCTTACTGGGTCAGGTTCATGACGTGCCTTTGGCAGGACATTTGGGACAGGGCAAGACCTTCGACAGGCTTGTCACCCACTTTTACTGACCCCAAATGTGAAGGCAATTAGATGCATTTTGCAGGTCTTGTCAAACCTGCTAAGCAAGTGGCAAGAGTGAGGGGAAGTGTAAGGTTCCCCTCCAACCATTCCCTAGACTAGGGATTTACAGCTAACCCAAATCAGCCAATCATGTATACACCAATCACCAGTATGTATATGACAAGCACAGCGCTTTGGCACTGAATGGCAGTGCCGAAAGCGCTCAACGTCCTAAGGCTAGTACGTAGATCAGCGGGAAACCAGGAGGGGCAAAAGCAAAATGTTGAGGGAAAGCACCCTAGAAAGGGCCATGTCCAACAATTCTTGTCCGGGATAACTCTTCAATCATCTTATTCACACATTGGTGAGTTTGGTAAGCCAGCTGCTACTTCAAAGGACTGGCCACAAAAAAAGACAGGAAGGAAAAGGGATTTCAATAGCACAAGTAATAAAGTGCAAGTCCCTTCTGAAGGTCTGGACCAAGTGATAGCTCAGGGATGGAGATTTGGTATGAAGCACAGTGGGCTGAACTGAGCAGGCCACTAGAGGAGTAAATTTGATCAGAGGTGAGAGCTTTACACAGATGAGTCAGGTGTCCATCACTTGTGGTTTTTGGTGAAGAGATCTCTGGGATAATTTAGATGCCTGAAATTATTGTCCCAAGAAATTGCATATCACTTTTCTAAAATTGGTAGAGGGGGGGAGGTGGGATAGGAGTGTTTTTTGCATTTGCTAAACCTCATCAGCAATAACTGACAGAGAGGGTGAATGATTCTTTTCTTAGAGAATGCTAACACAAAATAGGGTTCAGTAGTGCTTTTTCTTATTGTCCACATCTGTCATTTTCCCAGGTGGACACATTCATTTGTTGGCCATGTGCAATACATTTAGTTTGCTAAATGGAATGACTGTTTTCTTCTTCTGATATTTCTTGTACAGTTCGCACAGCACATTATCGAAAATCCTCCAAAATCAACTAACACTTCTAACAGCCACCCTGCAGGCTGCAGTTAGGAGACCTTTGCTCTCACTTACTGACTGTTTTACTCTTCTAAATGATCAACTTGATGTGTTATAGCGAAAAGATCTGCGTGGAGCTAAAGAACTAAGAGGACATTCCTGTGTGATGCTGCTTTGAGCAGTTCCTGTCTAAGGCATGAAGATAGATATCACCAGCTCTGTTTTGTAATTTAGCTCTTGCATTTTGTTCTGCTGACCCACAATGCTAAAGGCATTCTGGGTGCTGTCAGCTTAGCCTGCTTGACCCTGCATCAGACGCATGCAGATGTTTCTAAGAGAGAAAGAGGAAGCTGCTTGTTGGCTGGTAAAATACCACAAGAACTGGTACGATCTATTGTGTTAGCCTATGGGTAACTTCTCGCCAGAGACTGAACATGGTATGGGCCAGATTATCATGAACTAAATATCAACAGACAAAACTAGTGTATCCTAAATATTGTTTATGAAAATATTGCCCCATTGGACTTAATAAGAGGAAATCTACAACTATTGGGATGGTAGTTTTGTAAAGAATAGTTAGCACTCAATGTTTATGTCATTACATTTTTGTCAAATATATTCTGAAATATGATCCTTGACAGTGACCAAGGAACCTGATACTTGCCTTGAAGAATGCCTGTGGTCTAGTAACAATTGGATATTTCTCCTGCTTCTCCCTGTGGAAATTGCTTCGCATGTCTAGAGCATACAGAAAGGCTGAAGGGCAGGGGAAGCAGTTGCCTGTTACGAAGATTTCCAAGGAACCATTGTCAACTGGACATTTTCCTATGGACTCAAAAGAGTTAGGAAGGCTCTTGCAACTGAAAATTGTGAGCTGGAATCCAAGGAGCCAATCCCCAATATTTGAGCACATTAGTACAAAGTAGCAATGTTATCATAACTTTTGAAAACAACATTGTTGTATTCCCCATAGGATAACATTGAACACCTTTTCCAATGCTTTTACATGTGTATTTGTTTTTCTTTACAACTTTTGAGTCTGAAATCAAATTTACTCTATTTCAGTCACATTTTCTGTATATATTCTGTCCTTTTAATTAACTTGTGTGGGGTAATTGTGAGAGTAAAACAGGAGCACCAATATACATTGGTGGTTGTTGTAAGAAATGGGGTTGTTGGTTTACGGGGGTGTGAGCCCTGGTCAAGCAGCAACCATAATCCTTGTCAGGGTGAGGCACAAGCCATCCTGAAATTAACCTGTGCGCAACGTCCTGGTAGCTTGGAACAGAGCAGTCAGACTTAACTTAGAGGCAATTTGTAAAATATTTGAGAAACCCTTCAAACAGAAACATAGTGAAAACACACCACAAAAGAGTCCCACACCAAGTTAGAAAAATTGAGTATGTTTTTATCAATAAAACTAGACCACAATGACAAAAATCCAATCAGTAGAACCGGAGATATTCAATTTCAGAGATTATAGTGAAAATAGTGCCAAAAAGCACAAAGTGCCAACTGTGCATGTCTGGTCGTGCCAGACTGGGAAAAAGTCACAACTTCAGGCTGACCGCAATTGAGCATGGGCTGGCTACAGAGGCCAAGTTAGGCCAGCTGAACGGAGTTCCTTAAATCCTGGTTTGCGGAGCGTTGTGAGGATCTGAATCAAAAATGTGTTGCGCAGCTAAAGCAATGCATCATTCCGAGATGCATCGAGGCTGCAATGTGAGGGCCTGCAACGTAATTGAAGATCCCGACAAAGTGGCTTGCAATGCAAGTCTGACATTGAGGATGTGGCGTGTAATCGGGGTGAAGAGTCGGTTTCCGAGGAGCTGCAAGGTTGTGATGCGGAGTCCGTTGTCTTTGTCGAGGCTGCAGTCGACAAATGTTGCAAGAGCCTGAGCTGAGGATGCGCCACACAGTGGCAGTTCTGATGCAGCAACAGGCTGCAATGCGATTTAGCGGTTCCGATCCACACAGTAGCTGTGATGTGTTGGTTCTACCTGGGTTTGTGCTGTGCAGCAGAGGTAATGCGTCGGTACCGCTGGATCCACAGAGCCCTTATGGTGGCATACTTGGCAATTAGACTCAAAGATGGCCGAGTCCAGGTGCAAGTCCAAGGTTGTTGGAAACCTGTTGTGTCCCTGGGGCTTCAGATCAGGAGCTTCTAGCTCTTGAAGTCACTCTTGGTTCTGAGTACAAGAAATGAAGGTCCAGTCTTTCTCCCCCAGGCAAGACGGCAGCAGGTCAGCACAGCAAGGCAGGAGTCTAGTCGAGCAGCAGTCCAGCAGAGTAGCAGTCCTTCAGCAGCACAGCAGTCCTCTTTCCTGGCAGAGTATCCACAGGCCAGAAGTGAACTAAAGAGTTGGAGTCTGAGGTCCAGTATTAATACTCAGTTCTGCCTTTGAAGTGGGGGAGAAACCTCTAGAGGCTTTCCTTTGAGGTGCACAGGTGCCCTGCCTCCCCTGCCTTGGCTCCAGACTACCTATAGAGGGTATGCATCCCTTTGTAGGGAGGTAGGATACAGCCTATTCAAGGGAAAGTAGGGCTCTGCAAGCTCTTCCCTCCCATCCTGCCGGTAATGGCCCATCCAGGCACACCTAAGTTCTCTATTGTGTGTGGCTGTACACAAAGCCCAACTGTCAACTACACCCAGTCATGTCACCCATAGACAGACGACAGGCACTAAATGGATAAGGCAGGAAAATGGCAACTTTCTAACAGTAATGCAAAAAGAACAATTGATGGACAGAATGCAGAACAATGTCATTCATTCACCCCAGTACAGAGATCTGGGCCTTAATCCATCATTTTTTTGCTCACCATGCCATTCCAGTTTGAACCCAGCCATATGCAAATCAGTCTTGACCCTGTGCCCAATGGGAACAGTCCAGCCCGAACTGCCAGGCCAGGTCCTCCCTGGACTGGAAACAAGCATCCTAGGACCGGTTTCGGGGTTTCACCCATCATCAGCCAGGATAGCTTGACTCCAGTGGCATGAAGAGCACGGGACCCACATCTGGGCATACCCGTCCCACTCGGGGTGACAAAGTAAAAAAGAACAATTGATGGACAGAATGCAGAACAAAGTCATACATTCACCCCAGTACAGAGATCTGGGCCTAAATCCATCGTTTTTTTTCTCACCATGCCATTCCAGTTTGAACCCAGCCATTTGCAAATCAGTCTTGACCCTGTGTCTAATGGGAACAGTCCAACCCGAAATGCCAGGCCAGGTCCTCCCTGGACTGGAAACAAGCATCCTAGGACCGGTTTCGGGGTTTCACCCCTCATCAGCCAGGATAGCTTGACTCCAGTGGCATGGAGAGCACGGGACCAACGTCTGGGCATACACGTCCCACTCGGGGTGACAAATGCAAAAAGAACAATTGATGGACAGAATGCAGAACAATGTCATACATTCACCCCAGTGTAGAGATCTGGGCCTAAATCCATCGTTTGTTTGCTCACCATGCCATTCGAGTTTGAACCCAGCCATATGCAAATCAGTCTTGACCCTGTGCCCAATGGGAACAGTCCAGCCCGAACTGCCAGGCCAGGTCCTCCCTGGACTGGAAACAAGCATCCTAGGACCAGTTTTGGGGTTTCACCCCTCATCAGCCAGGTTAGCTTGACTCCAGTGGCATGGAGAGCACGGGACCCACGTATGGGCATACCCGCCCCACACAGGGTGACAAATGCAAAAAGAACAATTGATGGACAGAATGCAGAACTTTCTAACAGTGTTTTTTTTAAATTTTAGTCTAAAATCCGACTCTACCATAAGTTTGAACTTTTTAAATATATTACACCCTGACCCCTGGACTGTCGAGGACCTACTCTAGAGGTGACATATGTATTAAAAAGGAAGGTTTGGGCCTGGCAAAAGGTTTATTTTGACAGGTCAGCATGGCAGTTTAAACTGCACACACACAGAGGCTGCAATGGCAGGCCTGAGATTTGTAAAGTGCTACTTAAGTGGGTGGCACAATCAGTGCTGCAGGCTCACTAGTAGCATTTCATTTATAGGCCCTGGGCAGATGGATTACCACTGTACTAGGGACTTACAAGTAAATTAAATATGCTGATTGGGACTAGCCAATGTTTCCATTTTTTAAGGAGTGAGTGCATGCTCTTTAGCACTGGTCAGCAGTGGTGATGTGCCCAGAGTCCTGAGATCAGCAAAAATAAGGGGAGGAAGGCAAAAAGTGTGAGGGAAGACTACCCAAAAGCTGACGTGTCTAACAGTAGTTCACTCATCCTACAAAATGTGTGGTTATTCCAGCTCTTTGAGAGGTGAGACAACTAGCAGATTATGCTGAAAAAACATCTGCTGCCTCTGCTATCGTAAACCTCTTTTTGGCAGCCAGAGGGCCTCCACATTCAGTGCATCAGAATGTCTTCTATATTTAGGGAGTGCCTTCCAGAGCATATTTTTCTATCCCTAGATTATAATACAAAGCGTTACTGTCCAGGAAAGGAAAAATCAGTGACCTACATGCACAGAAAACTCCCTATTAGTCATGGCCATTGCTTGTGTTGTAATACTGAAACAACCACCCACTTTTTGTGTTTGTTTATGAAATGCAGAAAGAATGGCAGAAGGCTGCCATGATATGGCAGCAGCTTGTAAATACATTTCTGCTGAAAGTGAACCTCTAGGGCTGGCAGGAGAACTTTCAACAATACCTGTCAAGCCTGCAGACATCTCAGATACAATAGGCATTCCTGCACTGGGCAACCAGAGGCGGGGCATCTTCTGCAATTCTGGTCTGGCTAGCTGTCTGTCAAAGACCTAATGACACCTTCGGTATGGACCTTGTAAGTTCTTTATTTGTAACTGTATTGATGTTTGACTAGCTTTTGAACTTATTTTTGAACTCATCTCACATGCATTGTTTTCTGAGGAAGGGTTTGATTCTCAAGCCAAGCCATAAATTGTGAGACAGAGATTCATCACAAAATACAAAGTACCTTTACTGATCAGATTTCAATACCTTTGTGACATTTTTATGGCTTTGTGGCTTCTTTTCGGGCTCACCACTAGCCTTACAATCCCATACCTTTCAGCTTAGAGCAAGTTAAGTAGACCAAATTCGTAGTGAACCAGATAATAGAACAGAGCACATGATCAAACAAAGCAAGAGCAGTATTATTTTATATAATTCAATATAGACAAGTTGCATAAAGGTTAAAAGCATCTACAATAATTGTTCGACTACATTAGCGCAGTTATTACATTTATGTCATGCATCACTTTGACAAGAGTACTGCAGATGAAAGAAAATACTTTCTAGACATTCGGTAATGTAAATATCAGACCATTTATGTTTCTCAAAAGCATTTGCAGTTTCTAACATTTGTTTTCTGTGTTGAAAGAGATTCTCCCATACCTCAGTTTCCTAAAATCAGATTTACTCCATTCCAATTGCGATCACAAAACATTGATAAGTTACCAACATCTCAAAGGAGGGGGTAACCCACTCGCAAATGGGAAGGGGTCCTCGTGGGACCCCTTCCCCCTTGTCAATGTTCTAAATAAAAAACTTTAGGAGAAGGCAGTGGCCTACTTGTAAAAATAATTTGGAGAAACCTTCTATTTTTCTTTTTTCAAGCACATACAATTTTCCCGTGAGGCTTCTTAGAGCATGAGCGGGGGAAGGAGGGAAGTTTTCAGAAACCAGATGTAAAAGGGCCAGATGTTTCTCCACTTCAAATACTCTCACCAGCTATAAATACTGGAACCTCGGGCCAGCTCTTCAGTTCACTTGTGGACCTGCAGAGAACACTCAGAAGGCCTGCCTTGTACTTCAGAGGACTGCCCTGCTGCCTGATGCCTGCTATGCACTTCAGAGGACTGCCCTGTACCTTCCAGAGCACTGCCTTTATACTTAATGCCCACCTTGAACTCTCAAAGGACTACTCTGTTGCTTGAGGACTGCCTTGCTGCTTGAACCCAGGACTACCAGAGTGACTCCAAAGGCTAATTGCCTGAAATCCTGTTCTGAGCTGCAGGGACACAAAAAGCTCTAACAACTTGAACCCTGTGCCTGGACTCTGCCTGAAGTGAGTCCCACTCTCCAAGTATTGCCCACCCTTTCCTGCACCGTTGGAAGTGGCGCTAAGGGTACCCAAATAGCCAAAGCCCACAACTTGGGACTTGGAAATTGTCAGCCAAAAAGTGCTCTGAGAACCAACAGGATACCTGGACCTACCTGCTTAATGATCTGCCGAAGGTGCATCGCCGGTCGGCCTGACTTCATGGTTGCTCCAACTACGTTTTTCTCTGCACAAACCCTGTTCAGTGACTGCTCACATAATGGGCCTCTGGACTCGTGGAGCCTTCATTGGCTACAGCCTGCAGTTTCTTCCCGCTGGAGATTTCCAACTTCTAAAAAAGTGACAAAGTCCGAACCTAGAAATCTTCACAGTGACTTCGTCAAGCAGCTGCCCGATGACAACGCCTCCCCTTCAGACACCACTGAATGCCCTGTCTTGTTGAACTTTAACTTCTGACTTATTTTCTTCAAAGTTTCTGCCAAGATCGAAGGCAAGCCAAGACTGGGTTCAATCCACCTCATGTACCCAAGCCACACTCCATTACGGTTGGCCATAACTTTTGACTATGCCAGGTCTTGCACGACTAAATGTCCATGGTTGGTTCCACTACAAATTGTAATATTGTCATTGTGGTGTCAAATAGTTTCTTAAAATGTTCTCTTTTTTTCAAAAGTGGTTTGAGATTTTTCTGGTGTGCTTTCACTTTATCATTGTTTGTGTGCTGTGCTGCATTACTAGTTGACACAGTGCCTGTAAGTTTAGACTGACAGCTTTTGTGCCAAGCTACCACAGGGTTAAGCACAGGTTAATTAGTGACTTTGTGGTTCACCCTGACAAGGATTGTGGCTGTTGCTTCAGTAGGTTTTCATCCCCCTCAATCAAAAACCAAGGGCCATATGTACAAGGACTGGCAAAAACTATCGCTAACGTTAGTTAGCGGCAGTTTTCTTACCGCCGTGTACCGCTGAAAACTATCTCCATGTTAGCGACGTATTTAGAAGCCATCGCTACATGGCGATAGCTTCAGGGATCGGCGGCGAAAACTGCTGCTAACATTAGAGTGATGGCATTAGGAATTCTGGCGTTAGCGGGCGAAAACCAACGAAAGGCCCATTAGCGGCAAAAAAACGCACGTTAGTCAGCCCAATGTGAGTTTTTTTTGCCTCTATTGGAAGAAATAGCTTATCAGTCGACCTCCAATAGAAAATAGGCAAGAAAAACAATGAAATGCAGAATGGAGCAGCCAGGACCAAATGCAGCACACATCAACAACCCCCACAGCCACCCAACATCCAGGATGACCAGGATGAGAGCCTGGATGCCTCACTGGACCTGCATCTGGAGCCTGGATGCCTCGCTGGACCTGCGTCTGGAGCCTGGAGTGGGATGGGGAGGAGCTGTGGAGTCGATGAGCTGTGGTGGTAGACATTGAGGCGCGGCGATCGCCCGTACCTGGTGGTGAAGTCTGGCAGGTCGCATGGAGACACGTTGCTGACCTGTGTGAGAAGACCGCCTTGAGCCCCTTGGAGCTGTGAATGGTAGAGGTGCTCCTGCGCACCAACGTAGGGAGGTCTGCATCGCGAACTATGATCCACCACTACACCGGGGTGCACGGAGGGCATTACCAACGGTGAGCGGCACCTCTCTGCATCACAGGCCGGATGATGTTGCGCTGGCCGGACGCTGTGGAGGGTGAGGCCCCTGAGCTGCGCCGAACTTGTGTGGCGGGAGTGCTGCAACTTCACGCTTAAGAGGGTCCTGCTGCATCAACTGCATCGGGAGGTTCACCAGCGGACTTGTCGGTGACTGCTGTTCCCAGGCTTGTGAAATCCCACCTGGCTGAGGCTCCTGCTGGCTGAGTCACAGATTTGGAGAGAGTGCAGCGGATTGCGCCACGGTGTCAATGTCCAGGTAAGGAGAAGGTGGGACGCGTAGCGGAGGAGGCCCGGGGGTCGAGTCGCCCAGGCCTAGCTCCTGTAGATGACACACCCCCAGTGGCGGCTCATCCGCTACGGCGGAAGAGCGTCGCCTCACTGCTTTCAAGCAGTGCAAGATGAGGAAAAATCATCACATGATGATAAATTCCTGATGTAATCGTGCTATGTTTCCTTTGCAGGCGGGAGGGTTGGTAGGGCTGCTTCACTCATGGAGCAGGGCAGGGGCGAGTGGCATGCCCACTCAAGTGCGCAATGACTGTTTGGTCGGCCCACTCAGGCCGCCCAAAGCAGTCATGCGCACTGTCCTGTTCACAATGCAGGCTGCATTACAGCCTGCATGGAGAACATGCCCACTCCTCCAGGCCCTGGCTGAACGCCTTGCCCCGGCACCAATGACCAATCCCAATGCCGCATTGCAGCATTGTGATTGGCTTAGGGGAGGGAGCCTAGCTGCCTACTTCCTGTTCCTAGAAGCAAACTCAGGAGAGCAGGAGCAACATAGACACGGGACCTGGCCTCAATGTAAGATTTATCTCATTTAAATATTTACGATTCCCGCTCACACACACCCCCCGTGTCCAAGCCCCATCCAGTGCCCTTTCCGGCATTTCCCACCTCCCAGCTGTCCAGTCCCCCCTGCAGCACTTCTCAATGGTGGCCGCTGTGCGGCCATGCACAGCGGGCGTACCACTGGTGTGCCAAAGGTATATATGAAGTTACAACGCATACCATTACATCGCATTCCATTACAATGCATACTAATACTAGGCACATTGCAACAGTAGGGAAGGTGTTGGATAGCGGAGATGTAAGTATTACTATTCCCACTTCAGTGAGTGCAACCCTAAAACTAACCCTTGCACCCCAAAGCAAACCCTGAACCCTAAAGTTCATCTTTGAGCCCCCAAAACACACCCTAAAAATCATATTTGACCCAAATGCACACCCCAATTTTCATAATTGACCCCAAAACACACCCCAAATTTCAAATTTTACCCCATAATACACCCA
Organism: Calotriton arnoldi; assembly: GCA_963921515.1. Classification (NCBI taxonomy): domain Eukaryota; kingdom Metazoa; phylum Chordata; class Amphibia; order Caudata; family Salamandridae; genus Calotriton; species Calotriton arnoldi. The sequence continues at coordinate 688,919 of CAWUFW010006645.1, forward strand.
GAATTTCATCTCCAACACCCGAAACCCATACTCGCCCTAAAACTTAAAAATATCCCATTACTGACCTCACAATGCGTTGTAATGGAATGCGATGTAAAGGCACCTGCATTGTTGAGGTTGCGTTGTAAAGGCATTACAATGTAATGCCTGCATTGTAATGGACGTCTCCCGTGCCAAAGGCAAGCCATGGGCAAGCCCGTCTGCGTCTGTCTGCCCCTGGAATGCGCTCAGCACCAAGCACTCTTCCTCTCGGACACTCCACCGCTACAACGCCAGCACCCTCCTCGCCATCAACGCTGGACGCCACATCGCCTGCCAGGACCAACCTCTGTTCCGGTCCGGACATCGCCATCACTGACGGCTACTAAATCACCCGCAAGGACCACCCCGACCGTCCAGGAGGAGGCATTGCCATCACCTACAGAAGACACTCCGACTGACCACGCACTCTAATGACCCAACGGTGACCATGGAACACCTCAACTTCCAGATCCGGACTAACCCCAAGCCCATCCTCTGCGGCACCCTCATCTGCAGGCCCCCCGGGCCCTGGACCCCCATTCTCCGATACCATTGTAGACCTCATTGCACCCCAGGCTCTCCCATCCACCGACGACATCCTACTCAGTGAACTCAAGTTCCACCTGGACAACCCCAGTGACCAGAACACCACCCCCTCCTGGGGAAGCTCCCCAACATCAGACTCAAGCAGCTAGTCATAGCAGCAAGCCACATAGCAGGACACACAGTCGAGCACGTCTCCTCCGCCAGCGGGAACTTCAACTACAGCCACACCACCGGACTCTCCTGGACCGACCATCATTGTATACATCACGCCTTCACCATGCCCACCGTACACCACCGCCATCATCGCCCCCCCTCGCAGCTGGATCAAGGCCACCGAAGAACGTCTCGTCAACTCCCTCAGCACCACCACTCCGCCAACGCTTACAGACGATGACACCGCAGCACGCAACCGCCACCGATGGATCTCCAACTGCGCCGACACCCTGGCACCCCTCAAGAACGGCACTGCATCAGTACCTTCCGCTGCCTGATGGCAGGCGTAAGGGTGACCCAGTGCCACAGGGATAGGCTGGCCCCATGCATTGCTGGAGTTGTGTCATGGTTGTGACACGACTGCAGCAATGCGTGACTTTAGCGCAGACAGATACGTCAGTATTCCAGACGTATCTATCATTACTTGCGTCATGGAGTGCTGTCCAGTGAATACATCGCATCCATGGTGTCGCAAGAAGGGGGTAGTGAAAAGTGTCGCAACGCTGTTTTGTCACAGCGCTGCAACACTTTTCATAAATGAGGCCCAGGAATGCGCACTATCTTATTGATGGTGCGCATTTCTGCCCTGTAGTTTTGTTGCAGGGTAACACAGCAACATTGCTTGCAGCGCTGTCCAGCACCAAAACCTGCTGAAAAGAGGCCCCAAGTGTTATCTCCATTTTTAAGACCAGCTATTTTCTGGTCTTAAAAAACTGCCTCTAACTGCAGTTAGCTGCAGTTTTTTTGGCCCTCCAAAGTTCAGGAATCCCCTTGTAAATATCGCAACGTGGGGTTAGTGGCTTTCTTTGCACAGGAACGCCTCCCTTGCATGTCATTATCGCTAACAGAAGTGGCGATCTTTAGAATGGACGTTTTCGCAGGAAAACTGCCGCTAACAGAGGTTAGCAGCAGCTTGTATGTAAGGCGATAAAAATCTTGCCTAAAACCTTCGGAAAAGTGCTGCTAAGGCGGCATTAACTCCTTTTACATATGCCCCCTAGTGTCTAACAGTAATCTACTGATCCCATATCGCCACTGTTGGAAACTGGGGAACTTGAGGGGAATTTATCCTACCCCCAGCCATTGTGATAGGACGGCCATAGCCTGCTCCTCTCTGACCCATGAAGAGACAGCCATCACAAAAAGAGAAAGAGAAACATCCATCCAATAGAAAACTACAATGATAAAGAAACCAAACCAACTCCCATCCAAAATTCAACATCATAATCAACCTAAAAAAAAGGACAATTCCTGTGGACTAAAATTATCCCTCATCATTAATAATGAGACAGAGACCTACTATGGCACTTTCAGCCTATAGCCATCACCCTTTCGACAAATTAAAATACCTGCCCAGTGTCAATATATCAGTGTGCGATTATTAGGGAGCCCCCAGCAGTTCCGGATTACCAAATGGGCAAAGTAGGCACCGGCCTATGGGCCCCACTCCTTTTAGGGGCCTGCGACAATGGATCAAAATAATATTGATTTGATCTTGAAAGTAAATTACAATCAAGCTTTCTTAAATATTGTTTCCAAAAGATAGAAAAAATGAATCAACTAAAAGAAACGAAAACTTTACATTAAAGACTCTATAGAGAAATACTGTATTAATGTCATATACCCATAAACAACTTAGGGGTCGATTATGATGTCGTCTGGAAAGACTCCGAACGGCATTCGATTCATCCGTATCCAATTCGGAACCCGCCTTTCCGACTGACTCAGACACATTTCCAAACTACTGATTACAATGGCTGGAAAGCGCTCCAACTGTCCGACTCATTTCCGAAAGGCATTGGGAGTAACCGAGTCAGTCGGAGTCAAATCGTAGCGGTCTACGGACCGCGTTTCCAGCCGAGCGATTAGGATGTCAGATTCGAACAGCCTTTCCGAATCAGTTGTGCCGACACAGATCGGCTGTTGGAATCTGACTTTGGGGGCCCGTAGCAGGCCCCCCTTCACCCGGGGCCCTCCGAATCGGGCCCATGGGGGTACCCATGGGTACCCCCTTTCCCTGCAAGCACAGTGTGGTAGGCACCCTAGGGTGCCTGCCACAGGGTGCACGATATTCCCCAACCACCCCTTTTTTCAATTGGCGCCTGTGTTCTTGTTCGAAACACAGGCTCCCATTGAAGTCAATGGGAGTCCGACCGAATGGTGTTCTGACACACCGTAATCTGTTGGTTGGACTCCCCGAACCCGAGTTGTTCGGAAAGCATTCCGAAACTGATTCGCTTGGACTGCTTTCTGGATTCACTTAACAGTTTGTCTCTTAAAACCTCATCTTCTGCCAGCTGTCAGTTTGTACAAAAAAATCAGGTGCATTGGGTATTGGGAGATAATTTGTGAGGGGGGCCTCGAAATTCCGACTGCCTAGGGGCCTCCCCAGGGTTTATTTCGGCACTGGCCCCCAGATAACCATGAACTCAATCATACCCCTACTAATACCCTAAGATTTAAAGCACATTTAACCATTAACTCCAGGAGCCTAATCAGCCTCAGTAGTCACAGGCTTCTCCGTCAGATATAGATTTCCTGACCATCATATTAGCAACTCTGTTGCCTTTACTTCTTCTTTACAGACATACGTCTTGCCATATCGGATCACCTTGAGATGTTCTGCTTCCTGAAGAAACACCTGTGCCCCCAAATCTTTCATAGGTGTAAATAATTTTCTAAACTTCCATCGATGTTCAACAGTAGTATGGCAAAAATTGGACCGCACAAAAAATGTAAACGAGTCCAAAATGATTGGCATGGAGGGCTTGGCTCTAGAGCAAATCGTGTGCTGAATAATACAATTACCAATGTGGATCAAAATGGGTCGTGGATAGTTAACCACCAAACATGATGAATTACTCTGACAAAGTGGAAACTGATGAGCCCACTCGATCTGGGCGTCCCAATCCCAATCTGAGAGCTCAGGAAATGCTTTCTGAAATAGCTTAACAACAAACTAATTATATCTCCTCCTTCACAATTCTCTTGAAGCCCCACAATCCTTAAATTATTGGGACGCTCCAACACATGAGCCAATGTATCCTCGGTCTCAGCTGTCCTCTGTCACACCTCTTTCATTCAGTCTGCGATATGGGCAATATTTTGGGTGATTTGATTTACAGCCTGTTGCATTTTGAGCTTGTCACCTCTGGTGTTTGAATATTGATTCTGAGACTCCAACTTGTGCTCTTGTATTGCTTGGAAAATATCTTTGATTAACAGCTCTTTGCTCGCTTGAGATGTGTTAGGCGGAGAATTGGAAGTTGAGGGAAAACACTTCGGGGGAGAAGTTAAATAAGCTTCAGTCATTGCATTCTCAATGTTTACAGGTTATTCGCCATGCTTCCCTGTTCTTCCTGATGATTTTACACCTTTCAACACCAACAGTTGACTCTCCTGCATCTCCTTGTATCCTGGTCCTCCTTACCAGGTATCTTAGGGTGCGCTGCCTAAGTTGTCAATGTTGAAGTCGAACTCAGGATGTCCCGAGTGTCAAGAGCACTTGAGGTGGGAATGAATCCATTGTGATCCGATACATGGCCAGCATTTCCAGGTGGATCATACCTGACTGCCCCACTTTCAGACTCATACCTGGTCATTATATTCACCCCTGTTCCCACCTGCTATCCCACAGATGGGATAATGTTGGATGCCATGAGCCTCTTGGAGTTGCAACCCCTAGGAAAACTCTCCAAATCCTTTTTTTCTGAGGTTTATGTAGCACGAACTTGACCCGAAGGTATCATAGCGCTTTACATGAGCACCAGTTGCGTTACAGACTGGCACATTTCTTTTTTTGTTAGGCACGGGGAGATTAAGTGATTTGCCCACAATCACAGGATGTTGAGCGTCCCTGCAGAGACTCAAACCCGGTTCCCCAGCTTCGAGGACGATCACTCTAGCTGGTCTGCTGCATGGTTGTTTGCACTGTCTCCACTAATTTCAGTCAACTTCAATGTGTGTGCAGATGTGGGAAGCGGGGCACAATCAGGAGAAAAGTCAGGGGCACAAACAGAGGTAAGAAAATCTGAATGATGACATACTGAGAGGCTCATTGCAGATTCAGTGCCCTCTTCTTTTTCCACTCTCTAGAGGGCGGCTGCAGCCTCAATGGGTACCATGGACCCTGATGTCTCCCTCATTTCTTGGACAACAGGGAGTGCTGGCTTCTCTCTTCTCAACAGCCACCTTCTTGTGAGAAGCGGATAGGGATGTGGTGGAAGCTGCTGCCATTACCAAGGTAGACTGCACCGCACTATGCGGTCCCATTGCAGGGTCTGCAGATACCTTGCCCAGGCCGGCAGAGCATCCGGAATCAGCCTTGTCCATGCTGTCCACACCAGAGATGCCACCCAGGTCCCGAGTCCCAATGGCGGGCTACCCCAAATTCGTAGCAACTCCACTCAACTCGTCTACCACTTAATTAGGCACCCAGGCGATCAACCCTCTCCCAGGAGTGGTCCCCTTAGGAGTATGACCAAGTGCTGTAGGTGGTTTCGCTTGCTGTCCTTGCTGCAGGCATGCTTCAGCACCTTCTAGGCTCATCCTCGCTCCAAAAGCCCGACTACTAGATGGGCGGTGTGTCACCACAATGACACAGTCAAGAAGGTAGTTGCATTGTGTCCGAGGTTTGCCGGTTTTCTTCACAATTATTATGGAGACCACCATTACACAGATGGTACGATGGAGGGATCTGGCCATCCAAGACAGTATAACTGTGTTCTTATTCTTGAGTGCGAGATTTCCTAATATGGCACTATAACAACAACCTGGCAGGCAGTATCCCGTCCGAGTCGGGAGGAGCCGGTGTAAGCAGCTAATTATTAAAACACCATCTTTCCCCCGTAAGGTCCAATATTTATACCTGATGCCAACCTTTGTGTGAATGGAGGTATTCCCTGTCATACCCCCACATCTGGTCCTGGAATGTTCTGGAAAGTTCTTCACCTGTGAAGGCTCCAAACCATGTGGGGGTAACAAATGGAAGGAGGCAAAGCCCCTTGAAGTGTAAGTGGGGCTGGGTACAGCCCTCACCTGTCATTCTGCCAGGAAGGTCCATCCTGTTCACACCTAAGACTCCTTTGTGTTACTGTCCGGAAGCAATACCAAACCCTAGCAGCAGAGCCATTCACAGTCTTGTACCCCGGACACTGACAGAAGGCACAAATGACTGGAACAAGAAAATGCCAAATTTCTAAAGGTCACAACAAATGACCTCAGCGAATGCACAGGTTACAGCTAGGCCTGGGCGGAAAACTATGCTACGCTCGCGTAGTTTGCGCAACTACGCGCTACGCGAATTGCACGTAGCACAGTGCAAAAACGTGTAGCGTAGCGGGCATTTTTTGCTTGCTCGCGGTCCTCAACGTCAAATTGGCGACCGCGAGTGAGCAAAATGACATCCCGGCGAGACTTTTTCCTCGTTCGCGATCAGCAACATCAAGTTGCCGATCGCGAGCGTGAAAAATAAACCTCCCGGCAAGATTCTCAACGCGGGGAGGTCAGGTTTCTCATTGCGAGTGGTCGCGTATGCTTGCGACCGCTCGCGATGAGAAACTACCAGTCCGCGTTGAGAAAACTGCTGCTCGAGTACAAATCTACTCGAGCGGCAGAAAACGACCGCTTGCACTGTGCAAGATGCCGTTTGCAATGATTGCACAGTGCGGACAAGCATCCGGCACTGTGCAATCATTGCGAACAGCTTTTCCTACCGCACTACGCAGTTCGCGTAGTGCTACGCGTAGCTCGCGTAGTGCGAAGTGCGCTTCGCGTAGCTACGCGTAGCGCTACTACGCGAACTACGCCCAGGGTTAGTTACAGCGTGCACTACTCAAGCCCTAAATAGGGTCAATCAATGTATTCAAGTTTTACATAGATATACATAACTTCAAAACATTGTGTTCAGACAAATGGTGACAACATAGTCATGAAAGAACAGAAAATAGTCAAAAGTATACAAAAATCTTAATACATCAATGAAATGCGAACCCAGCCGGTTTAATATCAAAGTCCAAATTCTTGATTCATATTATTCAATTCACAGATGAACATGAAATTCATTGTACTTCCCAATGCATTTTAAAGAGCCCTTCTTCAGGGGAATCTACAAATTTAAACAAAAACAATAATAATCTAAATGTACATATAATAGAAGTCAATCTGAATGCAACAACCCCATACGTCAAAAACAGCAAATCGGTGACATGTTTCACTATACTTCTCATGATAGAAGACAGATCTGAGTAGGCCAATGCCAGAGAGAGCTTTCATAACATGTGGTCTGGAACAGAAAGTAAATGATAAGACAAGAAATGAAGTGAATTCGCAAGAAGTGAAGAAGCCTCACTATTTCATGTGTACAAGAAGTAAATTGCACCCGTGCTCAGAGTTACCACCAAGCCCAGTGAATGATGATTAAATAACAATAAAAATAAAAATTACCAATTACTAAAACTCCACAAAGTTAGTAGTTAGGAATAACCTGACTCCAACAGGAACCAAATTCTTCATCTGTCAAACGTAATTGAAGCCACATATCAGAAAAAAGGTGAACACAAACCAGTGCTGCAAACCACTCATGCAAATCCTTTACACAACTCCTTACCCAAAAGAAAGCTCAGGAGGACTGCTGCTCAAGTAAACTTGGTGAATCTCCCACTCTAAAAAATCTAAAAGAATAAACACTGAATCAAACGATCTCTTCTAAATGCAAAAGCATGTGATTGAACGTTAGGCAACAGCCAAGTATGGGCGAGGCGGAGCTCGGACTCGAGCGCGCCGCCATTATGGCGGTCGCGCCGGTCCCCCGGCTCAGAGGAGGTGGGGGGGGTCGCCGCGCGCACTAGTGATGCGGCGCCCCAACTCCCCTGGGCAGCCAATAGCAGTGGCCGGTAGGGGCGCGAACCGGTAGCACTTGAGTGCTTCCGGTTCAGCGCGAAGCCAAATCGTAGGGGCAGGCCGGGTTAAACCGGTCTGCCCAGTACACCCCCTTAAACGGGGCTGAGGGGAACAAGAACAGTCTCCTGTTTTCTCGCCCCCCAGTCGCAAGCATCTCCCACTGGTCCGGGCCACCAGTGGCCCGTAACGAGCTTTTCCCCACCCACCATCCCCTAAGGCAGGCAGTTCATGAGTGTTGCTGTCATAAGCTGGACCCCCTACGCAATCTTACTCCAGTGGAGTTTTTGTAGTTACCGGGATCTGGGGCTGCCAGTCACTGACCTTGCCGTAGGCTCTAGCAGGGATACGCAGAAAGTAAAGAATATCATGTTTTAGATTACGGTAGGAATGGCTATGAATTAGAAACATGTTAAGGTTAGCCAAGTAACATCTTGTACCTATCAAATGTAACTGGACTTTCTGCGTAATTGTACATAATGTAAATAATAAGTTTAATGGTTTTTTATTTTGTAATAAAATACGTCCGGGGTTTACTACCCCAAATCCAAAAGAGTGTGGTTTGAAGTGCTTGCCTTGGAGGAGGGAGGGAGTCCACATCCAAGGGCGGTCTCAGGTCTAAAGTAAAAGGGGGACTTAGGCAGTACCAGGCCATAATACACTCACCAGCACCCGTGAAGTCGGGCATTTCTGTACCCCAAATGCTTTAAGCCAACTTATTTCACGACGCACGAACGTGTGCATGTTCAAAGAAATCGCAATCCTTCCACAAAAGCCTTCGATGTCTACAAAAAAAGGGGGGAATACATGCCCATGAGCCAATATCTCCCATGGAAGCACAAAAAGTGGTAGCTGTAATGAGACGATGTACCGGTGTACTCACCAAAGGATGAAAAACCTTCGCGCAGCGACCGGTCAGACCCCAACAATTCAAACGAGCGTAAGCAAAACCGCACATACGACCCCACGCATAAAAACGTTCTTAACAGCCATAGAAAGTGGACTACGAACTATAGCCCAACACTATCTCAAAAGCAAAAATTTGCCAGACTCCCACTGTACCTAAACGCGCAAGTGTATCAGAAAACATGCAGTGAAAAAATAGTGAAAAGATATGCAGTGGAAAAATAGCCCGTGGGTCACACTCACACCACACCAAGCGATAAAGTTATTGAAAAAAGTGGTGAATAAAACGAAAGAATAAGGGGGAAGAAAAAAAGAATTTGATGTCTAAACAGGCTCGTAACCATTAGGCTTGCTGATTCTAAACCTCTAACAGTCTATATCGAGATTGCAATGTGGAGCCTCATGACATTTAAAGCTACAGTCACTTTACTAAAAGTAAACAATGAATATAATTCTTAGAGTGACATTCATAGTGAAGTTTGAGAGTACAAATCATCATGAGCATAACCATGAATAGCCAATGTGTGATACAAAATGAGAAAATACAATAATGTGGCAAAACAAAAAGATAATTATGGTAATCGACAAAGATCACATTGTGTTTCGAAAAAATAGTGACAAAAATAATTCCAAACCAAAAATAATCCGAACAGTAATAATTAATCTAAATGTTTGCCCTCAATTTCAGAATCAAAATACCCACACACCTAAAAATGGGAAAATAAAGATACAAAAAACAAAACCCAGCCACTCCAGACAGTGTAATTTACAGAAATCTATGTGATCATGTGGAATGAATGGAAAAAAGTCACAGCTCTCTATCTCTGGCCCATACTGAGTCATCCTACCTATCTAAAGAATATACAAAATGATAGAGGTTATAAAAAACAGGCAAATTCCATTTTATCGTTGAGACCTTTCTGAATTAGAGTGTCCGAAAACAGTATCCAGTATATTTCACTCTGTAACAGTTGTTTATTGTAATCCATATCCACTTGCTGGTGCACTACCTCCAAAACAGTAAAACGCATTTGTGTGATAGTATGGTGACACTCGTTCCAATGCACTGCTAAAGGAGAATTTAAGGATTTTGTACAAATATGGCTTTTGTGTTCGGTCATTCCTATCCTGATTTTTCTTTCGGTTTTAACCACATAGAGTAAACCGCACGGACACTTAATCACATAAATCACCCCTTGGGTATTACAAGCTGCTGAATGGTTTAAATTGATCATCTTCCCTGTCCAAGGGTGAAAAATGGTCCTGCCTTCCAGCACATTTTTACAATGGGTACAATTGTAACATTTTTTCATGCCTTTGTGTGTGATCTCTTCAGTCACACTATGTCTGGACAACAACTCTCTCAAGTTACGTGATCTTCTGTATGCGAATAAAGGCGGTTGGGCGAATAAATCTCCTAAATCAGGCTCTGTCTGCACCAACTCCCATCGTTTCAGGATGATTTTTTTAATCAGCGCTGATTTTGTGGAAAATGTTGACACAAAAACCTGTCGAGATTGAGTCTCCTTGTGCTGCTTCTTTAAAAAAGACGATCTTTCCAGTGAATGAACTCTCTGTACTGCTTGATCCACTACTTCAAGAGGATAGCCACGTTCCAAGAAACGAGTTTTGTATTTATCAATGGCAATGACACAACTGTCAGCATCCGATGTAATCCGCTTTATTCTAGTTACCTGTGAGAAAGGCAAATGTCGCTTGAGAGTAGGGGGATGGAAACTGCTAAATAGAAGAGCGTTGTTTCTGTCAGTAGGCTTTTTATATACTTCAGTGCGAATCTGTGTACCAACTACCATGATTTCCACATCCAAATAATTGATCTTTTGTGCCTGAACACAAAATGTGAACTGGATCCTAGGATTCTTCCGATTCAGGTCTTTCAGGTGATTCACCAGATCCAACGAATCTCCCTTCCAAATTAGTAAAATGTCATCGATGTAGCGATGATATAATATCAAACTCTGCATCCAGGTATTGTCAGACAAGATGTGTTCAGTCTCGAACTTCAACATGAACAAGTTCGCATAGCTGGGTGCCCCTGAAAATTCCATTGATGTCCCATTCGTTTGGAGAAAAAAATGTCCTTCCCACTGGAAGTAACATGGTACAAGCAAAAATTTAACAATTCAAGAAGAAAAACTTTGTTGGCTTCTAGTTCTCCCACTCTCAACAAGGCCCATTCAATGGCCTCTATTCCTTCGTTGTGTGGAATTGAAGTATACAAGGCTACCACATCCACTGTGCATAACCAAATCTGCTCATCTTCAACCAATTGGACATCAGCAAGTAGGTTCAATAAATGAGTTGTATCCCGCAAGTAAGGTGGACTAGGTTGTACCATTGGTTGGAAAAAATAATCAAGGTATTGTCCAAGTGGTTCATGGATTGATCCGCAGCCTGTGACAATTGGTCTGAAGAGAGGGTCAATAAGACTTTTGTGAATCTTTGGTAACATAAACATATACAACTTAGGTCTTTTGGGATGTTCTGTGGATAGATACCGTAGAGTCTTCTCAGTTATCCACTCCATGTCCAAGGCGCGTGTAAATATTGATGAAAGAGTCTTTTGGAACAAAACTGTTGGGTCTTCAGATAATGGCAAATAAGTACAATCATCTTGCAAATGTTCAGAAACCTTTAATTCATAAAATTGTAGATCCATCACAACAAGTGTACCCCCTTTGTCAGCTGGTGAAAAAGCTAACGAATCATTATTGGTGAGTGATCTAAGAGCAGATTTCTCTTGTTTTGACATGTTAGAGTGTTTACTAGTGAGAGTAGATATTTTTTGAAGATCCTTCTTAACAAGAGTCTCAAATAGGTCGATAGCTTTATGGGACATTGGAGACACAAACGCACTTTTTGGTTTAAATTCTCGGCATTTACGCTCTTCCTGATTTGTCTGCGTTGAATCCATGTTGCCCGAAGAAATATTGCAGACGCAATTTTCTAGTAAATTTGTAAATAGCTATCTCAGTGTCAAGAGATCGAGTGTGAAAAGTCGGGACAAAGGAAGTTCCTTTATTAAGAACCGCTGTCTGTGATGGTGTCAACGTGATACTGGAAATATTGATCACTAGTGTTGTTGTTTCTTCGTTTGACGTCGGGATGATCCGGCCGGTTTTGTTGAATCTATGCCCTCTGCGGGTTTTGATACTTCCTGAGATGTTACTGGAAGCTGCGTGGGCGGGTTGTTGGCCGCTGGACTTATCTCTAAAAAAGAAACCTTAGTGGTAGATGCATCACTGGTAACAATGTTCGTACCACCTCTAGACGACATCTCAGATAATGGGGGACGGCTATCTCTAGTCTCACTCAGTGAAACAACACTCTCTTCAGAAGATGCAGTATTTGGTTTATTGAAATTTCACCTTTGGGCATACACCTCCGCCCAGGTGTAAACTTCGTCTAGTTTATAGTCTATTGTTTCTCTCTTGAATTTGCGAATTTTACGATTGTGTTTTTCTTTCGCATAGGTGTCCAATTTGCTTTTGATATCGGCTAATGTAGTCTCCCTGAGTGCACACAAAAACTAATTCTTAGGTTCACACTGTTAAATGTTAGTTGAAAAGGAGTGCAATACAACAACGTTTACACATTTTCCAAATTTCTAAAGGTGGCATTTTCGGAATTGAGATTTATAATCCGACTTTACCATTGAGTGTAAACAGCATGACTCTATCTGCTCCCAATCCAAAGGTAGCACCTATTAAATGCAATCTAAAACTTAAATACACATGTCCTATTTTTTAAATACAGCGCACCCTGCCCTAAAAGCCTGCAGGGCCTAACTTAGGGGTGAGTTGTAGTATTAGAAAAGAGGGTTTAAGCCTAGCAAAAGGTTTATTTTTTTCAGATCGAAATGACAGTTGAAAACTGCATTATAGGCGGCAGGCCTTAGGCATGTTTTAAAGTGCTACTTTAGAGGGTGGCATCATGAGTGCTGAAGGCCCACTAGTAGCACTTAATTTACAGGCCCTGGGCACTTGGAGTAAGATTTAGTAGGCATTTACAAGTAAATTAAATGTGGCAATTATGTTTTAGGTAGAGAGTGCAAGCACTTAAGCCTTGGTTAGCAGTGGTAAGGTGCACAGAGTCCTAAAACCAACAGAAACACATTCAGCAAAACAGGAGGGGTGAAGGCAAAATGTTTGGTAGACTACCACACCAAGGATGTCAAGTCTAACAGACACCATACCAGTGATGGCTTCCAATCGTAGTGAGTTGCACAGGTATATAAGATCCATTGGAAAAAGAATGAATGAAATCAAGAACATATCGAAATTGTAACTATAGAGTAGACTTCTCATGGATTCAAGAAAAGCATGTGATATCAAACAAGATGGCAACCAGAGTTAGCCATCTTACAATGCAGGCCTATATTAGCTTGGGTAAGACTAAATGTGAATAATGTACAATCAATACATTTGTATGTTACATGCTAATGTCAATATCAATGCAAAACACGTGAAAAATATCTTCCTCACATATGCCAATGGTTTAATAACTAAGGAAGGTGGACACTGTTTGATTCACTCTTCTCTCAGAAAAGATTCCAATGTTTAATATTTACAACCCTGCCCGAGCACCATGAATGTTAGCAGTCCTGCAACAACATGATACGAGGATGTGATAACCATTCTTGAGAGAGATTGTAATTTTCTAATTATGACTCTGGATGGCAAAGGAAGCACAATACTGTTTTTCCATGCTCAAATTTATTAGAATCTTTAATTATTTATTAATTTTTACACCTTGGTCTATCATTACACCATGCAGCATCATACCGCTAATCACTTAAAACGTTACTTAATACTCATTTAACATTTCAAGAATGGCTTATATGTATTCCTATAGGCGCTTCGTGACTGCTCTCGCAGCCTCTGGTACTGACAATATTGCTTTACTGGATCATGCTTTGTGTGGATAAACAATCTGCTTGCAAATTCCATCTCCAGCAGATTGAGAGCATATTAATTATTTTTAGAGATCTGCCTTCGATGTAAAAAAACATATTTTGTTCATTGTATCTCAGTTTCGTGGCCTGCATCCAGAAATGGAGACATCTTTGTAAAACATTTGGCATTTCCTTAAATATGAAATTAAAGTCTTAACCACGTTTTATGTTGCAAGAAAGTTAAAATGTAGCTGAGAATGAAATGTGAAATTCCGTTTAAGATGATGATGTTAATAATGAAATGAAGGAGAGTAAAACACTAATAAAGAATGACTCTTGTAATCTGTGAGTAAGCGCCAGAGAAGGGAATGATTACCATTGCTTAGTGAAGGTGCATGAAATTCCAGCAAGCAAAGGTTTGGATTTCCCTGTGAAAAGCTTAGACTTGCATCACTACATTGAGTAATCCTGCCATCAGAGGAGCTTTGCAGCATGCCAGCAGCTTCTGTAGCCTGGAATATTGCTTCGAGGATGGATTATCCTGTCTCCTGATGGGATCGCCATAAAGAATGTGATTGGCTGTTGCAATGTTTGGAGTATCAGGACAGTCTGACTGCTGGATAACAAGGCACATGGACGACTTAGAAATAGTGCCTGGTGGATATGGTTCCCTGAGGGCAAGATAAAACTACTTGTGCAGGTTGTGCCTTCGAAGCTCTCATCTTGTTGGTCAGGGGGCAAGTCATGAAATGTCGACTGGATTACACAGAAAACACATGTTGCTTCTGCTGAAATTCAGGACACTGTCATCTGGCTTAAGTGCCCTCATTTCTATTGAAAGCTGGAGACCTGGCACTCTGTTCAGCCATGGAGAGGGCCGCTGCTTTCCCCAAGGTATCCGAAAATCTGAAGGACATACATCAACACATATCTGAAGTAGTTCAATTTTATGACCATCAACTCCAAGGAGTATCTTGCATTCATCAGCTATTCCATTGTCTACTGCTGATGATGGTGACACAGTGTAGATGACTTGCCTGGTTACCTCGAGGTGCAAAGCTCAACGAAGTAAAGAGCTTCTTCACACACACATATCGTGTGCAGTTCAAGCGTGTTGCTCTTAACTCTTTATGCCTCAAATGCTGACTGATCACTGGCCAGTATAGCCAGCCTTTATGAAAACCCTATCCTAACGAGGCCTCTTGGTGACCCACAGATGCTAAAAATACTAGGCTTGCAATGGTGTTTCATTTAGGACCTGTTTAAAATAATACACATTTTCAGTTTACTTGCTTGCATGATAATGGTATCACTTAGAAAAACAATAAAGGAACAATGGACAGGAATACAGCTAAAAGTCATTATCAATGTCTAAAAGGAATTTAAGCATTCCCTCTATTACATTTCTGATTTTAGGAGTGTCATGACCTATTTATGGCACTTATGCCCAGATGAGGTTTTTTAATATCACAATTTGCCATAGGTAACATGAAGCCCTCACTGAGGAGGCCCAACAAGGCAGTGGCGGCTGGTGACCTTTAAAAGGGGTTGGCATAATCCTTGGTTCGAATTCCAGTGAGCTTGTTCTTGAAAAGTTCTCTTACACTTTCTTGCACTAACAGCCTCATTTACAAAGATTTGGCTTAGGGCAGCACTGCAAGTCTTTTTGCTGCGCTGCCCTAAGGCATACTAAAAGGGATGGAATGCACCGTATTTACAAGATACAATCTACAAGATACGGTGCATTCCATAATTGGCTGATTTGATTTACTAGTCAGTCCCTAGTACAGTGCACTGTGTGTGCCCAGGGCTTGTACATCAAATGCTGCTATTGGGCATGCAGCACTGATTGTGCCACCCACATAAGCAGCCTGTAAATGTAACTCAGGGTTGCCATTGCAGAGCCTGTGTGCAGTCTGGTACTGCCATGTCGACTTGGCAAGTGCACACACTTGCCAGTCCCTAACCTTCCCTTTTCTTACATGTTAGCCACCCCTAAGGTAGGCCCAAGGTACCCCTGTGGGCAGGATGCAGTGTATTTTTTTATTTTATTTATTTATTTTGATTTTAATGCAGATTTATATCGCGCGAACTCGACCCGAAGGTATTGGAGCGCTTTACATGAGCACCGGTTACGTTACACAAGGACACATTCAGGCACGGGGAGATTAAGTGATTTGCCCAGAATCACAGGATGTGGACGCGACCCCGAGGCTCGAACCTTGGTTTCCAGCACCAAAGTCGGCAGTCTAGCCAACGGACCACATCCTTATGTGAAAGGTAGGACATGTCCTGATGTGTGTGGCATGTCCTGATATTGAAATACTGCAAATTTCATTTTTCACTATTGTAAGGTCATCTGTTCCCGTAGGATAGAATGGGGAGTTTGCTTATAACATCTTATAAGCATAACTGCCCCTTGGAACCAGAGAGGAAAATAAAGTTTAGTATGCCGGAACTCAGTTTGAAAATACCACTTTTAAAAAGTAGGTATTTTCTTGCTTAGCCATCCAGTGTGCCTCTGCTAGGATGTGTATTGACTGTCCGGCTTTGGAGTGACAGGGGCTGGGGATGTGCAGTGGCTCCAGAGAGTCTAGATGAGTCCGCGCTAGGCTGAATAGGCCTGGTCTGCATTTAGAGTGGTGGGAGGAGTCGCACCTGCACCTGAATAGGGCTGTGCCTGCCTACCACAATGATGGCTCCACCCCCCTGTGGTGTGTCTGGAGCCAGGGCTCACACTGACAATGGAGGTTGTTGTGCACTTGCAAAGTTCCCCCCAGAACTGGTTTGGATTGGGCTCAGAGCCCTTGGCCAGGAGAGAACAAAGAGATTTACTGTATAACAGAGGGGCCCAGACCCCAGACTTTTAGATCACTTCTGGGAATCAAGAGGAACCTTTGTCAAGGAGAAGAGCTGGAGAAACTGAGGAGGAATACTGCCCCTGTGCTGTTTGCTGTCTGGGGTTGGCCTGCAGTGGCTACTTTCTGCCAAGGAAAGGGAAAAGGACTTTTATGTTTGCTGTGTCCCCTGCTTGAGGAAGATCTCCAAGGGCTTGAAACTGAGCTTGCATCCGTCTGAAGTCTCAGAGACACAAAAAGTTCACCACCAGCTCCCCTGAACTTCCTTGCTGGGAGTTCTGACCTGCTAAGAGGTGCCTGCTGTTGTTTTGGACCTCTGGAGGCTGTTTGCCGCTGGGAGCTGGAAAAAGTAACACAACTTCGAGAAGTGTGACGCATTCGCACCTGTTTCCAAAGCATCGATGAAGAAATCGTCGCAGCGCCTGCCCGCGGCTCGAGAAATCGCTGCACGCCGCATCGAGTGCACCAGTCTTCGAAGTCTGAGATCACGCGCCGAATCTGATGCAGGGCCTGCTGTGCGCCTACAAGAATCCACGCATCGTCCTGGATCATCGCATAGCATCGAGGCGCCAAGTCTGCCGCATCATTGGGGGGCACAGTAAAAAACCAACACATCACTTCCCAAGCAGTAAGAAACTGACGCATCACCTCCTCTCTGGTAAGGAACCGACACATCACCTCCCCTGCGTAGCAGTAGGGAACGACGCATCACCTCCCCCGGAACAAGGAACTGACGCATCAACTTCCCTGAGTGTAAGGAACCAATGCATCACCTTCCCTGCGGCCCTTTTTGTTTTGTGTGTGACGCATCCAAGGTACTTTGTGTGAAAAGTGTTGCCTCTGCAATTTGCTTTGAACTGCACTATTTCTACCATTTGAAAGTCATATTTTTATTACTGTATTGTGGATTTTTGTTGTTTTGGTCTTGTTTGGTTTAGATAAAGATTACTTATTTTTCTACACTGGTGTGGTGTCCATTTGTAGTGTTTTCACTGTATTACTGTATGTGTTCACAAATGCTTTACACACTGCCTCTAAAATAAGCCTGTCTGCTCGTGCCAAGCTACCAAGGGGTTGAGCAGGGGTTATTTTAGAAGTGTATCCCCTTACCCTGACTAAGAAGCAAGGGTCCCTATTTGGACAAAGGTACCTACCTCTGCCAACTAGAGACCCCCATTTCTAACATTGGTGGTCAGTGGTGGGGATCTGGACTTGCATTTGTGTCTTACATACAGTGATTTGTGTACACTACTAGTAAAGTGCAGACCATTACGCAGCCACATACTATTTTTCCCTGTTTCCCTTTGGAATTTGGTTGTTGGAACTCTGGTTAGTTGTTGCACCTGTTGGGCTTGTCAAAATGGAAGTCAACTTTTGGCACCTGCACATCTACAAGATGAGGAAACTAAAAGTCTTTTGCAAGGAGAGGAGGCTACCTGTGAACAGGAGATCCACAAGACAGGATCTTGAGGCAGTCCTGCATAGCTATGAGGTGCTACGCTGGGAAGCAACACTAGCAGATGACTCTGAGGAGGAATCTGAGGGGGAGGATCCCCAGCCAGAATACCAAGAGGGTAGTGGCCATGAGGAGGAAATATTTTGGGAAAGAATGGCTCGTGAACAGAGAAATCGGATTCGTGCTCGTGACTGGAGGCTTGAGGAAGATCTCCAAGGGCTTGAAACTGAGCTTGCCTCCTGTCTGAAGTCTCAGGGACACAAAGACTTCACCACCAGTCCCCTGAACTTCCTTGCTGGGAGTTCTGACCTGCTAAGAGGTGCCTGCTGTTGTTTTCGACCACTGGTGTCTGTTTACCGCTGGGAGCTGGAAAAAGTAATGCAACTTTGAGAAGCGTGATGCATTCTCACCTGTTTCCGACGCATTGCTGAAGAAATCGTCACAGGGCCTGCCCGCGGCTCAACAAATCGCCACACGCCGCATCCAGTGCACCGGTCTCCGAAGTCCAAGATCACCACGCCGATTCCGATGCAAGGCCTGCTGTGCGGCTACCAGAATCCACGCATTGTCCCGGATCTTCGCATCGCGTCGAGGCGCCAAGTCTGTCGCATCGTTGGGGGACGCAGTACGAAACCGATGCATCACCTCCCCACGCAGTAAGAAACCGACACATCACATCCTCTCCGGTAAGGAACCGACGCATCAACTCCCCTGTGCAGCAGTAAGGAACCAACGCATCACCTTCCCTGAGTGTAAGGAACCGATGCATCACCTTCCCTGCGGCCCTTTCTGTTTTGTACGTGACGCATCCAAGGTACTTTGTGTGAAAAGTGTTGCATCTGCAATTTGCATTGAACTGAACTATTTCTACCATTTGAAAGTCATATTTTTATTACTGTATTGTGGATTTTTGTTGTTTGGTCTTGTTTTGTTTAGATAAAGATTACTTATTTTTCTAAACTGGTGTGGTGTCCATTTGTAGTGTTTTCACTGTATTACTGTATGTGTTCACAAATGCTTTACACACTGCCTCTGAGATAAGCCTGTCTGCTCGTGCCAAGCTGCCAAGGGGGTGAGCAAGGTTTATTTTAGACGTGTATCCCCCTTTCCCTGACTAGGAAGAAGGCTCCTTACTTGGACAAAGGTAGCTACCTCTGCCAACTAGAGACCCCCATTTTTAACAGTGATCACTTAGAAAAACAATAAAAGAACAATGGACAGGAATACAGCTAAAAGTCATTATCAATCTCAAAAAGGAATTCAGCATTCCCTATATTACTTTTCTGATTTTAGGAGTGTCATGCCCTACTTATGGCACGTATGCCCAGATGAGGTTTTGTTATATCACAATTTGCCATAGGCAACATGAAACCCTCACTGAGGAGGCCCAACAAGGAAGTGGCGGCTGGTGACCTTTAAAAGGGGTGAAGCATAATCCTTGATTCGAATTCCAGTGAGCTTCTTCTTGAAGGGTTCTCTCACACTTTCTTGCACTAAGGGCCTCATTTACAAAGATTTGGCGTAGGGCAGCACTGCAAGTCTTTTTGCTGTGCTGCCCTAAGCCATACTGAAAGGGCTGGAATGCACCGTATTTACAAGATACAATCTACAAGATACGGTGCATTCATGTCCTTTCAGCCGGTGCACAATTTGGTGCATAGCGCCAACATAGGCACCCTTGTTCTGCATTGTTGCCAAGATTGTTTTTGTGCAGGAAGGCACACCTTCCTGCACAAAAACAATCCATGGAGGCGTTGTCCTCGTTCTATGTGTGCTTCAGAATGCAGCACACATGGAAAGAGGAATCAACTGAGAGAAATAAAAAAAAAATTCTCATTACAACTGTTCTGGGGAGGAGTAAGGTTTTGGCGCTACCCCAGGTTTACGTGACTTTGTAAATCTGGCACAGTGTCAAAATCCATGGGTGTTGCGTGGGAACATCCACTGCAACTCCCATGGATCACCTCCTTGACACAGAGCAAGGCTTGCAGCGCTTTGCACTGCCTTACTCCATATCTATGAGGCCAGGCAAACTCACACAGGGCGGCTTTGCGCCACCTCATATATATGATTGAGAGGCCTGAACCATCGGAGAATATAAAAAAGTGACGCTCTGGCGGTGCAGGCCTCTTGTGAATAACCCCCTACGTTTGCTGACTCACTCAGTCTCACTCTGTCTCACTAATTCACACAGTCTCACTCATTCTACTGTGACCCACTCTGTCTCACTCAGTCCCACTCATTCTCACTCATTCAGCATTACTCAGTCTTACTGTGCCTCACACACAGTAACACTCAGTTACACTCACTGTCATTCTCCCTCACTCCCTCACATTCTTTTTCACACATATTTGTTCTTAGCCTAAAGCACACTAGTGCGGGGGGGGAGCTGCAGCACCTTATCTTGGTAGATATGGATCTAATCTGCTTTTTCCATTTCAAGGAAAACAGTGCAGCTATGCTGTAGTGCATGAAAAATCAGTAAATTTGGATCAAGTTTCAGAAGCAAATTGTGCCCACCACCCATTTTGTTTCATGGTTTTATACAAGGTATTTCTTATCTGGAATACTAAATTAACCGCCACTCCAGTAATGAGGGTAGACAGTAACAACTGTCTAGAAAATTGTCTAAATGTCTGGACTGCTTATGACATAAACTACTGGTATTTTATGGAGTTGGGTCAAGCTTAGGTTTGAAAATCTTCCTCGTGAAAAGTATTGTCAACTTGAATTTTGACAAGAGGGCATCCAAATCCTTTATGATCAAGCCTTTTTTAATATCCATTTTGTAATAGGAGTCAAAAGCTTACAGCTGGAATAACTGGCCCCTTTCTTGCTCCTTTCTGGGAACTATCACATGGAGCAAATATTATCAAACAAATACAACATTATCTTTTACTTTGTTCATTCAATATAAATATATATTTTTATTGTGATATTTTACTTTTTTGGGCTGTCCAACTTTTATGTGGGGAAAGGGGTTCTTCACATAATTTGATTGATGTAATGTTTTTATTTTATTTTTGAAGAAAACTGTAAACAACTCCCTTCCTCAATAAACCTAGGACCAATTACCTGAAAAACAAAATGTACTTTTTACACCTCCACCTTAAAATGCAGAATATAAAACTTGCTTTGACCTGTGGGCCTTAAGAGTGCATTGTTGTCCGCGGATATCCACCACATTTTAAAGTAATTTTATATTGTATGCATTATTTTCTAATTTTGTGATGGTGTGAAATTTGATTTTATTTTGGAGGGATAACATTTGTTTTCTCTAATGTAGGTGTCAGAACCCTTTCAGAGGGAGACAGGGCACTCAGGGGCTACGGGGACCAACCATGGAAGTTTAGGCCATTTATTCCTGCTGTCCCGGGGTCCAACCTACTATGGATTCTGGGCAGCTGGGGCAAGTACCATTTCTGGACTTGACTGTCAGTGGTAAACATGATTGAGCAGTCCACAGCTCACTTGTGGGGGAGGCATGTATACAGATTAGCGAACACAGGTTCACAACTCAAAATGCGCGCAGCAGCAATAAATCATTGTGAGGCCAAAAATTCAATTTTATGAAAAAGTGAGGTATTTTATTTTTTGCCCAACACACACAAAGGAAAAATACAACATTCACAAACAATAACACAATTCCCCTTGAGGTTGGTACTCTAGTGTTTCAATGGCAATTCCCTGTCCCACTCTCTCCTTGCATTAGCGATAGTGGTTATTCTCCATTCACTGTTGGCAACATCCAGGGAATGCCCTACTAGCAGTCCATGTCTCAAGAGTCCCCTCTGAATCTTAAATTCAAGTCACACGTGTCCTAGTGCTGCAGCTCTCGGCAGCAAGTTGTCCCAGGGCAGATAGGCCAGAAACAAGTCTTACCCTCTCTGGTAGGAGTGAGGCATGCAGAGTCCTGGAGAGCACCCGTCCATGGGGGCTCACAGCGGCTCAGGTCCCAATCAGGTGACTCGGCTGCATGCAGACCCAGCCGCTGCACATGGCAGGCACAGGCTCTCTCTCTCCCTTGCGGTCATGCTCCAGCAGCGATTGGAGGTTACCTGAACTATTCCTGCGGGGTAAGTGTCTTCATGCAACCGATGGGGGGCGATTCTGACGCTCTGCTCCTGAACTTGGGTGATGATGCTCCCATGGCATTCTCACTTGCTCAACGGGGTCGGACAAGTCACAGACCTTGTTGCTCCAGGTGACCTATGAGTCACCACTGCTTGCAGGCCAGCCCCATCAAACAGCACAAGTATTCCCAGAAACCCTTCCTGGCAGACAGGGTTACCGCACAGCCGCCACATAAGGCTTCGGCTTTTACTGCACAGCAGTCTTTACCACCGTGGCCTCCCTGTCTTATGGGGTCAATGTAACATTACTGAACAGGCTTCGGCCTTTACCACATGGCAGTTTTTACCACTGCAGTCCCTCGTGGAATACGGGGTCGCCGCAACATTACTGTGCGAGGCTTCAGCCCTTACTGCATGGCAGTCTTTTCCACTGCTATAGTCATTGTGTCCCTCTCCTGGAATAAGGATGTCACCGACTCATTGCACATGGGCAATGACCCGATCGGTGCAGCAGCCATTTCCTCACACCTTGCAAAGGGAATCCACTCAGCAGGGCTCTCCACTGGACCTTGCTTACTCCAATGCTCTCCTCTTCCTCACAGGGCACACTGCTCTTGGCAAGCAGCCAGACGTTGGTGCTCCAGGCTCCAGGGCAAGTGGGCTTATAATTCCTGGGTGATGTACCCTCAACAGCAGGGAGACTATCAAGCCATGGTCCCCAGTCCTGCTCACAGGCAGACGTCTTGCAGATCTTACCCTCCTCACACAGTCTCTCTGGCTGTTTGGCAGATGACAATTTTGGGGTCTCAATCTCCCCTTTCTATAGTAAAACGTCAGACACCAAATGTGATTTAGGGTCTGCGTCTTTGAAGTTTTATTTTGGGTTTCTGCTTCTTTTGAAGCATTTACTTCTCTGTTCCCTCTTTTTCTTCAAATGGAGCCTGTCATTGCAGGAATGTCCCCAAAGCTGTTAGTCCCACAACACAGGCCTTGGGAGTAACTAGAATTCGCACCTGGATGTCAGTCACAGTGATATGTGCATCTAAAGGTTAGCCCAGGACTCCCAACCCTACTCTTTATGATTCTCTTATCAGCCCCATCTCCCTCCTAAGATGTGCCCAGGCCACTTCCTTTCGGCCTCTCACTGAATCAAAGAGCAACCTTTAAAGTGTACTGGGGAGACCTGGTCCTCCCCTCCCCAGTGTGAGTCCCACCAAGCCTGCATGAATGCAGCAATCCACAAATCTGTCTGGAAATCTCTCTACCTCCACTCCGTGTTTCACCATAAAGGCCTGGGTCTCCCACAATGAAGCCCAGGGCCCTTCATGTATTTTACCATCCACAGGCACACATACATCCAGTGCATTCATACAGCATACACACACTGACCAGTACTGTATTGTACATGTACTGTACCACTTAGAGGCAGAGTGTGGGACTTGGCCCTTTTGGCTAAAGTTCCCTAAACTTTTTGCTTTTCCCCTAGACCTCTTTTCTGACATAGCGTTGCCAACTTAGATGCTTTGGACACTTTGCCACTGCTGATCAGTGTCAAAGTGCAAGTGCTCCCTGTGTAAAGTATAATGGTAATTAGTTGTCCATGATTGGTATGTTTGCCTTACTAGTAAAGTCCCTAGTAAAGTGCACTATGTGTGCCAGGGCTGGTAATGCAAATGCTACTAGTGGGCCTGCAGCACTAATTGTGCCACCCACACCAGTAGCCTTGAAAAGGGAACTCAGGCCTGCCATTGCAGTGCCTGTGCACAGTTTGTTAAACTGCCATGTTATTCTGACAAGTGCACCCACTTGCCGGACCTTACCCTTCCCTTTCTATGTACAACCGACACCCCTATGGTAGGTCCAGCGTACCCCCCGGGCAGGGTGCAGTGCATGTGAAAGGTAGGACATGTACTAAGGTGTGTGCCATGTCCTGACAGTGAAATAATCTCCATTTCGCTTTTCACTGTTGAAAGGCCATCTTGCCCATAGGACAGAATGGTGAGGCTGTGTAATATGTTTTCCAGCCTATCTTCCCAAAGGCTTACGATGGAGAGGTGAAGTTTAGTATGCCTGAACAATGTAATAACACATCTTTTTATGAAGGTGGTTTTTGCATTGTGTGTTTAGAAGCCACGCTTTTAGAAGTGGCTGTGTTTTTGTGCTCTAACATTTCTGTGTGTCTCTGCCTGGTTGTGGATTGACTGTCTGGATTTGAAAGTGATAGGATCTGGGGGATGTCTTGACCCAGGGGAGGAGGTGAGACAGCAACAGGCTGACCTGCATCTGTAGTGTAGGGGGAGGAGTAGCCCCTAGAGGTGAAGAGGCCTGGGCTGCAGCCATAAACCAATGGCCTTGGCCCCTGCTGAGTGATTGAGGATCCAGACCCCCACTATCAAAGGAATAAAGGTGTCACTGGCAGGGAGGCACCCAGAACTGGTTTGAACAGGGGTCAGTGCCCCCTGAACACAAAGACTTCAAAGCCATTGAGGGGTATAACTATGAGAGCTGAAGCCCCTGAACTTTGGAGAATGGCTTGATCAAGATTGAACAAGACTGGAGCTACTTCGTGGTCAAGAGGAACCTTTGCCAAGGAAGAAACAACTGAAGAGACTGAAGGAAAGACTGACCCTTGCTGTGTGTTCTGGGGCTGGCCTGCAGTTTGCTGTTTTAACCAAGGAAAGGCTAAAGGGACTTTGCTGTGTGCTGTGTCCCCCTGTTTGAAAGGACTTTGCTGTGCTGTGTCCTGAAGTAACTTATCCCCAAGGGCCCGAGGTGAGCTGGCACCCTGTTGTGGAAACTCAGGAACACAAAAGTTTCCAGGAGAGTCTCAGCGACGCTGTGTGCGTGTGCTTGTTGCAGCCTGAGACCCTCGTAAGAAGAGCCCTGTGATCGTGGGCACCTGGAGTCCAAGCAAGGATCAGCTACGCTGTGTGCGTGTGCTTTTTGCAGCCTGAGCCCTTCGTGAGGATCGTCCTGTTGTTATCGTGCACCGGAATCCAAGTGAGTCTCAACGACGCTGTGTGCATGTGCTTTGTGCAGCGTGAGACCTTCGTGAGGATTGCCTTGTTATTGTGCACCGGAAACCAAGTGAGTCTCAGCAACGCTGTGTGCGTGTGCTTTGTGCAGCCTGAGACCTTCGCGAGGATTGCCTTGTTATCGTGCACTGGAGTCCAAGTGAGTCTCAACGACGCTGTGTGCGTGTGCTTTGTGCAGCGTGAGACCCTCGTGAGGATTGCCATGTTATCGTGCACCCGGAGTTAAAGGGAGTCACAGCGACGCTGTGTGCGTGTTCTTCGTGCAGCCTGAGACCTTCGTGAGGAGTGCCCGGTGATCGTGCACCCGAAGCTCCAGGGAGTCTCAGCGACGCTGTGTGCGTGTGCCCTGTGGCAGCCTGACACCTTTGTAGCAGTAGTGGCCCGGACCGGCAGCCCCGTAAGAGCTGAGCCGCCGGCCCGAGCCCGCCGTTGCCAATTCACAAAGATTGCATCTGAGGCCCAAGTCGCTGGAAGAGGAGAGGAGAGTGTGTTCGCGCCCCCCAGGTAATGTGTGTCGATGCCTGGGGCGGGGCGCGGGCTCGGAGGGAGACGCTCTCGGCCTCTCTCTCATTTCGGCAGCGTGAGCCTCTGCTTCAGCTCGTATCGCGGCCCGTACTGGCCAAGGGAGTGGCATTACCGGGGCTGGAGCGCGGAGCTGCACTTTTTGTTATTCCATACCCGTGTTGGGGCAACTGTTGACAGAGTACCTGACTGTCGTATTACACATTGCATCATTTCTGCATAACGAACTACCTGACTAGTGTATTACGCATTGCATTATTCCTGCATAACAAACTACCTGATTGTCGTATTACACATTGCATTATTCCTGCATAACGAACTACCTGATTAGTGTATTACGCATTGCATTATTCCTGCATAATGAACTACCTGATTGTTGTATGACGTATTGCATTGTTTCTGCATAACGA
Organism: Calotriton arnoldi; assembly: GCA_963921515.1. Classification (NCBI taxonomy): domain Eukaryota; kingdom Metazoa; phylum Chordata; class Amphibia; order Caudata; family Salamandridae; genus Calotriton; species Calotriton arnoldi. The sequence goes on from CAWUFW010006645.1 coordinate 714,771, forward strand.
ATTACCTGATTGTCGTATGACGCATTGCATTGTTTCTGCATAACGAATTACCTGATTGTCGTATGACGTATTGCATTGTTTCTGCATAACGAATTACCTGATTGATGCACTATTTTTCCATTGCAGGGTGCCTGATTGTTGCGTTATGCATTGCATTATTTTTCCATTGCAGGGTGCCTGATTGTTGCGTTACGCAGTGCATTGTTTTTCCATTGCAAAGTGCCAGATTCTAGCATTACGAACTGCATAATATTGTATTAGGACTACAGTGGAATGTTTGGAAGTGCTCATTAATATCGTCAGAACTTACAAGGGCTGGCTGGCCTAACCACCAGCCAGGAGGAATATTACACATACTCATATGTTGGATTTATATCGTGTGGTCTTATCGTATATCTTTCTATATAAAATGTATACTCGTTTTTATAAAACTCGTGTGGAGTCCATTTGTGATGTCATCATTGGGTTGCTGTGAGCGTGGTTGCAAATACTTTACACATTTGCCTTGAAGATAAGCCTGGCTGCTCGTGCCAAGCTACCAAGGGGGTGAGCGGGGGCTATCTCAGAAGGTGTCCTTCCTTTCCCTGACGTGGAAACGCGGGTCCCTATTTGGCCTAAGGTACCTACCTCAGCCAACCAGGGATCCCGGGTCTAACACAGACATATGTCCAGCATATCCATTTAACATGCACACACTGCCCAGCAATGTATCCTTTAAGTACTGTACCACTCACAGGTACATATACAACCAGCACATGCATTTATCATGCACGCACTGCATAGCACTACATACTTCAGGTACTGTCCCACTCATAGTACATGCACATTCATACACCATGCACACACTACTCAGTACTGCATTATCCCTGTATGGCACCCTCTCCTGGCACACATATACCCAGCAGAGGTACACTACTTCTGCGCTGCGCTTCACACTAACCTGATGTACGCCAAGGGTGAGTTAAGTACACAGCAGCAGAACATTTAAAAAGCGATTGAGCCTGTAGGCCTCATTCTAGTGACACAGGTTAAAAAAGGACCTGCTTACTCCTACTGATCCCTACACAGTATGCAACCACCACTGCCTTTGTGCTGCTTAACTACTGGTGAAGGCAATAAGTAATCTTCCACCACTTTGAGGGTAGCGCTCTGGTGCCCTCCCAGTCCAACAAATCCACATCCATGAGACAGGCCTATGTCATGGTGCACACACATGATCTGTGTTTGCCTATGACAAAAATCACCATTAGGGATCCAGACATCAGCACTCAGGGCAGGGGAGCATGTCCGTTACTATGAAGATGACTGTTAGAAATTGGGTTTCTGGTTGGGCAGGGTATGCACCTAGGGCAGGCAGAAACCACCACTCTAGTCAGGGTAAGGGAGTTACACACCCAAGATATCCCCTGCTCACCGGCTTGGTAGAGCAGTCAGGCTTATCCCAGAGGCAATGTGTAAAGCGTTTGCGTAACACACACACACACAAGTGACACACTAGGCACGCCACCAAAAACGGACTTCACACAAGGTTATAGAAATATATCCTTTGTATTATACATAAAACACATTAGACCACAATTAAATAAATCACTTTGCCAAATAGGCAATTGTCACACCACATTTAGTGCAATAAAGTAAATACCCAATAGTTCCACATGCCAGAACAGAACAGCCTAAAAACAACAGTCTCATGCATAATATGCAGCCTCTGAACCTAATACTTCTTATTTTGTCTCTGCAATGCATGAAACCGCACTCAGTTTGCCAAGTAGGCAATTGTCCTAAACGTAACCTCTTAGGGCAAGACAGTAAATACGTATTTAGATTTGCAGGTATCATCAAATTACTTTCACTGCACATTCCAGGCTGAAAAGAAACCGGAGGTTACACTTGCTTAGAAACCGGCACCAGTAATGAGCCAATTTCAATAATCAAACAGGATATGAAGGAGAAAAATGCACCAGGATCACCATGCTGTTCACCAGCACTGTGGCTCTGGTTTCTCCCTTTTGAGCACACTGATCCTGTGCTCGCTGAGCTGGCCAGATTTCGGCCGCCTGCCAGCTGCTCACAGTGAATGTGGCTTACAGCGAAAGAAAGCAATGCCCCCAGTGGAATCCCTGAGAGGGAGAGGGGCAGAACCCAACTGCCGCACTGGGAGTCCTCCCCGGGTCTCTGTAGCACCAGGTGACGCTCCTCCCTGCAGGTACAGCCCTGTGCGGCTGGTGCGATGGGGCCGGAGCTCCTGCTCCCGACCCTCGGGGAGGGCCCTGCGTCGGTTCTTCGCAGTGATGCGGTTGGACTCTCACCATGCTGGGCCGCTGCGGATTTCGCCGCCTCTGCTCTCAGTTTCCTGGGCAGTTGTCGGGCAATGCCAGGAAGTCCGGGCAGCACGTCGGTTGCCCGAAACAGTGGGGACTCCTTGGGGATGGCCGGGCCTTCGCTCTGGATCCTCTCTGCTTAGGGCTCAGCAAATCAGCAGGTGGGGGCTCAGCCCAGAGTCAGGGACAGTGAGCGTACAGCTCTTGGAAGCTCGGTTTGAAAGCGCAATACACTGGGCTTTCAGTAATTACAACCTTGGGTAATTCTGGTAGGTAAGTAACATGCACAATGGCACTTCCATGGAGGGAAGCACACAAGAGCTTTTCCAAAGATAAAGCACAGGGGGGCTTGCGGCAAATAACACCCTCGGTATTTCTTTAGCACAGAAAAAGCTCAATTGAAACTATGATGTCCCTGAGTTTCCTAGAACAGGAGGCCAGCACATACAGGCATTTGGAGATTTTGTCACAAGCAGGATACCACAGCAGGGCAAGAAGAGTCAGTCCTTTTCCTCCACCACAAGCAGAAGCAGAAACTGCAGGCCAACCCACCCCTCACTAAGAAAAGGCAGCGCTCCTCACACAGTCCTTCCGCTCTTCTTCTTGGCAGGGTCTTCTTGTTTCTTGAAGTAATCTAAGTCTTGGGGTTTTAGGTCTAATACTTATACCCCATCTTGTCATTGTTCTCTTTGTGGCAAGGGTCTCTGAGCCCAGTCCAAACCAGTCCTTCCCTCCCTGCACCAGCATGACCACAGGGGGTGGAGACAGCATTGTGCAAAGGAGACACAGCCTATTCAGGTGCAAGTGATACTCCTCCCACCCCTCTAAGTGCCGACCAAGTCTATTTAGCCCAATGATGAGTCACCCAGGCAAGTCAGGACACACCGCAACCCCCTTGTGACTGTCTAGAGTGAATGTACATCCCAAGCTCCTGTCACTCCAAAACCAGACACTGAATACACAAACAGTCGGAGGCACACAGAATGGTAAAGCAAGAAAATGCCCACTTTCTCAAAGCAGCATTTTCAAACACACAATTTAAAAACTACCTTTACCAAAAGGTGCAGTAATAAATTCAGTTCAGAGAGCCTAAACTCCATATTTCTATCTTGTCCCAATTGAAAGTTACACATGTAAAATGTTTACAGTGCAGCCCCAATGATAGCCTATGGGACAGATATACTTTCAACAGTAAAAAACAAAATACACAGTATTTCACTATCAGGACATGTCACACACATCAGCATATGTCCTACCTTTCCCATACACTGCATCCTGCCCATGAGGTACCTTGGGCCTAACTTAGAGGTGCCTTACATGTAAGGAAAGAGAAAGTTTGGGCCTGGCAAGTGGGTGCAATTGCCAGGTCAACATGACAGTTTACAACAGCTCGTGCAGACGCTCCAGTGGCAGGTCTGAGATACATTTACAGGGCTACTCATGTGGGTGCACAACCAGTGCTGCAAGCCCACTAGTTGCATTTGATTTACAGGCCTTGGCACACACTGTGCACTTTACTAGGGATTTACCAGTAAATCAAATATGCCAAACATGAATAACCAATCATATTCACAATTTATACAGAGAGCATATGCACTTTAGCACTGATCAGCAGTAGTAAAGTGCCCAGAATCCTACAGCCAACAAAACAGAGTCAGGAAAATAGGCAGCAAAAGGCAAAAAGTTTGGGGATAAACCTGCAAAAAGGGCCAGGTCAAACAATGAGTTTTCTGTCCCAACAGTAGGAAATTGGGTTTTTGGGTGAGTGTGAACCCTTCTTAAGCAGAAACCACGATCACTGTTAGGCTGAACCACAAACAGCCACTAAATTAATCTGTGCTTAGCCCCCTGGTAGCTTGGCACAAAAGCAGTCAGGCTTAACTTGGAGGCAGTTTGTAAAGTATGTATGCGAACACCCAGTAGAACTATTCAGCAATATTTATATTGCTGTACAGTATCAGGGGAAAGGTCATGCGAATAAGGTAATTTGATCATAAAATGTAGTGAGTGTGAGAGAAAATAACAATAAAATGATGCGTGAAGAAAAATTCCACATGGTGAAATATGAAGAAATTGAGTCATTATTAAAGAAAGTGATCTCCCAGCAGGAAAGTGTGTTAACTCATGTCAGTCATGAAGTTGGACTTCACCGTTGAGACATGATGTGGTGTCATATCTTATTTTTGCAATTCAGAGTATGTCACATGAGCGTAGCTCACTACCTTTGCCTGTCTATTCTAGTGCCAGTGTTGAGACTACTATCGTTCATCAGTTTCTCACTTCCAACATAATTTTACACTTTTTGCACATTTTCTTAGGTCTGGAAGCCAACTGTTGCAACAACGACCTTTTCAGCGATGCTTGAAATTACTCGTCACTGTGCCAACCAATTGCTACATTCGGCAAATGCAATGTGGCTTTGGTCAGATACCACTCTACTGCTTGGACAATGCTCTTTGGTCTCTTCCTCCGTGATGTTGATGGTCTGATACCAGCTCACTCTTCATCTTGTCCACTCTTGCCATCTTAACCTTCAGGGCATGTTGGTGGATTTCACAGAGGTGAGCATGTTCTTAGATGTTGAGGTCAGATGAGGTACATTGCTCCTCCTCGTGTGTGTTCTGCCGCTTGATGCAGTATTTCTTTTCTTTTTATTCTCTTATAGGAAGTGCCTCCTCAAAAGCCTCTTTTCGATAGTCCACTCTGCTCGAGAGTTTTTCAAGAATAAGATTCTACACCCTTATTCTGTCTACCATTGAATATTTGAAATTGTGCAGCTGGATTTCAGCTAGAGATATCAGTATCGCTGGCTTTCTGCATTGTCAATGTTGTTGACATGTTATTTCCAGGTGCTTCCACATGCTGTACCAATGAGCTTTATTTGCTGCTGCAGCAGATCGCTTTTCTGCAGTAAGTCCGTACCCTCTATGTTTTATCAGAAAACTATCTCAGCCATAAATCATTGCATTGCCTTGTAGTCTATATAGCACTGGATTCCCCTGTCACTGCACCAAAACGCTTTAAGTGTATGGCTACCATACTGCCCTATACCTTGTGATTGCTTGTAAGAGTGTGAGTTTATTTGGCCTTTTTCAATCATGAGTGATGACCAAAGAGATGCCTTTATCTCATCCCATGAAGGTGCAGTTGAGCATTTGGTGGAATGACGAGAAGAGGCCGAGTCGCTTAAGTTTACATCGCTTCTTGTATGTTGTTGGAAGGGCGTGGGTTTCAACTGTGGCCCATGCAGGAAGAGTGTTGGTGTGTTGTGTGTTTCCCCAATGGTTGCTCATACCATGTTGCTGCAATTGTGTAATCTGACCTTCCGCGTGGACTGAAGCAAAAAAGCGTGAGCAATACCATTGCATATGTAGTGCCTACCATCATTTATTGTGCAATTGGCGCTGCTTTTTGGATGGACATGCAGCAGAATAGCATAATTTCTTTCGATATGCTGTTTCTGATTTGAGGTTCTGCATATGTAGTCATATTTTATTGCTTCAAGTAATCCGCCGCAGTTGATAGTGGGCGGACCACATTCTGAAACAACTGTGGGGCATATTACAGTAACGTCACTTTTAACAACGTTCCTGTGGCAATAGGGGCTTCGCCTTATTTGCAAGGCGCCGTTAAGTCACTTAACATGGCTTAACGCCAGGGTTGGGCAATGAGTGTTGGGGTGGGCGTTACGCTGCAACACCCATTGATTGTGACGTTGTCCCCTATTTACAATTGGGGGCAGCGCCAAGGAAAAACCTGGTCTTAACATGGCGAAACAAGCAGAAATGCTTTATTTCGACTCGTTTTTGCTGTTACTTTGTGTGCTGCATTGTGCAGCACACACAGAACTAGCAAAACGTCATGACTGATTGTTTATGAGCAGGAAGGTGTCCCTTCCTGTACATAAACAACCATTTAACAAATGACAATCTGCAACTTCTACGTGTGCTGCACAATGCAGCACACATAGGAATTACAAATCGCCATTATTGATTGTTTATGTGCAGGAAGGGAAGGCTTCCTGCACATAAACAATCATTCCCTCAACGCATGCACCCTTGCACTAAGGTGCAAGGGTGTCTGAGTTGGCGCTAGGCTGCTGATTTTAGCGTCTGCGCAGGGAGAACCTCAGGGGGTACACTGTATTATTGTAAATACAGCGCATCCCTGCGCATCTAAAGTGAGGGAGCGTGGAGTTAGCAATTTTGAAACTAACTCGCGCTCCGCCACTTGCTTGTAAATATGCCCCCATGTCTTACAAACTTTGATTTTCAGAAAAATAAAAGTAAGAGCAGGGGCACTTTACACATAGTACTTTGCCCACTGTGCATACATAATTTCACATTCAGATAGTTAACCATAAGACTGATGTTTGTCAACTGTGCCAGATCATCTGAAGCATAAGCATGGATCTGTAAAAAAGATAAATTGATGTGCTGAAGTGTATAATTCTCCAAGCAGTCAGCCATGTTAATGGTAGCTGATGTTTAGCAACTCAGGGGAGCTTCCACTTGGTATGCTAGTCGTCCCTTTGTTTTGTGCTGCCTTATTTAACACCTCAGTGTTTCACGTCTTTCCAGCTGATTACATGATGTGAAAACAGAAGCAGACAAAGTGGCTGCCAGTTACCTCTCTTTGCTTTTGTGTTGAGTATCCACGCTTGGTGCCAGGAACTGTTTTGGCTGTGGGCTCATTCAAAATGACATCTGCACGTGTTACTTGCTGAGGAAAAGGAGGTGAAAGGCAGAAAAAAAAGTGTAAAGCTTAAATTTCCCCAGGAGGAAGTGTGTACACTGATAACAGATGTGGCTGTCAAGAGTGAGAAGCAGGTTGGCAGAGAACGTAGGAAACTCATATTCTGCTAAGGACAAAATCAGGGCTCAGATCATTCATGAAACAAATGCAGTAGGGTCGCAAACAATATATATTAACCTGTATTATTGCATAGAAATGTTCCAGGGCACTAACGAAATAGGGACGTCAGTTGGCCAATATGTCAGGGCTAGCTTAAGTGACATCATGCACCCTACAGTGCTTAATTTGCAAAATATTAAGGGCTGTAATGCAGCCTGCATGGATAACGCAGTATGTGCGCATGACTGTTTTGGGCGGCCCAAGAGGGCCGGCCAAGCACTCATGGTCACATAGGGAGTGCAAACCACTCCTCCCCCTGCTCTGAGAGCAGCCCCGCCCCACAAAGACGTCGCAACGGGGAAAACTAAAATGATAATAACCTTGGGTTATCATTTTATTGTTCCTTTTTTTACACTGCAAAAAGCAGTAGGGCGACTTTCCTCCGCCTTAGCGGAGGAGCCGCCATTGACTACTTGCCCCTTTATCTCACTTTTTCCCCCTCATATTTGCTTTCTTTCTTTGCAGCCAGTTTTCCGTCTTTTTCTTCCCCTTTTTTCCCCCTGTTTTATTTTTCCTCTACGCTCCTTTCGGTAAAAGTCTGACGAGGAAAAATAAGAGCCGGGCCCCAAACATGAGTATCGGGAAGCCCCACCTACAACCACCTGCTCAAATTAATCACTGCCCCTTAATCTACAATGGCATCATTAAAAGTATACTATTTGCTACTAAACAGCTAGGTATGAGCAAGTAGACGAAGGTACATAAGGTAAACATCAACTTAATTCCAATACTTGCTTTTCCTTCTTCTTCTGCCTCCATGACCCCTGAAACCAGGGAACTTAAGGGCATTGTCAGCTGTGGCAAAGAACAAGCTAGTGATAGTAAGTGGCATTGGAGATATTCTCTGTATACATAAGAGCACCATTTTGTTCAAGAGGCGTGGGATAGTTTCAATAAAAATATATGGTATTAATAGTGTTAGTACCACTAAACTCTTGCAGAGAATATTGCAATGCAGAGTGCAAACCTTACAATAAAGCAATGGAACACTTTGCACAGTTTGGGTGGAGAAGGAAAAAAGAGGTTAGTGGGTAGCAAATTGGACATAGAAATGAGTTCAATTAGTACAGGAGAGGGGTTTGCAGGGGTTTGCAGGGGTTTGCAGGTGAAGGACTCGTCACTGGACATCTTGGGGACAATTCACAAAAGCATTAATGAGTACAGGAAGTAGTACTACAGGAGAAATCTTTTAGGTACTCTTACATGCCTTTGTGAATCAGACCAGAAACGTCAACTTCCTATTAATAAAAGTAAAAGTGAGCACAGCCATTTTATTGAACTAACCGTATATCAGTTGTCCCTGAATATTCAAGTTTTACTTCCATATTAGGTGTTTTGGGAACAAATCACAAAGATATGCAAGAAAATTTAAAAGAGTACTACCTAATCCAAAAAGCCTTTGTGAATATGCCCCCAAATATTGGGGAAGTTCAATTCAGAATTAAATAGATGGGCCTTCATTTCCATCCAGACATATAGGAAGGATGGAGCTTGACGAATCTGGATGGGAATGGCGTTCCAGATGCTCAGTGCATAGATGGAGAAGACCCAACATCTGTGGGATTTTTTTCCAATACTTTCTGTTTTCTCAACTGGGCCCAAATTAGTGATAGACTCTATTTGCTGGCCTGCAAATACACTAAGGCAAAGAAGGGGCCAGTCCATCTGGCCTTCACGGACCTTAGCTCTGCTTTTGATAGAGTAAATCGCTCTAAGCTCTGGTCCTTGATGGAACAGATGGGCGTTGACCTAGCTTTAATACATTTTTTGTGGGATTTGCACAAGAATCTTTCAGCTAGTGTGAGGTTTGGTCCTAATTAACCCTGGGTGGAGTTCGCATACTCGCGCTACGCGGAATTCCGTGAAGTCGCCAAAAAACTCAGCGAGCTACGCGGAGTTCCACAAGCACGTGGAGTTGTTGCTCCACCCGTTCGCGATGCGTTTTTCCTGTTCGGGAACGCGTATTGCGTGTTCAGGGACGCTTTTTGCGTGCTCGGGGGGAAATATCGCGCAAACTTCACCACGCGGTCGCCATTGGGCGCGGCCATCTTGTTTTTTCACTTTTTGCTATGGTTCTGGGCCTGTTTTCCTATCCTCCCTATATCTTTTCATTCCTTTCTTTCTAGAAACTTTTTTTTGATCTTTTTTATTTATTATCTAGCCCTCTCTATTGCTGATTGTATATTTTGCGTTTTTTCCTACTTTTTGTGTGTTTTTTAGTGCGTTTATCACTCTTTTTCTATTACTTGCTTTTTTCATTTCTTTTACTAACTTTCTTACTTCCTACCTTTTCTTTTCCGCCCCCGCCTACCCAGAACCATGGCAAAGAGCCTTAAGAAAAAGGGCCAGGGGAAGAGAAGTGAGAGCCGTGACCGCCTTCCTTGCGGAAGGCGGCGCCCACAAGGGGTGCATCCACGGGCCTTATTCAGTGAGGCGGAGGTGGGCGCACTTTTTTTTGGGTCCAGCGCCACCTCCCCTTAACCCTGGAAGCTGGCGGCAGGCCTGACAGGCCTGGGTGCAGGTACGGGCTCCGGGAGCGTCACCGGCGGTGGGAGAGGGTGTGCCGGGCAGTGTTTCGCTGCTCTAGGATCCGGCGCACCCATAATCAATTGCCGCACCAGTGGTCCAACATCCTGGACTGGGAGCAGGACCTGCTGGACCTGCTAGGTGTTGAGGTCCCGGGGCTTGGTGAGTAGCTAATTATATTACTATTGTGTTCTTCTGTTCTGTGTTATTGCAAATATTATTTTGTTTGCAAATAGCTAACATGCTGCTGCTGCTTACATTCAGGTAACTTATGTTTAAAAATCTTAATATTATGTGATTGTTACTTCCAGACAGGTGCTCATGCTCGGCACTAATAACTAATTGTACTTGTTTGCAACTTTGCGCTCTCTTGGGCTGGTTATGTAAGAGAGGTTAGAGAATTTAAGTTAGGTAATGCATATAGGAAAGACTCCAGTCCTTTCCTTTGTCCTGTCAGGCTGTCCTGTCTCCTGTCACTAAGATAGTGGTAGTAGTTAGTATTATTTGGTAATTTAGCACCCTGCATGACACGTCCTCTCACATGACTTCAGTCCTAGTAGAACCTTTTGTAGTTCGTTCGTATAGTGAGTGAATAGAATAGCAACCAACCAATGCTGTATGCAATATGCATGTGTCCATCTATGCATTAAGAAGAATAAAAATGCAGACTTAGTAATTGGCCCATCAAAGGGGGTTTGAGTTGGAGACAGAGATGATTGGGGATGAGATCGGAACTTAGTAGAAGCAAATATAATGTTTTTGCAATTCATTCCAAAGTCTGGAATAGGCGGGCTAGGTATGTTTAGGATTCAGGAATCGGAATTGAACTGTGGAATAATAATGATCGGATGGTACTCGACTGCGATACATACTAGTCGACTACTACTAGTCAAATAAGTCGATCTTTAGGATAGGTCAATGTTATTGCAATTGCCATTTCCTCTCTAAAAATATTTTTAGAGCAATTATATTTATTTATTTAGTTAACACAAATCATTTTTTGTCTCTTTAATTATGTCTTACATGATCAGCATACAGGGGCAAGAAGAAGACTGGGTCAGCTGGCAGTGCGGCAGGTGCGGGAGCTGGAGGGGCCTCCCAGGAGCAGCATGAAGCGGCCTCAGGCACAGATGGCTCTGCTGCTGGCCCCAGTAAGTCCTCCTCCTGGTGTTGTTATATATTAATATTTCCCTAACTTTTACTGCTCTATTATTTCCATTTCCTAATTTTAATTTTTCCAAAACCCTCTTCAATCTATCTGTTTCTAAATTCTTGTTTTTTTGCTCCATTACCTACTACTAAGTACTAGTACTAACATTGTTTCTAGTGTCTGGTTTTTTTTTAACATCAAATCAAACTGCATCTGACTAACCTCTGCTCTGACTCTGTATTAGTCTGTCTGTAGCTTGCTTTCTTCTGGGTTTCACTCAGCTTTCCCTCTCCCCTTATATGTGGATTGCCTAGTACTGTAAGACTCAGAGAACCCATTGGTCCTAGGCTACTACTACTACTAGTAAGGACTCCTTACTACTACTACTACTAGTAGTAGCACTAATCTGCTGTGCAGATTGCATGCCCAAGTAAGGTATTCTCCGCAGGTTTGTGAGATGAGAAGGCTTTAGTTTCTTTTACTGTCTCATCATGCTCAATCAGTAATAGTGGTCACTCATGTTGGACAGGACACCCCAAAGTGGTGTATTTTACTTTTTCGAATCCAGGCCTAGTACTTTTTTTTAGTAGCAGCAGTTGATGGTGAAAACTGAACAACTGATTACCGTGCACCATGGCTGGAAGGAAGTATGAGGAGTAGGAGGACGGCACCATTATTTTCCAACTAAGAGAGACCTCATGTCCGCCCAGTTGGCCACTCTTTCTTCTTTTCAAAAAATGAGTTGCACCAATAGCTCTAGTCACTGAGTCCAGTCCTTAGGGTTGTCCTCTTCTTGAGAGGCTTTTCAAAAATTGCCACCAACAAAATGCCCAACTGGATATTGTTATTTGATAAGACAAACTGTCTACTCTAGTATCCGAATTGTAGATAGTGATGTGTGTGGTGTATGTATTATTAATTATGTATTTTCAATCTTGCTAATGAAAAACATAAATAGGGGAGGCGTATATGGCATCTCAAAAAAATGTGAAATGTTTTTTCCAGGCGTACCGCCCACCAGTGCCGGGGCCAGCGGTGAGGGCCATGCCACTCCGGAGGGAGCGGAGGATGTGGCAGCTGCAGGGGGTGAGCCAGCAGCAGTGGCGGGCGGTGGTAAGTCATATTCCTTACTTATTGAGAATGATGAATACACTCGCTGCAAGAGTGTACACTCAGTACTAGTACACTGTACTTCTGCTGAGACCAAGTTGTTGTGAACACTGAACAGTTGAAGAAGACACCCTTTACTTAACATTAGCATTAGCGGTGGGGGTTGAGTAACTAATGGCCTATTCTATTCTATCTTCAACTCAGCAGAGACAGCTTTATGACAAAGACAAAGAGTCAGACGAGTCGACGACATGTATGACTGGCAGAGAAGGATGCATGGGTGAAGGAAGGGGCCCCGGGATGCATATAGGTGGCGGATGAAGATTAGATGATAGGATGCATGGGTAGTTGAAGGATGGGTGAAAGGTGAAAGAGAAGCCAGAAAGGATGCCTGTCTGGGTGGGTGAAACTGTATTGGTGAAAGGAATCCTCCGGGGGGTTTGAGGGGTCAAACTCTAAGGCAAGCAAGTACGCATGGGTGGTGGTTGGTAATATCTATGACAAATGTATGTTGTCGGTGAAAGCCGGTTTATGATAGCCATGTTTGGATGGATGGATGCCTGGATGGTATCATAGATAGTAGGTGAAAACAGAGTCAGACTGGATGAAGGGAATGTAAAAGTAAATTAAACCGTGCCAGAGTACCAAAGCCAAGAGTGAAGATTAAGAATAAAATAATAATAATGCTAGAAGAGCAATGCACTGATAAATGAAAAAAGCCCTGGGAAGAACAAGGACAGTTTTTTTGCAAGGTTTTTGATTCAAAGGTTTGAGATTGTACTTGTATTTCAGAATGGAATACTCCCTTGACTCACAGTAGTTTGCAAGCACAACATATATATTGTGCATGACTATTATTTATCCTATATACGCACAATAACCCTAATATTCAAAAGGGGGAGGGAACAAGAGGCTACGGGGCAGTCAGGGTAAGCTGGCCTCCAAGTGACATGTAACACACAACAAGAAGCTACCCTGGCTAAGTGTCTGATTCTTACAAAAGGTAAAGGCACACTATGCCCATTACCTATGTGCTATTGGGCATCTCAAAAAAATGTAAGGACTGTCCTCACACACCACCTGGTGTCATGCTTCATCATCGGCAGTCCTCGCTCTCTAAAAACCACGTTTGATAGAGAGCGGGACTTCACCTGGAGACAGGGAGGCACTTCTATAACTAAGTGGGGGCCCTTACTAAAGAAGTGAGTGAGTGAGAATAAAAATTGATGGAGGAACTACAAGAAAAATTTTATTGCGTAGAGTCAATATTAAAAATAATGAAGGGACTCGGGGGATTAGTGCCCCATCCCCATCAGTGTTGCCAACATGTTTCTGCCATCGCGGCCAGGAGGGACCATGGCATTCGTCAGGGCATGAAAGAAGCGGGCTTCTATCTAGTCTCTAAGAGACTGAAATGAATCTACTAAAGTAAGTTGACCTTTGTCAGACTCTACTATGAGATTTCGACAACCTGTAAAGATAAAGTTAAATCACAGTGTCAGTGACAGTTGAACTAGCACTGGAATGAAGAGAATCAGACTGTGAACATGCAAAAGATATATTGAGATGCATGTGGTGGTGGACACACGTGTCACTGCAATCATGGTGCTCAGAAAAAATAGAAATTGTGAGACCAGCTCACAATCTTACCCCGTAATAGGGGTAGGAATATCTCATGGGAAGGGAGGAATTGAGGGACCCCTGTAGTCACACTCTGAAGACCGATTTGGATGAGATCAAAGAAAATTGCAAATAAGAGTTGAAATAAATGCAAATAGTTAAAGACTTTATCGCAGTCATTCATACATACTGGTTAGGGAGAAAGGCTACAGACTTTAAAATCATGCATTCACACAACCCCTTACTGCCTCAAGGTGCATCCCTCACGATGCTCCTACGTTCTGTCCTCACAGCTTCCCTGCTGGTGAATGAGTGGAGCATGGAACGTGGTTTAAATAGGCATCCGCATTGTAAATTAAACAATTAGGGTCAAGGTGTGCTTCGCTCTAAATGAGAAATTACGCTACAACTGTATTGCATGCTTAATGACATTGCAAACGGTCGACAGGCTTCCGCTGTCGCGAAACCTGTCTGACCAGCGTGTCACAGGTAGAGATGCTGGTTTGTCACTCACAGCCAGTATAGATACGAAGTGGCGGGGGATGAATATCGCCGGCTGCTTGTCCTGGCGGAGGAGGTGGAGGAGGCGACAGCTGTAGCTTTCTCCAATGCCCCGGGCCCCAGCCAGGCCCCCCACGTGCCTCCGGTGGTACGGCGCCGTGCTCTGGCAGCCGCCCACCGCCCATCAACATCTACTGCTGCCCCCACCCCTGTTGTTCCTGCAGGAACTTTCGGCGCTGCATGCTCCTCAGGATGGCACGCCTGGAGGCCAAGCTGGAGGAGGTCCTGGAGCACATTTGCTGCCACCGGCACCCCCGCCGCTAGATGTCATCTCAGTCTTTGACCCTTGCCCCTTTTTTAATCTTTTTTTTGGTGGGTGGGATGTTGGGAGTTAGGGAAACAAAACTTGGGTTTACTTTTTTTTCTTCAACTTCAACGTGGATGGACATTTATTTAATTTACTGGACATTGGTTGGGGTTAGGGAGAGGGGTGGGTCAGGTGTTGTGGGTTTATCTTCTAGTTTATATTTGTTAGGGTAATACATTATTTATAGTTTTCCAATACATATGATGCACATTTTTTCTGGGGAGGTTACTCTTTTACGTCCTCTTGTTTGTTTCCTCCTTTTGCTGCAGGGCCGCAGCCAGTTTTTGAAATCTGCCAATAGTGTAACACACCGACAGATAGATGCAGTACCCTCACTTGTCCTACTACTGTCAGTCTCTCCTCCTAGTCCATGCATTCTGCAACTAAAACCCCTTTGTACTTGTAGTATGTACTCCGAAGGATGTGGGTGTGTGAAATAATTAATTAATTTCCATAGTATATACATTATTGACTCCCCCACACTTCTTCTCTTACCTGTGATTGATGTTTAGGCGAAGCGATGGCTGCATGGTGATGGTTTGGTTTCCTAAGGTGCCATGGTGGGTGGTGGTAGCAGTAGTAGTTGCATTTACAAAAAAAGAAAATGAGACAGTCAGTCACCTGAGGGAGACTAGGGAACGAGTACTTAGTAGAAGTACAGTAAGTAGTAAATACACAAGAAGAAGACTGCTAAACAAGAAGAAAGTGATGATGAATGATATTGCTAAGCAATGCTAAAGTAAAATAAAACAGGGATAGCCTAGTACAAGTTACAACAAACTGAAGTTGACTCGACCTATGAAGTGGACAAGTGTAACCTTTAGTGCTGGAAGGATGATAAATCGATGCCGGCAATTAATAATTAATAATGGGTTAATAGCGAATACTACTGAGCATGGGTAGGCAATGGGCAATCTAATCTGATGCCAGTGTGGCCGATATATAAATACTTAGAGCAGAAGAAGATCCTCGCCCTGCCTTGATTTAGTTTTGCTTTCACTACATCCGCCCCAGCAAGTGTGTGATCAATTATTGGTGTAAATTTAATTTAGTCACACCTCAATATAAATCACCCAGCCCGGGGGAAGAGGGTTAGGGTTTGATGAATGGTTGGGAAGGGGTATTTGAGGGAAAGATTTGACAAAGATAAACACTACACATAGACAACACACAATCTTGGCAGACGACCATCATAAATTTGTTAAGGGAGAAAAAGGAAATGCATGCATGATGGTTAATGATAAGTAGTACTAGACTAGTAGTACAGGGCAGCAGTATATTATTAATTATTATTATTATGCAATTGCCTTGCCTGTCTGCCCTCAGAGAGACCCAAATTACATACATTTTATGTTCTGTTGTACCGGGCTTCCTTTTAAAGCTAGCTAAGAAAATTAAAAAATAGCTGTAGGGGTCAAATTAAGCAAAGAGCAAACATAATAAACAACAACACACACAGTGGTAATGATTGAAGAGAAAAAATGAATCAAATTAATTAAAAGATGATGAATGATACTAAGTTACTATGTTATGGTCAGATTGGGGAGTTGCATCTCGGCATTCCTCTTGGTCATTCCTTCCATGGATGCTCCGTCCGTCAATCTTGGGTGCCACTGCCTGCCTGACGGATGCGGATTGGTAAGGTAAGTGTGAGTTGTTTTTCCCAGTATAGCACAGGGTAAAGGCTGACCTGTAAATGTCGATGGAAAAACAAAAGGGATATTTTCCAAATTAAGTAACTAAATCGATGCACCGCTGTCAGTCATACCACTACACTCGCCTCCACCACTACACAGACATGTAGGTCTGCTGTGGTTGTTATTGACTTGTTTACCTTTTAGGCCACTTCATGAATGCCCCAAGTTATTCCATCAATCATCTCCGATCCTACTGACTGACTGCGACGAATATAGTATGGTCATCATGGTGTCCAACTCTGTAGTGTACTGAGTGAGTCCAGATTCCATATTAAAACGTGCAATGGATCAGCCTGCAGTAGAAGTACAATTTTGTTATTAAACAATAAGAAGGGAAACATTTACTTGAGTCACTTTTTTGTGTGTAGAATAGATTAAATACTAGTACACTTCATGCACAACAACAACAACAACACAAACACCAATTACTCAGAGTCAGCGTCCAATTCATGCCATCATCATTACCAGTTCTTAAGGGGCAGTCCCTCTCGGCTCGGAAAGGAGGATAGCTATAGTCAATTAGTCATGTTCTTTGCAGGGACTCGACGAGGCAGGCACACATATCTTGTACTATTCTCCATCCAATGTCTGGCTTGAGGGAAATTGATTTAGGGCGAGTCAGGACTGGAGGAGTGGACTGGAGCAGGACTCGGAGCAGTGGACTTACTTCTTTAATGACTGCACACAGTTGCAACTCCAATCCGGCAATAAAAGAGTAAGATGGTGGTGATGGATTTGTTGTGATTCGAACCAGAAAGACAGACACACACACAAATAATAAAAGTAAATAAGGAAGAAAGAAAAAGTAACAAGTTGAAAGCCTAGTTGTCAGGAAAGTAGAGCTCGTCCTCAAACTCTGGTGGTTCACCCAGAAGTAGGTCATCTAACACACTACTTCCATGACCTAAGTCGCTGTCATCATCTTCCTGCTGTGCTATTTCAGGTATGGTGTAATCAGGTGGTATAAAGTGCTGATTCATTTTGATCATGGTTAACCTCTCCACGTTTTGGGGCGAGAGACTGGTCCTTTTCAATGTTACAACGGCACCAGCAGCACTGAAAACAAACTCAGAAGAGACACTTGCAATAGGGCAAGCCAGATAGTTTATATCCAGCCTGCTGAGCACTGGCCATTGGCCCCTTTTCCCAAACCAATACACCAATGGGTTTTGATCAATGTAGATCTCTGTTTGTTCATCCAGATAGGCCTGGACCATCCACTCAATGCTCAGTGGTGCTCCGCTTTGCTCTGCCTCTTTTGCCTTTGCCTCAGCACTGGACCTAACAAGCCCTTGCCGTACATACCATTCCTGTGCTGATTTTACTGGGGCCGATGATCCTGTTCTTGCTGTTGTTGATGTTGTTCTTGGTGTTGTTGGTGGGTTTGACTGCTGTGAGCCAACCGCACTGCCCTCAGGCTCTGAAGTTGAACTTGACGCCGGCTGTCCTGCAGTACTTGATGTGGGCTGGAGTTGCGGGCCTCTAATTCCCAGCCGTTCTTTTTCTAAGCAACTGGCTTCCACAGATATCCAAGTTTTGTACTTGGCAACATCCACTTCTGAAAAAGGAATCAATGTGTTAGTGTTCAGTACTGCTTTGTACCGTGGATCCAGAATTGTGGCAGAAATGTAATGGTTGGATGACACAATGTCTCTTTGCACCCTTTTATTTTCAGATAAGCGAAGGGTTAAGTTCTCCACCAACTCATATGCTTCTTTTTTTTCTTCCACACCTGTGTACATTGCAGACACCCCCTTCAGCTGTTCCTGTAGCATGTGCAACAATGGGATAGCTTGGCCCATAGTACAGTCCTCCTTGCTGACTTCACGTGTGAAGAGCTCTAAAGGAAGTAGCATCTCTGTCAGGCATTTAACTAGGCCCCATTGGTCCATCTCAACGGTCATGCCTTTCACAGTAGCATACCCTCTTTGCATGACATATTCATTGATTGGTCTGGACTGCTCAAACATACGTTCAAGCATGTAATAAGTTGAGTTCCAATGTGTTGGCACCTCCTGGATGAGTGCTTTAACTGGCAGTCTATGCTCACGTTAAATGATCCTCAGCTGTTTCCAGGCTTTAAAAGAATGGCTGAAATGTGTGCAGATTCTTCTGCAGGTGGTCAGTAAGTTGCTGACTCTGTCTTCTTTTTTCAGAAAGTCTTGAACAATAATGTTAATGCAGTGCGCCAAACACAGGACCCTGAAATAGCCACCATCGTACATGGCCCTAACTATATTACTGCCATTGTCCGTGGCAACAAAACCAATGTTAAGACCTCTTGGGTGCAGCCATCCAAAGACCTTGCTGTTAAACTCTTCCAAAATGTTCGCAGCAGTATGAGATTTCTCCATGGTGAACATGGCTATAGTTGCATGTTTTCGAGTGGCATTAAAAATCTCAGCAGTGTCAACACCTGCAGATATCTTTTCTCGAACCCCCACAAAAGAGATCCAGTGTGCAATGATGCACATGTAATCAGTGGCTTGGCAACTGGTCCACATGTCTGTTGTCAGGTGGATAGTGTGAACAGCACTCTGCTGCAAAGCTTGTCCAAGCAATTCCAGCACGTTGTGATGTAGTGCTGGAACAGCAACTCTGGCAAAATAGGACCGGCTGGGAACCTTCCATTTTGGGCAGATGGTTGTCACAAATTCAAGAAAACCCACCCCTTCCACAAAAGAAAAAGGGAGAAGGTTCAGCGCTAACATTTTAGCCAGCTTCGCATTGTACAAACGTGCCGTTGGGTGGTTGCGTTTGTACTGCCCCTCCGAACTAAACATGCTGACAATGGTAGCCTGGATTTTTTTTTTTCTGGTGCCACTGATGCAGGTGACATCTTCTTGACACCTGATGTTGTTAGGCTCAACACACATTTCGTTGCGGTACTCTCTTGCCTGAGACCCCTTGGTGTCTCAGGCTGACTCTTACTCTTGTGCCACTGCAATGCTGCGGATGTGGATCTGGCCGGTACTACTGGACTGCTGGGGACAGGGCTACTTTGTGTACCAGAGAGAATGTCTCCCTCTTGTTCACCTTCCACCGTGATCGGATCTTCTACTCCTTCATCCCCACCAACAACAATGGGTGCAGTTTTTTGGCTGCTAAGGTGCGCCTCCCACTGGATCATGTGGTGTTTTTTCAGATGGGTTGTTTGGCTTCTGGTACCATAGTTTGTACCAAGCTTACCCCGACTAACACCTTGTCCACAAATGGAGCATATTGCAATGTTCACCTCCTTCCTGCTAACCGAAAAGAAGTCCCAAACTGGGGAGCTGAACTTTCTGGAGCTGCTGGTGCCACTTCCAATGCCGGATGAACTGGTAGGTAGGCATGGAATTTGACTCTCTGCAGTACCTACTTCTACTGCGGTGGTTGTGCTAGATGTAGGTCGCTGCCGGGCTTTTGAAAATGCAAATATGGAAGCTGGAGGTGGTGTTGATGGTATCTGTGTTGGTGGTATCCATGCCACATCCCTCACAGCAATTTGAGATTGGGTAATGTTGTCGGTCTCCACTGGGGCGAAACTAATGTCCATGATGACTGGCTCGTCATCATCATCATCCTCCTCTTCTACATCTACCTCCATAACTTTAAGGCTTTCTGGAACCTTCCTTTTCCCTAGCCTTGTCTCATGGCCTGTCTCACTCTCAGACTGAGGTGGTGGATCCAAGTGGCATCTTGATCATCAGAAGGGGGGCTTGCAGAAGAACTCGATAGACTAACCCTCCTATTCCTTGCTGGGGATCTAGAAGACAATGGATCTTCTGAAAGAGTGGCTTGCTCTTCTTCTTCCTCTGCAGGAAGCTCGATTTCCTGAACTGCCCCTACTTCAGGAAGAACAACCACTATTGTGGGCAGTGGTTGTGGCTGTTGTTGTCGACTTATCTGAGTTTCCTGCGTTGATTGGGTACTACTTTGCGATAACGATAAGTCAATTTCAACATCACTGCTTTTTGGCGTTGTCGTGATTAGACTGGCTGCCTCTGTGACAGACATGGGCTTGGGCCAAGGTTGGTGGGGTGGGTCCACTGATGCGGGGGTGCTGCTCCCAGCTTGCTCCCCGGACACCTCTGCTGCAGGCGCAATTTTTTGTTTCCCAAAAAAGATCTTGGGCGGCACACCAGTCTTGGTAAGTGGCAGTTCCTTCTTCTCACTGGCAACTTTCTTGGTACTGGAGGACCTGGTACTTTTCTTTGGGGCCATCTTCTTCAGATGTCAGCAGCACGCAGTGGCACAAGTTGAAGGGATATCTGTGGTCACACGTCACGTGACGTTGTGCGCAGCAGGACTTCTGTCCGGCAGTACAATGGGTGATGACGCCTCCTCCTCTTTTGTGCACCTAGAAGCAAAGAAGCAAGAAGAACATCAGTGAAACGTGGCATTTATTGTTGTGGTTCAATTACTGCTGTCATTTTTACTCCGCAGGAAATTCTGGTGTGAATATATAATCTTTATTTTTATCGTGGTGTTTATAAACCAGCAAATCATATAAACTGAAGGCATTCCGTAATGATTTTAAGAAAAGGAAGCCACAACGTTTTGCACTTTTCATAGGTAAATCCCCTACTCTTGTTCATGTGTGATTAAGAAAATTTTTCTTTTTCTTGGTATATAACGATACTTTTTGTCACCATTTGACATAGTAACAATAAAAAATTAACATCATTAAAGGTTATGTGCATGATGTAATATTTTTTGAAAGATTTAAATGTCATAGGTACTCCAAACACTAATCTATTATATGTTGTATATGTTTTCCAATTTTAATAAAAAGTTTACGTCCGTCGAAAACTGTGTCCTGAAGAAGGTGATAGAATACACAATACACCGAAACGCCGCGTCGACTGTTTTTCGTTTTCGTATTTTTATATTTGATAAATTGCTATTTTTACTGTGTATAAACTGTGTATTGATTACACTTTTACTGTGTAGGTATTGTAGCCCTTTTTGTACGAAAGATTGTATATGATGTTTATTGCAAAAAAAATTTTTAACCTTGGATGCTGAATAAAACTGACTAAGTCAAAAATTTAAGGAAATAGTTGTTTTTGGAGTATATTTTAATCTTTATGCATATATTTTAAACTGTGGAGTTATTGACAAATGTTTTAACAAAATAAATGTCTAAATGTAAAATGTTTTGAATGCCTGAAATCACATATGAACTTAATAAGAGTGAGGATGAACAAATGAGCAGGGACTATTTTTTTTGTTTTACTGTAAATCACCCCGTCCCTATTTAGATCACAGGGTTTCTCTTTTATTTCTCTCAATTACTGCTAGTACAAACAAACAAATATAATATATAACTTAGTGTGTGGTCACACTTGTTAGTGTTATTATTAATATTATTACATTTTATTAACTCAGTTATTAAACAACATAACAACAGTGTAGCCATTTGTGAAACTTTGACAACAAGGGCTTTCATGGTGTACTGTGTACACTCAGGAAGGATAGGAAAGAAGAAGAACACAAACAAAAATACAAATGTAATGGATGGAACCCGTTTGGCATTGTGCATCACGTGGGATGCAGCATTTAGGGAGCTGCA
The DNA here is from genome assembly GCA_963921515.1 of Calotriton arnoldi. Taxonomy (NCBI): domain Eukaryota; kingdom Metazoa; phylum Chordata; class Amphibia; order Caudata; family Salamandridae; genus Calotriton; species Calotriton arnoldi. Next base: position 736,534 of record CAWUFW010006645.1, read on the forward strand.
GCTGACAATAGGGATGGAAGCAGTAAGCCAAGAGGAACAAAGGAAAGACATGTAGACCTATGGGCTGGCAACAGCAGCACACTAACTACCACCACAAAATGGCCACCAGCCACATGGTCACTCACAACAAGCAGGAGGCCTGGAAAACAATGAACTCAAGCAGGCCATATGGCCAGACAAGGAGGCATGCTAAACAACACAGCTTTAATGCAACATTGCAAAAACGAAAATCCACAGGGCTAAAAAAGGTTTGCAAGTTACACAACAACCACACCACACACATCCAAAAAAGGCATTTATTTAACACACACGAAAAAAATGAAATACCCCAAAAAAACATTTTGCAATTCAATCCAATGCCATCCATGACCTAAATGATGTTTAAATTCGACAGACACCACAAAAACAGTTGCTTCATGCACTATAATGAGTAGCTCTGGGCCTATTGGGTAGAAAACACATTGGCAGACTAGGCCACATAGTGAATCACTTCAAATCAATATTATTGCAAATGTATTAGAAAATGTAGTGAACTGTGCTGCATCTTTTGCTGAGTAAAAGAAGAAAAAATTGCATTCAAATCAACAACAAGGCATGGGCACCACAAAGAAGGCTTGCAGGCCTAATGCAGAAGCACACTAGCTGCCTGCTCAAAATGGCCATCAGCCACATAGCCAGGCCAGGCCACCACAACAACAAGAAAGGGAAGACAGACAATGCAGGCCTATGGCAAAAGCACATTGACTGCCTTGCCTTCACAAAATGGCCGCCAGCCACATGGCCAGGCCACAACAACAAGAAAGGGAAGACAGACAATGCAGGCCTATAGCAAAAGCACACTGCCTTCACAAAATGGCCGCCAGCCACATGGCCAGGCCACAACAAGTCCACAAAAAGAAAGGGAAGACAGACAATGCAGGCCAATGGCAAAAGCACACTGGATGCCTTCACAAAATGGCTGCCAGCCACATGGCCAGGCCACCACAACTTCCAACAACAAGAAAGGGAAGACAGACAATGTAGGCCTATGGCAAAAGCACACTGGCTGCCTTCACAAAATGGCCAACAGCTGAGCCACATGGCCAGGCCACAACAACAAGAAGAAGTAAGCCAAGAGGAACAAAGGAAAGACATGCAGGCCTATGGTAAAAGCAGCACACTAACTACCACCACAAAATGGCCACCAGCCACATGGTCACTCACAACAAGCAGGAGGCCTGGAAAACAATGAACTCAAGCAGGCCATATGGCCAGACTAAGGAGGCATGCTAAACAACACAGCTTTAATGCAACAAGGCAAAAACAAAAATCCACAGGGCTAAAAAAGGTTTGCAAGTTACACAACAACCACACCGCACACATCCAACAAAGGCATTTATTTAACACACACGGAAAAAGTGAAATACCCCCCAAAAAACATTTTGCAATTCAATCCACTGCCAGCCATGCCCTATATAATGTTTAAATTCAACAGACACCACAGAAACAGTTGTTTCAGGCACCCATGAGTAGCTCTGGGCCTACTGGCTGAAAGGCCTATTGTATTGGCATTTGGCAGACTACTGGGCTAGTGAATTAAATAAATATTGCAAATTAATTAATTTCAAAAGTTGGAGAAAATGCAGTGAACTGTGCAACATGTTTCCTTTATAAAAGATGAAAAATTACTTACAAAGAAACAACTAGGCTCCCACTGAACTACAGGCCACCCACCACAATACATTCTTTTAAAAAGAGGAAAAGTACAAAAAAAATTTAGGTGCAATGCCCCAATCAAACAAATAACACCAATTTTCCAACTTACTTGTGAAATCTCAGATTCAGAAGACCTCAAATCCAATCATATATGATGCAGCAGCCACAAAGAGTGATCCTTCCAGCTCCAAATCCAAATGAAAAGTGAACAGGAGATGGACAAAGCACTGGGAGGAGCCAGCTGGACAGGAACAGGAAGTTGGAGACTCTGGGGCACTTCCTTCCTCTTCAAAAAAAAAAGTAAAACAAGATAAAGGACTCCTTGCACAAAAAAGTACAGCCAAATGTCAATGTGAGGAGTTTTTTTAATCCAAATCACCATTTAGAGAAGGTTTGATGCTGCTCAAGAGAGATTCTTCTCCAGATTGCAAATTCTGCGTGTTCGGGATTGCGAGCTTCGCAAAACTTCCACCGGAAGTCTGATGGCGCGCCCGAATGACATGTTCGCGATCGTATACTGTCGCGGGAACGTGCGGCCGGCTACCAATTCTCGTGGCGCTCGCGAACAGATGGGAAATCTCGTCGGCGATCGCAGGCATCCCGGAAAGTCCTCCAGCGCGCGCAAAAACGCATTTTGAGAGCGCAAACACAAAAAAAGCTCTGCTCCGCTGCGGAGATTTCGGTAACTCCGCATTCTATGCAGAACACGGAGTTGCCAAAAATCCACAAACTCCGCAAGCAGATTTTACGCCCATGGTCAGTCCTAATGGGGAACGCACCAAGCATTTTAAACTATGGCGCGGTGTACAGCAAGGCTGTATTCTGGCTACCTTCTTATTTTTTTTTTTTTTTTATATCAATCACTCAGTGCTACCTTTGGCAGCCTCGGATGTTGACTTTCCTTTAGCTGGCGGTCGTCCTATACCCGCCTTGCTCTATGCAGACGGTACTGTTTTAATTGCTCGTACGGCTAAAAGCCTGCAGAAACTTCTTAACCTTTTTATCAATTTTATGAGTAGCCTTGACTTGACGACGAATTTCTCAAAGTCACATGTTATGAAGATTGGCCCACCAAACACAAAAACTATGAAATTTGTAGTAAATGGCCAACACTTTAGTCAGGTTTTTAAAAAAAAACTTTTTTATTCCTCATATCACTAAAAAGCGTCGTAATACTTTGAATAGCCGCCCTTCTGAACTGTGCACCCTGCGGCCTCTGCATTCGCTTCAGTCTGTAAACCTTGCCAGATCCACACCTTTGTTGGTGTCATGGTGTAATCATTGGACCAAGGGAAGATGTTCGAACCCCAAAGCTCTGCTCCATATCAGAAAGTCAAGCCAAATATTAAGGTTGTTCTCCTTCACCACTGCCTGATCTAAACGGGCAATTTTGATGGCTGCCTTTACCCAATCTTCCACCTTTGGGGGCAGGGGATCCCTCCATTTTATACAGATTTCCCTCTGAGCTATCAGGATCAGATAAAGCAACAGCCTCTATGTGGGTTCTTCAGCCTCTTACTGATTGTACCATTTTCTCCAAATAAAACAAGAGCCATGTTCAGGGTAATTTCTCTGCCAAAAATCCCCATAAAAGCATTCTCGATTCCACCCCAATAGTCTCTCAACTTCGGACATTCAAAGAAGATATGTAAGTCATTAGCTCTTAAAAAGTCACATGTTGGACACTTGGGGGAGGGGTAGGGGCGAACCTTGCTATCTTGGCCGGTGTCCAATATAGGTGATTTATGGTGAAGAAATTATTCTTTTTCAGGTTAGCTGGTTTTACAAATTTGTATAGGAGCCTCAGGGAATATTCCCACACTGCCTCTATGTCACACTCAAGGGGAGCCCCATTCCAAACTGAATGTTGCGGTGAGCACTCCTTCTCGTCCGCCTCCAAGAGTTTCTCATACCACTTAGAGATTTCCTTATTCTTAAGATTAACATCTTGAAGAGATAACTCCAACTCCCAATCACCACAGGTTTCTTTCTTTTCGGACGTAAACTATGAGGTTAATTAAATATACTTAAACCTGGAAAAATCATTCCCAATCTTTGCTCTCAGGACCTCCCAAGGGTGGACACCCCCGATGATATCAAGTCTGACCATATTGTAATGCCTGCCCTTCTGATTGGTATGCTCAAGCTGTCTTTCAAACATAACGGAGTCCCCGGAGATTCCCAGATTGGGGCAAAGTCTGAATAGAAGCCTAGACCGCACCTACTCCTACCCTTATACCATAGATAGAGGGCAGACTTCAATATTTTTAGGTGTACTTTTTTGAAGTACCTCGGGGCACCAAATTTGTACAAAAAACCGTCCCCACCTTCCTGCCTCACCATTTCGCCCAAAAGCCTCCCCCAGGTTGAATCAACAGCCTTCCCAAGCAGCATTCGGATGTTTTTAAATTGGAAGGCTGCACAATACCAATTAATATCTGGGAGAGCCAGACCTCCTTTAATGAGCCTGCGCCTAAGTTTCTTCCATGCCAGCCTTGCGCCCTTACTTATAGGCCCATATGAAACTTACGATCTTCCCCTGGATTTTGCTGATACCTAACTTGGGAAAACCAAGGGGGATGGCGTTGAACAAATAAGTTAATTTGGGGAGTATAACCATTTTAATTAGGTTGACCCTTCCGTAGATGGTTAGAGGGAGATTTTTCCACCTTGCTAACAATCGGTCTATTTCTTTTGCAACCCTATTTACATTGATCTGTGAGATCTTATCTATTTCTTTAACAATTATGATTCCCAGATACTTATAATCCTGACTAACTTTCCCCTCCCAATCTTGTATGTTCCAGCACATCACCTCGGTTTTTTATGTATTGACTAAATATCCCGATAGAGATCCGAACTCCTCTAGCAGATGTTCAACCCTTGGTATTGCTACAGCTGGATCAGCAGTATATAACAACAGGTCGTCCGCATATAAGGCGACCTTGCTGCTATAATAGTGAGATCTAAAGGGAGTTATAAAGGTATCCGATCTTATCGCCTGGGCTAATAGCTCTATATATAAGTCAAATAATAAGGGTGAAAGGGGGCAGCCCTGTCTTGTTCCTCTCAATATATTAAAAATAGATGTTAAGGTCCCATTTAGCAATATCCTGGCTGAAGCACCCTCGTAGCACTTTTCTAAAGTGTATAAGAAAGTAGATCCAAAACCCATTGTTCTCAACACTTCCCACAAGTACGCCCAACACACTCTATCAAACGCTTTGGCCGCGTCGAGGGCCACCACGGCCAAGGGCTCGACTCGTTCAGAAGCAAGGTTTATAGTGCCTATGAGTTGCTGGGTCTGTGCTTGAATAAATCGCTTAGGGATAAAACCCTTCTGATCTAAATGAATCAGTTGTGGTGCGATCTTGGCCAGTCTCCCTGCCAAAATGCTCATAAAGATCTTATAATCTGCATTCAACAGGGAGATCGGTCTGTAAGAATCTGCTCTCGAGGGATCTTTAGTGGGTTTCAGGATAAGTACAATCGTTGCCTCTTTCCAGGACCTAGTAACTTGACCCACTAGTTGAAAGACCGAATTAAACAGAGTTTCCATTATCGGGACTAACTCCTCTATTAGGAGTATATACACCTCGTTTGGGAGCGCATCTGTGCCTGCTGCTTTATTACTCTTACTTTTACCGAGACTCAAACGAATCTCATATCTAGATATTGGGGCATCAAGCAGTTCGCGACTATATGATGTTAAAATAGGTAAGGATTTTTCCCTTAGCCAGGTTTTAAGTGCCTCAGGATTCGGGAAGTTTTCTTCCTTATATAATTCGGCGAATAGAGTAACTAAACAGGTTTGCATATCCTCCAGTTTATTAGATGTATCTCCATTTTTGTTTACTATTAATTTGTTTATATGATTCCTAGACCGATCCACCCTAGCCTTCCAAGCCAGGAGCGCTCCTGATTTTTCCCCATACTCAAGGATCTGCATTGATTGTGCAAACCATTGTGCTTTGCACTTCTGATCTAACTTGATCCTGTAGTCCTGACGGGCCCCATCCAACAGTCTCTGTGCCTGTAACTTTGCTTCAGCCATCCCCGAATTCATCCGGGAGAGTTCTGCCTCTAATGAGCCTACTTTATCTTCCATTTTTTTTAAGGCTTGAGATTCCAATCTATTCTTGGCGCATATGAGACTAATATCTGTTTTGCGACAGCCTCTTTTTTGCTAGCTTGCCTAAGAAGTAGGAAAAATATTGCTCTCACTGCAAATGAAGCATGTTAAGCTAGTTATTTTTAAAATGGCTAACTATCCACGGGCTATTTTATGGTTACATGTGAATGAATGATTGTCATGTTGTTTTTATTACTGAAATTGTTATTTAACATGTTTATATATCTTCAAGTGGATTCTAAAAGACTTAGATGATGTTGTGATTTTTTACCTTGACTAATTAATTTGTCAGATTGTAGCTGAATTCTATCTATTTAACTTAATATGGTTTTAAATGTATTTATATCTTTTTGTATTTTTATGATCTGTAGATCATAAAACACTCCGAATAAAGTAATTTCTAAGTCTAAGTCTAAGAGACTGTGCAAAGTGCCCCTCAGAAAGGCCTTAAAAGCGTCCCATACAATATCAAGAGACGTAGACCCAATATTAACTGCAAAATAGTCGAGAATGCACGTTTAAGCGCTTCAACTATCCCTGGATCCATCAGCATCGCTCTTTTAAGTGTCCATCTAGGTCTCGATAATTGGCTGCTTTCTGCTAAGGAGATGGCGACTGCAGAATGATCTGAAATATGACTTAGATAGATATTAATCAATGTTATGGCATCCATGATAGATCTGTCTGCCAACACATAATCTATTCTTGAAAAGTGACCGTATTTCCTACTGTGAAAAGTGAATCCGTCCAGGTGTCGTCCTAGCCACTGCTATAGCTATTGTGATGGTCATAAAGCTAGCTTTCTGACGTGATAGAGGATTATTTTTTTAAAATTTTCTCCCACTGCTCCCCACCTCGTGCTCCCCCCCTCTTCCCTCCCCACTCCCTATCCCCGTTCCCCTGTCGAACCCCCCTCTGCCTCTGGGGAACCCTCCCTACTATACTAGGCTTAAAGCCTAATGGGCCTCAGTCCCCCCGGCAAATTAACTCATTTTATTTCACTTCCGGGAAGTAAACTTCTTAATTTTTTTATCAATTTTATGAGAAAGCCTTGACTTGACGACGAATTTCTCTAAGTCGCACGTTATGAAGATTGGCCCACTAAACACAAAAACTATGACATTTGTAGTAAATGGCCAACACTTTAGTCAGGTTGATTAGTTTAGGTATTTGGGGTTCCAATTGGATTCTGAGCTTAATTGGCACTCACTTATAAGTCAGAACGTGGCATCTTTTAACAGAGCGACATTCAGTATTGGAGATTTTTCACGTAGGCTTGGGCGTACTCATATTCAATCCATCTTGGAAATTTACAGGGCAAAGTGTATCCCACTAGCAAGTTATGATAGTGGAATTTGGGTGTGTGGGGGGGGTTGCCCCATTTCAAGTGGCCGAAAATAAATTTTTAAGGGGCCTCTTGGGAGTTCCACAAAGTGTACCATATAAAATTGTACATGAAGAACTAGGTCTAGATTTTATTACAGATCTGCTGCACCTTTGCCCTTTAAAGCTTTGGGTCTCAATTTGGTTAAAGGAGGATTGTTTAAAACTAGAAAAATCCTCCCAGATACCGTGGCTAGCATATGTGGCCTGTAGCCTCTGGGCTTTGGGGAGGCCTGATCTGTATAATAATCCTTCAGTTACAACGCGGTCTATTGGTAAATGGATTGAAACGACCTTGAGGGATTAGATGGCATCAGAGCGAGAGGACTCTGCATTAATGAAACACTCCATGCGTCATGCTATATTAGTAAAAACTGTTAATAACGTTGAACCTTACTTGACCTGGAATATGACATGACATCAACATCTTATACTGACTTATTTCAGGTTGAATTTATTTCCTTGCCTTATCCCATTTAATCATGGATGTTTTACGAATTCGGAGTTGCCCCTGTGTAATTGTGACAATACATCTATTAATGATACCTTGCATGTGGTTATGTTTTGTCCAAAATATAATAATTTGAGACATAAATATCTACGTCCTATTCTAAAACCATTGAATTTTACCCAAGTTAGGCCAGCCTTACTGTTTTTACAGCTGTTAAATAGTCCTTTTATTTGTTTTTCTCTAGTACGTTTTTTGATGGGTATTTTAAATCAAGAACAGAAATGAATTTGGTAATGAGAAATTGTTTGTACTTTTTATGACTTGGCTTTTATGATTTTATTTATAAAATCATGATTGATAGTGATAGACAGGGCCACTGGAATTATGCTGTTGTGCAGCCACAGTGATTTTTTGCATAATTGTAGATTAGCCACATTGCCACATAGTCCATCATCTGCCGCATAATCTGGAGATGCTTTTTTTAAATTGTTTTTAGCTCAAACAGTTCAAAAGGAAAGCTTGAGATCTGCCGGACAAAAATGATGTTAGCCATTGTTTGGCAAGTCTCCCTACACCTATCTTTTCCAACCGCTCTAAGAGAGTTGGATGAGACACGGTGTCGAAAGCCACTGACAGGTCTCAAGAAAATTCAGATTTTCAGCCCACCAGTCCAAGTTGATCTTTATAAATTCAGAGACCTCAAGTAAAGCTGTTTCGATGCTAAAACCTGGTCTAAAATTCGATTGAGTTGGTTGAAGTATCAGATTGTCTTTGATATACTGCGACAGCTTGATTAACTTTTTCTACATTTTAGAGAGTGTGGGTAAGAGTGAGATTGGTCTAAAGTTACTAGTCAACAAGTGACACTCCATTAGATTTCTTCAATAAAGGGAGCACCTGTGCACACTTCCAGCTAATGGGAACTGCACCCATCTCTAAAGATTGATTGAAATGCACATTTAAAACAGGCAGCACCAACTTTAAAATCCTGTGGGGACATGGATTGTTCAGAGAACCCATGCTGTAACTTAAATGACCTGCTTGGATCCATCCCTCCAGGCAGATTCTCTTAAGCACATTAAGTCTCAAACTAACTACACTACCATTATCTGGGTGGGATCCAGGCTGAAATATTTTAAATTCCTCAAAATCAGCATTTTTTTTTAATAAGGCATGGCTTATCACCCGTTAGGGTATCCAGGCGCTGTCCATGGGCAGGGGGAGATTAAGTGATTTGCCCAGAATCGCAGTATGTCGAGCCAATGCCAAGACTCGAACCCAGATCCCCAGCTCCGGGTAGGCAGCTCTGGCCACTGCGTCATATCCTCTACACTTCCCCATAACCCTATTTTCCAAAAGCATATTTTCTTCACCTCATTGCGAAAGTAGTCTAATAGAATGTTGCATGACGATTCAGTTCCTCAAAATCTGCATATATTTTCTCCATCTTACCATGAAATTAGTTGTGTATACTGTTGCATAATAATTGGGAGGGTGTCACTCTTTGTTGGCAGGTGACAATAGATAAAAAGGTCTGGACCAATGATTTGGTGGCAGAAAAAATAATTCAAAGAGATTGAATAGAGGTTTCTATGGATGGCTATCTCCATAATCAGCTACAGAGGGAAAGGCACTTCATGGAGCACCACAGGTTCTTGCACTTGTTTCATGTCTCATATCTATACCTCATTCTGCCTTGCTTATTGTACTAGATAAACAGTGCTTAATTTGCGCCTCCTAACACCTGTATATATTTATGACAATCCACCACAAAGTGGCACTTTTTATCTACTTTTAAACATCAGCAAATTATTTAACAATTCAATAAATATTAAAATAAAGTTTGAAGCCAGCTTGACCCAACCATAACAGCTGTGGGTGGACAAGAATAATCAAAATATCTCATTTGTAGAAATATGATGGCAAATCTATAGTGCTGGTGAAACCTGCAGAGGCTCTGTGACAAATATCTTAAGCCTGGCACCTATTTTTTTTAGAAACTAAGCACTGCAGATGCGGCTGCCCACTTCCCATCATTGTGCACTCTCTTTGTGAAGCCATTTATCAAGAGCATCATCCAATCTACAGCCATTCTTCCACTAGTGGCCACCCGAATGCTGGTTCGGATTACCATATTTGTTGGTGATGTCACACGCTACACTTTGTACTCAGCATGCACTTTATTGACTATCGCGCACAAAGCTAGGGTGTTTGGTCAATGAATGGGAACATAAGTTGAGCGCCACTAAACCCCACATCCTAGTGGTGGAGAGCTGGTGTGTGGGATTTTATGTCAGTTGCCAAAGCTGAATGCATTGGGCAGTTCTACCTTTTGTGCCTTCTGCCATGTCTTCTAATGCCTATGTTCCTTACCTGCAGCAATGTAGTTGGATAATGCACTGCTGAACAACATCCATGGAACTTGACACATTCCCAGATTTACAACACTTTGTAAAACTGGGAATGCGTCAGAATCCTACACCTCCCCAGGAAAAGCATAGGAATGGCACAAAGAGGATAAAGACTTTTATTTCTCCTCGATTTTTCCTCTAGAAAGAGGAAAATGCCATTAATGTTTGTTTTTGTGCAAGAAGGTGTCCCTTCCTGCACGAAAACAATCATCCCCGCAGCACAGGCATCCTTGCAAAATGACGCAAGGGTGCCTGCGCTGGTGCATGGCATGTAATTGTTCACCAGGTAAAGCACAGGGATGCATTGTATTGTTGTTAATACGACACATCCCTGTGCTTTTAAAAAGCACAGCTAAATGGCGTGCTACGCCGTGCTAAGTCATTTTCTTGTAGATGAGGCCCACGATTTTTATAAAAAAGTCCTGAAGCTGACTCTCTATGCATGACAATGGCCGGCATTTCATAAACCAAGTTAACTAGCATATGTTAAATATTAGGTCTACTACACGACACAATTGGTTGGGAAAGTCTGTAACGTAATTAAACATAATGGTGGTCATAAATACAATACCGTTAGTTGCCCTAAGTTAAGCATGATCACAATGAATGGGATAAAAGCAAAGTATAACATTGGAAATAGTAAAATTGTCTATTCTGTCTATCAAGGGTGCTTTATTAGTTTAAAGTTCATTTTAAAATAATGTACGTTTTGAGATAAATATTTTCTCCTTTATTTGTTCCCAGAATCATTTGCAAAATTTCCAAAAGGTAAAACTACCAAACTAAAAATCATGTGCTACAAACATTTGATTGAATCATACGATGCATCCAGATGGTTTCTCTGATTATACAAAACAAAAATCAACAATATGCTGAAAATAATCAAATATCAAATTAGAAAACAAATCTGTAAAATGAAAACGATCCACGTTTCAACTTCATGTTCAATTTCACAGTCAACTGTTTTAAGTTGGAAGCATCTTTCAAAAACATCAATCACTTCAAAGTTGAAAGAGCAGGTGATGCATATGAAGCAGTTTCACTTGTGTAGAATCAACTTTAGAGCTTTTCAATACATGTTTGCTTTCTAATTTTTATTGTAATCCCATTGTGGGCACATCTCTTCTTGGAAAGTCCCTCTCAAACTTTAACCAAATTGTTACACTGGAACCTTTGAAGGGTAGCTGTGCGGTATACTGTGTCAACCTTGTAAAATAAATTGAACCATATCAAAGAAACTGAGCACTGGTGTACCAAACCACAGGGCAAATACATTATGACCAGTTTGGTTGCTGGCTGGATGTGAAATGAGGCACACCAAATTTGCTACAGTCCACGTCGCAGGCAGATGGTGAAAAGATATGTGCGGCGAGTATTTATTGTAAATCATTTTAAGTAAGTCAAGAAGATAAAAAAAGTCCACAAAGAATCCTGGGGCTTATTTACAAGCCCCTTGCGCTGCCGGTGCGCCACTTTTTTTGACGCACCGGCGGCGCAGTGGGTTTGCCTATATTTACAAGGCCATGAAAAGCCACCCTAGGGTGGCTTTTCATGGCCTTGTAAATACAGCCCCTTTTCACGCATCACTGTGTGTGAAAGGGGAGTGCCATGGGTGTTGCTGTGGGTGTTCCTTCGCAACACCCATGGATTCTGCCGCAGTCCCAGATTTACAACATTTTGTAAACCTGGGATTGTGTTAGAATCCTTCATCTCCCCTTGGGAGGCTAAAGGAGGCGCAACGAAGAGAAATACTTTTATTTCTCCTCGTTTTTTGCTCTGTCTATGTGTGCTGAATTCAGCAGCACATTTAGAAAGAGAAAAAAGCCTCTTGGGATTGTTTTTGTGCAGGAAGGTGTCCCTTCCTGCACAAAAACAATAATCTCCACAACACAGGCACCATTGCACCATGGTGCAAGGGTGCCTGCTTTGGTGCATGGCAGCCTATTTTGCACCAGCGCAGGGGAAAGCACAGGGATGCATCATATTGCTGTAAATATGATGATTCCCTGTGCTCTTAAAAGGACGCAGCTCGGCTTGCGGCGCTGCACCATTTTGTTGTTAATAAGGGCCCTTATTTTTTTAAATAAAACAAGGCAAACTAACCTCGCACTATTGTGTGATACTTACATAGTAAATATAAAAACCAGAACAGACTGACATTTCTTCGGGCTCCACATTTTACATTTGGGAAGTGGAGGACATTTTTTCATCCATTTATCATGGTAATAGAAAAATAGTGTGATATCAGAATTTGACCTGGTATCAATCCATTTTGCACTGATTCAATGTTTCTATGAAACAAATTGTGGAGTCCATTCCTCAAGTCGCAGTATGGTACTTTTGTGTTGATGTTTTGATGTGTTAGTATGATGCAGTGTTGTGTTCTTCGGGCGGTGTGATATGCTGTGATTTTTTTTGTTTCAGTGTGTTGTGTAGTGATGCGTTGGCTGTGTCTTCATTTATTACCCCTGGGTCCCCCTTGTCCTCGTCCCTTTCATCACCAGTGAGGTGAACCCACCTCGACAGACAGAATAAAGAACAGAAGAATGCGAATATTGCCCCTACCCATAAGGCTGGAGCCTATATAGGCAATACTTACCCAGCATTCGTCCTGAACTATCAAGCCACATCATATGAAAGCCATAAGTCCAGCGGGGGAAGGGGTGTGATGAATGGGATGAGGACAACAGGACCAGAAGTAAATGAAGATTATCAGTAAGTAATGAAACATTACTCCCACATTCCCCTTGTCCTCGTTCCCTTCATCACAGGTGAGGAATATCCAAGCAGCCTACCACAGTCTTCATATGTGTCTACAATAAATCAAAATAGAGACCACAACTGAACTGCGGCACTCCACAGTGATTTATTTAATATTTAAAGACCCACACATCAATAAACTAGGGAATGCAATGCCCCAAACCAAAATTAACCTCAGCATGTAAAAACATACTGCAATCGGTAATGTTTGACAAAAGTATTATGAATCGCCCAAGGGGCAGGACAACAAATTTCTGAAATGGAAACCCTTTTAAATTCAGCCCAGGTAGCCGAAACCCCTTTGGTGGACCTACCATGAATTCTTGCTTGACAAAGTATACCTGATAAAGAATATGCCAAAGATATCTCCTTCTTGACCCATCTACATATGGATAAGGAGGAAGCCCTATCCTCTCTATTGGAAGCACTAAAGAACACAAGCAATGAACTTGACTTGCGCAACGGTTTAATTTTATACAGATATAGTAAGAGAGCCCTCTTTACATCCAGTAAACTCAACTGAGCTTCTGCTGCAGAACACCCTCTCTGAGGTAATGTAGGAAGAACTACCTCCTGGTCTCTATGAAACTGAGAAGAGACTTTGGGAACAAACTTGAATCCATTTGAAGCATCACACCATCTTGAAAAAAGTCAAGTAGGGTTCTTTTGCCATCGGAGCCCCCAACTCCCCAAAGAGTCTGGCTGAAGTAATCGCTACCAGAAAAACAACCTTCAGTGTCAAAACCTTAATGTCAGCTGACTCCAATGGCTCAAAGGGTTGAGATTTCAAGGCGTTCAACACCAAAGGCAGATCCCGTAAAGGGAAAAAAGGCTTTGACAATGGCCTGAACAAAGTATTGCTACGTAACAACCGAGCCACAAAGTTCTCTGTGTCTGAAAGGTGACCCCATGCAGCCCGAAAACCCTGCATTTCTGCCCACTTAGCATGTAAGGTGGAAAATTACAATCCAATGGGGACATCTCCTACAACTACCCCAATGCTTCTCATAAAACTCAATGTGGAGGGCCTATGAGAAGATTGAATGGCCATTGCAAAATGCCAGGTGAGCCCCTTCTGCGGCAAACCCCTCCTTTCAACTTTCACACTGAGAGGCAAAGCCTCTGAATAGTCAGGGTTGCGGGAGACCTGAGAGGGGAGACATGACATAGAATCATCCACGGCCCCTGAACTACTAGGGCATGAAGAAAGGGAAACCATGGCCGTCTGGGTCAAAGTGGCACCACCACCATCTCCCTGGCCTCCACCAACAGCCTGGCTAGCAACTTGGGAATCAGGGGGAAGGGTAGAAACACAGGTGAATCAGCCAAGGATTTGTCAACGCATCCACCTCCCAAGCTCCTATTTGTGGACTCCTGGCATAAAACCAGGGAACTTGCACATTGAGCCGGGAAGCAAATAGGTCGAGGAAAGGAATGCCAAACTTCTTGCACAGTTGACAAAACTCCACCCTGGTTAAAGCTATTTCCTGGAAAGAGAGGAAAACCTGGCTGAGGGAATCCGCCACTCCATTGTCCACCCCATTGATATGGAAAGCAACCAGAGACAGTAAGTGTACCTCCACCTATTGAAATAGGAGAACAAGCACTTCATTCAGGGAATGAGACCTGGTACCCCCATGATTGTTCAGATAGCCCACTGTGACTAAATTGTCCGACCTGATCACCGGATTGCAGCCTCCAGATACTACTGGAACCCCAGTCGGATTCCAACAGGCATGCATATGTGTCCACAGTGGGCAGACATTAAACCAGGCCCAAGGTATCGTAAAGACTGCAGCTGCCATGTGGCCCTGAGCCACAACCAGTGGCGCACTGGAAGAAACTGGCTGACCATCACCTGCTGGACCATTGACTTCAAAGTGGCTGCCCTAGAATCTGGAAAAAATATCTTGTTGAGGTCGGTGCGGAACCTGGCCCCTATGAAAGTTGAATCTTCATGGGTGGCAATTAGAATTTTTCCTGGCTGTGAAGAAATTCATGTGCCTGGACTCGAGAGCACACCAGGTCGAGGTCCCGAAGCAACTGATTTTTGGAAGGAGCATTCAGCAGCCAGTCATACAGGTAAATGAGGACCCCCCATAGATTAAGAGACGCCACCAATGGAGCTACCACTTTTATAAGCTCTCTGTGTGCTGACTTCATCCAGAAGGGCAACACCCTGAACTGGGATTGTCTCTCACTGATGCAAAATCTCAGAAACTGCTAGTGATCCGGATGGATCATAATATGGGTATAGGCATCCTGGAGATCCAACTTGCACATGAAATACCCTTGACAACCAGCAGAATTATCCTCTAGAGAGTCTTCATTTTGAATGGCAGCTGGGGCACATACTTGTTGAGGGTGTTCAGCACTAGATGAAAACCTCCAATGGACTTATCCACTAGAAAGACAATTGAATAAAAGCCCTTTCCCCTGTCCTTCAGAGGAATTTCTATAGTAGCCTTCTTTTGGAGAAGAGCTTCGAGTCCTTGACTCAACTCACTCTTTGGCAGGCTAAGGTGTCGGTCTCACCCCTGAGTCAACTGGGACCGAGACAAACTCTGTGCTGTAGCCCACTCTGAGAACTTGAATATCCACTCGTCAGAAGTAGATACCTCCCATTCCTACAGAAAGTGCTGGATCCTGTCCAGCCCCCATATAGTCAGGACCTCTGTTTTGGGGGGTTGGGGGGGTTTGGCTTTCTTATCACCATCTTTTTGTGCCTGAATTCTCCCTTGGGAATGCTGCATTTGTCTACAAGAAAGTTGGTAAAAAGGACATTTGTGCTTCGGAGGCAGGTTTCTGGGACCGTTTGCTTCAAAGACGAAGAATGTTTCTTCTCCTTAAAGAGTTTATGAAGTTTCTCTTTCAACTTTGCCACAGATAACTGTGTACCCTGAAAATACAAATAGGGAGCAGAAGCCTTCTGGGCCAAATCCATACGTCAGTCCTTGAGCACCAGATTACTTTGAGCTGCAATGCAAACACCTCCCAACAGGACAGTAGCTCACACTACATCAAAGGCAATGGCTGGCATGTATTCCACCTGCTTCTCTTTTTTCTGTTGTTGTAATTTTTTTTGAAATTTCAAAGGAAGCAAGGAAGTCAATGCTATGTGCAATCCACAAGGATATATAGAGCAAAAAAGGATGTAAGTGCAATGTGTGGCTGCAATCAGCAATGACTGTATTTAGGGTTCCCAGCAAGGAAATATAAGCAACCCAACAGGAAATCAAGGACAGCGGGGGTAAGGATGATAGCAGAAAAGAAGGGGAACGGAAAGAGGAAAAGAAAACTATGAGAATGGGAAGAGGAGAACTGAAGGGTGGGGGGCAGCAATTGCAAGTGTATCGAATGAAGATCAGAGTGGGGTGGGAGAGATGGGAGTGGGGATAGGTAAGGGGGAAAGGGTACAGGAAGGCAAGGGGATAGGGCAAAGGAGGTTGGGGGAAGGAAAGGGAGATCATGGGGAGGAAGGGAAAAGAGGGGTGAAAGAGGGAGCGAAAAAGAGAGGGGGCCCGTGGGGGAATTGGGGGAAAGGAAAGGAGAAAGACAGCAGGGTTGATATGTCGAGAGGCTAAGCCACCAAGGCAGGTATGGGTCGCACAGATGCGCTCTGCATCAGTCCACCCATAGGAAAGGGGACTAAATAAGAAGAAACACATCAGCTTTGTCCATTAGGCTGTAGATTATCATCACATAGGAGGGAGTTTTGTACATAGCCGTGAGACATTCCTCGTGCACCAGTAGCTTCAGGAGTGCCAATGACGCAAGATACAAATCTTGGCCGCTGAGAGGGTAGTAGTGAGCAAATGCTGGGCCTGATGAGCCAAATGGGGGAGGTCTTCTAGGTCATGCAGGAGGACTAACAGGCCCAGCAGCAGGGCGGGCACATCCATGGACTCCCTCAGCATGGACCCCAACTTGGTCCAAAAGAGGCGGATGATGGAACATTTAAATAGTATGTGGACAATGTTGCAAGGCGTATGGTTGCACCGCCAGCAGGAGGAATGGGGCAATCATCCCACAGATCTAAGCTGTGCCGGCATCCAATGCCCCCCCTGAAGGATCTTGAAGAGGCTGAACTTCATCTGGGCCTCCCTTGCCCCCCGGCCCAGGTTCTTCACCTCCTATTCTACCTGAAGGTGGATTTGCCAGGTCACCCTCAGGCTCTCCTTCTGCTGCTGGGAGTAGAGGTGGTGAATCAGGAGTCTATGCAGCCCGGACATCACTTCCTTAAAGAGCCCCTAAGTATTAAGGTAGGTGAGCACTGGGGAGGGAGGGACAGACCAGGGCTGCGTACACAACCTGCTTGTAAGACAATGGTGCAATTGGGTAAGAGGCAGGCTGAATTATTTTTCAACGTTGCAACAAATTTGTGTTCACCTTGCAAGAGGAGATGAGTCAAAGTGTGGATCCCCGCCGCTCACCAGGTACCCCAATTATGCATGACCAACCTATGTAGATACCATGGTTGTGCCAAATGGGTGCCCTATTATGAAGGTGTGCATCCACTGAGAGGAGCTTGTGAGCCTGCATTCACATCCTGTACATTGCCTGTAGCATGGGGTTCTGAGTCCCGGCTCCAGAAGAGTCGGGGAGGTAGAGGGAGTGTAGCTCTGGCAGACTATCCATGAGCCCATTCTCTATCAAGCCCTGCAGTGGGGGGTCCTGGACCCGGGTGTGCAGATACAACAATTGCGCCAGGTGGAGGGCCATGCAGTCATGCTCCATGGAAGGAAGGCCAAGAGCCCCTGCAGATCTTTGAGCGATGAGATTCATAATGGCCAAACGTGGCCTCATCAGTCCCCAGATGAAGACCTTGATGTCCTTGTCCACCCTCCAGAGCTTCATAAGGGGCGGCATTAGGGGGAGCATGCCCAGCACATACGTGAACCTCAGGAGGGTCACCACATTCACTGCCTGCATCCTTCCCCACAGCAACAAGTTCAGATGGGACCACTTCTCAAAGTCAAGCCACATTAGTTCCAAGAGTGGATCCAAATTGTCTGCCACCATGCACTCCAACCCTCTATTAATATGGATGCCTAGGTACAGGCGGCCTTCCACTGGAATTGACACCCAGTAATGGCTGCGCAAGTGGCAATCCTCTAAAGCAGGAGAGCGTCTTTCGTCCCCCCAATTGACCCTATAGCCAGAAATGGCTTCAAACATGTTGATAGTCTCAATCACCGTGGGGATAGAAGAGGGTAGTACTGACAGGGTAAGCAGGATGTGGGTATGCCCACAATCCAGTTCCACCAGCGCAGTGCCACCGCCAGCTGCACCATGGCTAGGAAGAATGGCACATGTCCCCCAGCTTGTGGTGAGCAGCGATTGGCCGATGTGTATTACCCTTCCTGCACTGTCCGTGGGTCGGAGCAGGCCTTGCGCCCAGCTCTCCAAGGTGCCTTCTTCCTGGGCCGGCCCCTCCCTCAGATGCCGCTCCGAAGAACGGACAGTGCACAATAACACATGGGTGTCCCTGCCACTCCCCCGATATAGCCGTGAGTGGATAGAGATGGTGGCGGGCAGCATGCCAGCCCACTCCGCACTGCATCACAGTCTCCGATCATGGCAAGCCTATTAGGGTCGGGCCTCTCCTTTCCTCAGCTGCCTCAGGGGCTCAGGGTTCAGGCTCCAAGTCACCATGGGGGCTGCCATGGTCTCACAGACCCCCTCTATCATTCTGGCTGCCAGAGTGCGCTGTATGTTGGTGCTTGTTCCCCTGGGGCCTCCCAGTGCAGAAGACCTCGGAGATCAGGCAGCTATCACATCTGCAGCCAGACTCCACCTCAACACCTGCATCTCAATGTAATCCAGCAGCGAACAATCTGAGGAATCCTCCAGTGAATGAAACAGCTATTTAATGTCCGCAATCAGCTTTGACACACATAGGTTCAATAGATGCCTTCCCAAAGGTCCTTAATGATACCATCTTCTGCTACAGAATTTCTACCCACCAGGCTTGCCACAAACAAACCAATAAGGATGGAATCTGGCAAGGATTGCTGCATATCTTGTCGTGGATAGAGTTTGGCCATCAATCAGGGCAGAATGATTTTGTCTGGGTCCTTCCACTAATGTTTCAGATCCTCCGTAATATAAGGATGGACTGGTAGGACCAAAGGTGCAGAACTCTGAAGTTGCCTGAGCGGAGCACTGGAGGAAGTTTTGGGCATCTCCTCATCAGGAAACCCCATATTGATCTACACATGAGTGAATAAATCAAGCAATAAGTCCTTTAAAGTGTATTTCCTCTTATGTTCCTCTGCACCTGGAGCCTCATCATCAGAGTCCGAGGCAGCCAAGAATCCATCAGCTGTCGATTAAGCAAATGAACCTTATACGGAGTGAGCTCCTATAATGTCTCCGTGATCAGGCTCTGCATTCTGGCCTCCTCACTCTCCCTACAACGTTTACAAGAAGGGGGAGGCAGAAAAACAAGAGGAGGAGGAGGAAGAGGTCTCTACATGCCGCCTCTTCTTCAAGGGCTTCCCCATCATCAAACTGCAGCACTGCCACAATAGCTGTCAACAATACCGGAACGACCGCTATGCGGACTTACCCGAATGCTGGTCCATTTATTCCTCTGCTCACAAGACATTGAGAGGAATGACGACTGGCTCGCGCATGCGCATTGTCCTGCGAGGTGGCGTCAACTCACTCTTGATGAATGGGACGAGGACAACTGGACTAGGAGTAATGCAGATTACTGATAAATAATGAACCATTAAGATGCAATTATGTTGTAACTTTTGTCATGTGTTCAAAAATGGTGTTTTGTATTGTGAGGTTTTGTTGTGTTGTGTTAAGCTATATTGTTTTATTTGTGTGCTGTGCATGTTTTTTTTATCTTAACCCCTTCGATGCTCATGACGGAATGGTTCCGTCTTGAGCATCGGTGCCCCTGTGCTCATGACGGAACCATTCCGTCATGAGGCCAGGGGCACGAAATCCCTCTGCTGCAGACAGCAGAGGGATTTCTATTTCACCCCTGTGACCTTGGGAGCTGGGGAAGAGCTTCCCCAGCTCCCGAGGCCCCCTCCCTGGTTTCTGTGCCATGAGGATCAGCACGCACGTCGCGCTGTCCTCATTGCACAGAAACCGAAACTGAAATGAGCCTTTAGGCTCATTTCAGTTTCACTTTCTATGTGCTCAGGAGGATATCTCAGCCCCCCGGGCACGTAGAAAGAGGGGAGAGGTATCATTGGAAAGGGGAGAGTCTCCCCTTTCCAATGGTACCCCTCCCCAGTGGATCCGTGCTTGGGGATTGCCCCAGGAGGGCGATCCCCAAGCAGGGATCCACCCACTAGACACCAGGGAGGGGGGAGCGGCCCCTTGGGCAAGGGCTTTTGCTCCCCCCATTTTCAAAATGTGTGAAAAAAGTGATTTTTTCAGCAAAATTTCAGGTTTGCAGGGGATTCTGGGTAAGAAAACGTTGGGGGATCCACGCAAGCCATACCTCCTTGGAATCCCCCGGGTGTCTACTTTTCAGAAATGTGTGAATTTGGTAGGTTTCCCTAGGTGGCCGCCGAGCCCCGGGCCAAAAAGGCATGGGACCCCCCTTGCGAAACCAGGTCGTTTTGTGATATGCAATTTTGATGTCGCCTCAATATGTTTTGGGCCCTTGCCTGTCACGGGTACTTGGGCCTCCCACCCGAGTGAGGCACCATTTTTATCGTGAGCCCTGTGGGAATGCTGGGTGGTAGGAAATTTGTGTCAGCCCGGTGATGCCACAACTTTCCCACACACAAATGTGTGAAAAAAGTGATTGTTTCAGCAAAATTTCAGGTTTGCAGGGGATTCTGGGTAAGAAAACGTTGGGGAATCTACCCAAGCCATACCTCCCTGGAATCCCCCGGGTGTCTAGTTTTCAGAAATGTGTGGGTTTGGTAGGTTTCCCTAGGTGGCCGCCGAGCCCCGGGCCAAAAAGTCATGGACCCCCCTTGCAAAACTAGGTCGTTTTGTGATAGGCAATTTTGATGTCGCCTCAATACGTTTTGGGCCCTTGCCTGTCGCGGGTACTTTGGCCTCCCACCCGAGTGAGGCACCATTTTTATCGGGAGACCTGGGGAACGCTGGGTGGTAGGAAATTTGTGTCATCCCGGTGATGCCACAACTTTCCACACACAAATGTGTGAAAAAAGTGATTTGTTCAGCAAAATTTCAGGTTTGCAGGGGATTCTGGGTAAGAAAACGTTGGGGGATCCACGCAAGCCATACCTCCCTGGAATCCCCCGGGTGTCTAGTTTTCAGAAATGTGTGGGTTTGGTAGGTTTCCCTAGGTGGCCGCCGAGCCCCGGGCCAAAAAGTCATGGGACCCCCCCTTGCAAAACCAGGTCGTTTTGTGATAGGCAATTTTGATGTCGCCTCAATACGTTTTGGGCCCTTGCCTGTCGCGGGTACTTGGGCCTCCCACCCGAGTAAGGCACCATTTTTATCGGGAGAACTGGGGGAACGCTGGGTGGTAGGAAATTTGTGTCAGCCCGGTGATGCCACAACTTTCCCACACACAAATGTGTGAAAAAAGTGATTTTTTTCAGCACAATTTCAGGTTTGCAGGGGATTCTGGGTAAGAAAACGTTGGGGGATCCACGCAAGACATACCTCAGTGGAATCCCCCGGGTGTCTACTTTTCAGAAATGTGTGGGTTTGGTAGGTTTCCCTAGGTGGCCGCCGAGCCCCGGGCCGTAAAGGCATGGGACCCTCTTGCGAAACCAGGTCGTTTTGTGATAGGCAATTTTGATGTCGCCTCAATACGTTTTGGGCCCTTGCCTGTCACGGGTACTTGGGCCTCCCACCCGAGTGAGGCACCATTTTTATCGGGAGACCTGGGGGAACGCTGGGTGGTAGGAAATTTGTGTCAGCCCGGTGATGCCACAACTTTCCCACACACAAATGTGTGAAAAAAGTGATTTGTTCAGCAAAAGTTCAGGTTTGCAGGGGATTCTGGGTAAGAAAACGTTGGGGGATCCACCCAAGCCATACCTCCCTGGAATCCCCCGGGTGTCTACTTTGCAGAAATGTGTGGGTTTGGTAGGTTTCCCTAGGTGGTTGCCGAGCCCCGGGCCAAAAAGTCATGGGACCCCCCCTTGCAAAACAAGGTTGTTTTGTGATAGGCAATTTTGATGTCGCCTCAATACGTTTTGGGCCCTTGCCTGTCGCGGGTACTTGGGCCTCCCACCCGAGTGAGGCACCATTTTTATCGGGAGACCTGGGGAATGCTGGGTGGTAGGAAATTTGTGTCATCCCGGTGATGCCACAACTTTCCCACACACAAATGTGTGAAAAAAGTGATTTTTTCAGCAAAATTTCAGGTTTGCAGGGGATTCTGGGTAAGAAAACGTTGGGGGATCCACGCAAGCCATACCTCCCTGGAATCCCCCGGGTGTCTACTTTTCAGAAATGTGTGGGTTTGGTAGGTTTCCCTAGGTGGCCGCCGAGCCCCGGGCCAAAAGGCATGGGACCCCCTTGCGAAACCAGGTCGTTTTGTGATATGCAATTTTGATGTCGCCTCAATATGTTTTGGGCCCTTGCCTGTCACGGGTACTTGGGCCTCCCACCCGAGTGAGGCACCATTTTTATCGTGAGCCCTGTGGGAACGCTGGGTGGTAGGAAATTTGTGTCAGCCCGGTGATGCCACAACTTTCCCACACAAAATGTGTGAAAAAAGTGATTTTTTCAGCAAAAGTTCAGGTTTGCAGGGGATTCTGGGTAAGAAAACGTTGGGGGATCCACCCAAGCCATACCTCCCTGGAATCCCCCCGGGTGTCTACTTTGCAGAAATGTGTGGGTTTGGTAGGTTTCCCTAGGTGGTTGCCGAGCCCCGGGCCAAAAAGTCATGGGACCCCCCTTGCAAAACAAGGTTGTTTTGTGATAGGCAATTTTGATGTAGCCTCAATACGTTTTGGGCCCTTGCCTGTCGCGGGTACTTGGGCCTCCCACCCGAGTGAGGCACCATTTTTATCGGGAGACCTGGGGGAATGCTGGGTGGTAGGAAATTTGTGTCATCCCGGTGATGCCACAACTTTCCCACACACAAATGTGTGAAAAAAGTGATTTTTTCAGCACAATTTCAGGTTTGCAGGGGATTCTGGGTAAGAAAACGTTGGGGGATCCACGCAAGCCATACCTCCCTGGAATCCCCCGGGTGTCTACTTTTCAGAAATGTGTGGGTTTGGTAGGTTTCCCTAGGTGGCCGCCGAGCCCCGGGCCAAAAAGGCATGGGACCCCCCTTGCGAAACCAGGTCGTTTTGTGATATGCAATTTTGATGTCGCCTCAATATGTTTTGGGCCCTTGCCTGTCACGGGTACTTGGGCCTCCCACCCGAGTGAGGCACCATTTTTATCGTGAGCCCTGTGGGAACGCTGGGTGGTAGGAAATTTGTGTCAGCCCGGTGATGCCACAACTTTCCCACACACAAATGTGTGAAAAAAGTGATTTTTTCAGCAAAATTTCAGGTTTGCAGGGGATTCTGGGTAAGAAAACGTTGGGGAATCCACCCAAGCCATACCTCCCTGGAATCCCCCGGGTGTCTAGTTTTCAGAAATGTGTGGGTTTGGTAGGTTTCCCAAGGTGGCCGCCGAGCCCCGGGCCAAAAAGTCATGGACCCCCCTTGCAAAACCAGGTCGTTTTGTGATAGGCAATTTTGATGTCGCCTCAATACGTTTTGGGCCCTTGCCTGTCGCGGGTACTTTGGCCTCCCACCCGAGTGAGGCACCATTTTTATCGGGAGACCTGGGGGAACACTGGGTGGTAGGAAATTTGTGTCATCCCGGTGATGCCACAACTTTCCCACACACAAATGTGTGAAAAAAGTGATTTGTTCAGCAAAATTTCAGGTTTGCAGGGGATTCTGGGTAAGAAAACGTTGGGGGATCCACGCAAGCCATACCTCCCTGGAATCCCCCGGGTGTCTAGTTTTCAGAAATGTGTGGGTTTGGTAGGTTTCCCTAGGTGGCCGCCGAGCCCCGGGCCAAAAAGTCATGGGACCCCCTTGCAAAACCAGGTAGTTTTGTGATAGGCAATTTTGATGTCGCCTCAATACGTTTTGGGCCCTTGCCTGTCGCGGGTACTTGGGCCTCCCACCCGAGTAAGGCACCATTTTTATCGGGAGAACTGGGGGAACGCTGGGTGGTAGGAAATTTGTGTCAGCCCGGTGATGCCACAACTTTCCCACACACAAATGTGTGAAAAAAGTGATTTTTTTCAGCACAATTTCAGGTTTGCAGGGGATTCTGTGTAAGAAAACGTTGGGGGATCCACGCAAGACATACCTCAGTGGAATCCCCCGGGTGTCTACTTTTCAGAAATGTATGGGTTTGGTAGGTTTCCCTAGGTGCCGGCAGAGCTAGGGTTCAAAATCTACAGCTAGGCACTTTGCAAAAAAAGGGTCATTTTTCACTGTGAAAATGTGGTGTGTCCACGTTGCGTTTTGCGCTGTTTCCTATCTCGGGCACGAGGCCTACCCACACAAGTGAGGTACCATTTTTCTCGGAAGACTTTGGGGAACGCGGGGTGGGTGGAATTTTGTGGATCCACGCAGATTCCAGAACTTTCCACCACAGAAAAAAGAGGAAAATGTGTTTTTTTTGACAATTATTTATTTTTGCAAGGGATTCTGGGTACCAGAACCTGGTGAGAGCCAGTCAAATCACCCCATCCTGGATTCCCCTGGGTGTCTAGTTTTCAAAAATGTATAGGTTTTCTAGGTTTCCCTAGGTGCCGGCAGAGCTAGGGTTAAAAAACTACAGCTAGGCACTTTGTAAAAAAAGGGTCATTTTTCACTGTGAAAATGTGGTGTGTCCACGTTGCGTTTTGCGCTGTTTCCTGTCGCGGGCACTTAGCCTACCCACACAAGTGAGGTACCATTTTTCTCGGAAGACTTTGGGGAACGCAGGGTGGGTGGAATTTTGTGGATCCACGCAAATTCCAGAACTTTCCACCACAGAAAAGTGAGGAAAATGTGGGTTTTTTGACAATTGTTTAGGTTTGCAAGGGATTCTGGGTACCAGAACCTGGTGAGAGCCAGTCAAGTCACCCCATCCTAGATTCCTCTGGATGTCTAGTTTTCAAAAATGTATAGGTTTGTTAGGTTTCCCTAGGTGCCGGCAGAGCTAGGGTTCAAAAACTACAGCTAGGCACTTTGTAAAAAAAGGGTCATTTTTCACTGTGAAAATGTGGTGTGTCCACGTTGCATTTTGTGCTGTTTCCTGTCGCGGGCACTAGGCCTACCCACACAAGTGAGGTACCATTTTTCTCGGAAGACTTTGGGAAACATGGGGTGGGTGGAATTTTGTGGATCCACGCAGATTCCAGAACTTTCCACCACAGAAAAATGAGGAAAATTTGTTTTTTTTGACAATTTTTTAGGTTTGCAAGGGATTCTGGGTACCAGAACCTGGTGAGAGCCAGTCAAGTCACCCCATCCTGGATTTCCCTGGGTGTCTAGATTTCAGAAATGTATAGGTTTGCTAGGTTTCCCTAGGTGCCGGCAGAGCTAGGGTTCAAAAACTACAGCTAGGCACTTTGCAAAAAAAGGGTCATTTTTCACTGTGGAAATGTGGTGTGTCCACGTTGCGTTTTGTGCTGTTTCCTGTTGCGGGCACCAGGCCTACCCACACAAGTGAGGCACCATTTTTCTTGGAAGACTTTGGGGAATGCATGGTTGGTAGAATTTTGTGGATCCATGCGGATTCCAGAACTTTCCACCACAGAAAAGTGAGGAAAATGTGTTTTTTTTACAATGTTTTAGGTTTGCAAGGGATTCTGGGTACCAGAACCTGGTGAGATCCAGTCAAGTCACCCCATACTGGATTCCCCTGGGTGTCTAGTCTTTAAAAATGTATAGGTTTGCTAGGTTACCCTAGGTGCCGGCAGAGCTAGGGTTCAAAAACTACAGCTAGGCACTTTGCAAAAAAAGGGTCATTTGTCACTGTGAAAATGTGGTGTGTCCACGTTGCGTTTTGCGCTGTTTCCTGTCGCGGGCACTAGGCCTACCCACACAAGTGAGGTACCATTTTTCTCGGAAGACTTTGGGGAATGCAGGGTGGGTAGAATTTTGTGGATCCATGTGGATTCAAGAACTTTCCACCACAGAAAAGTGAGGAAAATGTGTTTTTTTTACAATGTTTTAGGTTTGCAAGGGATTCTGGGTACCAGAACCTGGTGAGAGCCAGTCAAGTCACCCCATCCTGGATTCCCCTGCGCGTCTAGTTTTTAAAAATGTATAGGTTTGCTAGGTTTCCCTAGGTGCCGGCAGAGCTAGGGTTCAAAAACTACAGCTAGGCACTTTGCAAAAAAAGGGTCATTTGTCACTGTGAAAATGTGGTGTGTCCACGTTGCGTTTTGCGCTGTTTCCTGTAGCGGGCACTAGGCCTACCCGCTCAAGTGAGGTACCATTTTTCTCGGAAGACTTTGGGGAACGCGGGGCGCGTGGAATTTTGTGGATCCACGCAGATTCCAGAACTTTCCACCACAGAAAAGTGAGGAAAATGTGTTTTTTTTTACAATTATTTAGGTTTGCAAGGGATTCTGGGTACCAGAACCTGGAGAGAGCCAGTCAAGTCACCCATCCTGGATTCCCCTGGGTGTCTATTTTTCAAAAATGTATAGGTTTTCTAGGTTTCCCTAGGTGCCGGCAGAGCTAGGGGTTCAAAAACTACAGCTAGGCACTTGACAAAAAAAGGGTCATTTTTCACTGTGAAAATGGGGTGTGTCCACGTTGCGTTTTGCGCTGGTTCCTGTCGCGGGCACTAGGCCTACCCACACAAGTGAGGTACCATTTTTCTCGTATGACTTTGGGGAACGCGGGGTGGTTGGAATTTTGTGGATCCACGCAAATTCCAGAACTTTCCACCACAGAAAAGTGAGGAAAATGTGGTTTTTTTGACAATGTTTTAGGTTTGCAAGGGATTCTGGGTACCAGAACCTGGTGAGAGCCAGTCAAGTCACCCCATCCTGGATTCCTCTGGGTATCTAGTTTTCAAAAATGTATAGGTTTGCTAGGTTTCCTTAGGTGCCGGCAGAGCTAGGGTTAAAAAACTACAGCTAGGCACTTTGCAAAAAAAGGGTCAGTTTTCACTGTGAAAATTTGGTGTGTCCACATTGCGTTTTGCGCTGTTTCCTGTAGCGGGCACTAGGCCTACCCACACAAGTGAGGTAGCATTTTTCTCGGAAGACTTTGGGGAACGCGGGGTGGGTGGAATTTTGTGGATCCACGCAGATTCCAGAACTTTCCACCACAGAAAAGTGAGGAAAATGTGTTTGTTTTCACAAATGTTTAGGTTTGCAAGGGATTCTGGGTACCAGAACCTGGTGAGAGCCAGTCAAGTCACCCCATCCTGGATTCCCCTGGGTGTCTAATTTTAAAAAATGTATAGGTTTGCTAGATTTCCCTAGTGCCGGCAGAGCTAGGGTTCAAAAACTACAGCTAGGCACTTTGCAAAAAAAGGGTCATTTTTCACTGTGAAAATGTGATGTGGCCACGTTGCGTTTTGCGCGGTTTCCTGTCGCGGGCACTAGGCCTACCCACACAAGTGAGGTACCATTTTTATCGGGAGACATAGGGTAACACAAAATTGTAGAGCAACTGTTATTATCTATTGACTTTCGATGCATTTCTGCCTTCCAAATGAAAGACAATGTGTAAAAAATAAGTCATTTTGAAAAATGACCTATATTCTCATGCTAGTATGGGTACTCCCAATTTCGGAAATGTGCAAATATCTACTGTTTCTAAACTCTATATTTTTTTCCCATTTCAGAAATACATAGGTGTCTTTCATACCGATTTTTCCATGTATAAATTTTCCCAGAATAATTGCTATATACCCGGGACATAATAAAAACCATTGCAAGACACTGCTCAGTTATTGGCTCTGGGTTCGCCGGGTTCTTGGTGAACCTACAAGTCCTATATATCACCACAACCAGAAAGGTCCAGCGGATGTAATGGTATATTGCTTTCAAATAGCTGTCATAAATAGAAGAAGTAACAGGTGAAAACGTTGACACAAATGGCTGTTTCTTTCAACTAATTTTCAATTTGTCCTATATTTAACTGTTTGTTTCTATAAAGAAAACTTGAAGGATCTACACAAATGACCCCTTGCTGAATTTAGAATTTTGTCTACTTTTCAGAAATGTATGGCTTTCCAGGATCCATTATTGCTTTCATACCCATTTCTAACATTAACTGGAAGGAGGTTGAAAGCACAAAAAATAGCAAAAATAGGCTATGTTCCAGAAAAATGCCAAAACTGTGTACAAAATTTTGGTTTTCTGACAAAAGTCTGCTTGTCCCTGAAAGCTGGGAAGATGGTGATTTCAGCACCATAACCCCTTTTTTTATGCCATTTGCAGGGAAAAAACCAGATGCTTTCATCTGTAGCCCTTTTTTCGCATTTTTCCCCAAAAACCCAAAATTTAGCTGTATTTTGGCTAATTTCTGGGTCCCCTCCAGGGGAATCCACAAACCCTGGGTACCTTTAGAATCCCCATGATGTTGGAAAAAAAGGACGCAAATTTGGCATGGATACCTTATGTGGTCAAAAAGTTACAGGGCCCTAAGCGCGAACTACCCCAAATAGCCAAAAAAGGCTTAGCACAGGAGGGGAAAAGGCCTAGCAGCGAAGGGGTTAAATGTTAGCGCATTGTTTTGTGTTGTTGCATGGCTGATGTTTTGTTTTGTATTATTGTAATGCAGTGTTGTGATTTTGAGGTATTTCCCTGCATTGTTGCACAGTCTATCTGTTTGAGCATACAGAAACCTTTCTGTCACACAGTACTCCCATGACAAGCCCACTTTCATGATACAGTGGTAAAACGTTGCAACACCAACCACTGCCATGTTGTCCTACATCTTGCTGTTTAAGGATCTTTCAGCTGAGGAGAGAACTGTGCGATTTATATGTGGTTGTTTTCCCAAGGCACATTCTCATTGAAAAGCACACCTTTCAATATCTGTGCACATGACTCATTTCTAAAGTAAACATGTTTGGGTTCCAGCACTGGTTTAAATATAGCATACTGAGAAGCAGCTATTTGGCTTCTCAAAGAACATACTTAGAAATCTGGAATTCAGGGCGATCAATGGGAGTCGCACTAAACATTTGATTTAAATAGAAAAGCAACCTACAGTGTTTCAACCTGAATCACTGGTTTACAGAGTAAGATCCCGATAAGAGAACAAAAGCTCTTCCAAAGGTCGATTTTTGCCAGCATTTTCTATTGCTTTCAGTGGAATTGGACCGTTTATAGACTGGACATATCAAATGTCATTCATAATTGCACCGTACAGGTATCTTTAGATTGTGTTTACAACATATTGTAGTATAACACTATAAAAAAAACGCCTTTTGTCTGCAGTGGCGGCTCGCCTAGGGAGTGCCACGGGGCGGTGGGCGGTGGGGCGAGGGGGGGTAGTGGACTCGGACATACGACGGACATAACTCAGAGGGAGTTCTGTCCGTCGTAAGTCCGAGTCCACTACCCCCCCCCCGGCGGCACTCCCTCGGCGAGCCGCCACTGTTTGTCTGTCGTTTTGAATTATCACGCCTTCAGTTGCCTTTGCTTTGACCTAGAAAAGGTAAAAAAGTTATACTGCAAGGGTTGGTCCTTCACTTTGTGTAGAGACAGAGGGGCAAATTTATCAACAATCTGCACCAGTGCAAAGTCACCAAAAGTGAGGCAAACTGCTGCAATCGGTTGATTTGGGATTTACTTTCCAGCGCAAAGTAAGTCAAAGTTGTGCTCTGTGCTGCTTTGTGGTACTTTACGTCAATCGAGCATACCAAGGACCATGCAAGGGAGTTCCCATGCACCACTCGTGATTTTTTATGCAAAGTCCTATCTACTAAAATAGAAAGACTAACTTTTATGCCAAAAATATATGCCTCCTGAGGCAGGCGTAAAAAAAGCTTTTTTTCTCCTATTTTTTCCAACTTTGCATATGCGTACTGTGCAACGTGCATTCAAAGTGGGAACAATAATAAATAATGTCCAAGCATTGTATTTTGTACTGGAAGTGTACCCTAAGGTGCAAAGGTATGTGCCTGGGTCTAAGTAGCCAGAAAAAAACACCAGATAGAGGGAAAGGAGAAGGATACCCATATTGCCATAGATATGTGGCTGTCCCGCTCTCTCCCTTTCATGCATTCTAGTGCCGCACAGCAACTTTGCTGCCCTGCATCTCCCAAAAATGAGTAAACTTGCCCCAGATGGTCTAGAGGCTGTATTGCCTGGGAAGCAATAGTGTGGCTTCATTGTGCTAACACATGCTAACATCATTCATGCATACTGGCGTTTGTATATGTTAGCGTTTAACATTTTTGTTTTGAATGTGTTTATGGGTAGAACCCCAAATTACACTTCCTGAAAACACTTTCTAGTGCACTAGAGCAACAGAACTACTCCATTGTTTGTACCCCTTTTGTTTCTTATTTCAGTCATGGCTTGTTCTTCGCCATATTACGAAGAAAAGAGTAGGTGGCATTAAAATGAGTAAGTTCATCTTAAACCAACTATTTCAACTAACAGATATTAATGAAGAAAGCATTTGTATGCTTTGGACTTCCTAGGAACAAACTCAGGGCCCGATTAGGATGGCGGGCGGACGTAATATCGGAAACTTGACCGACCGACTAGCTGTCGGTGGTCCCGCCATAGGGATTACGATGTGACCGCCTGCAAGGCGCACTGTGTATTCTTTGCATTGCGGCGGGTGCTGCTGGCTGCAGCATCCGCTGCAATCCAAAAAATGCACCCTCTAAATATCCCTGCACTACGTGGCAGGCACCAGTGCCCACATCGGAGGGCCAGGGGGAAGGGGGGCATGCTAAGGGCCCCAAAGTCCCCTTCCACCTGCCTGTTCATGGAAGGTTAACCACCCTGAACAGTTGGGGGGAAAGGGACATCGTAATCCCTTTGGCGGTGCCTTGTAGGCACCGCCACCATTGCAGGGAATACGGCCCCTCTGCTGCACCGGTGGGCTCAAGCAGCCCATCAGATGCGTGGCGGTCGGTCTATCTGACCACCACCCATCTGCCCGCCAATAAAATATGGCGGACGGATATGATGCGTCCAATGGCATTGGGACCAACACCGATGGGCTGTCAGTGGTGGTCCCACCGTCATCCTAATCGGGCCCTGAATTTGTGATGGGGATGCACAGAAAAGTAGATTTCAGAGTGTGTGTGCGTGCGTGCGTGCGTGCGCGCGCTCGTGTGTGTGTCAGTGTGCATTGTAAAGTCACTTAAGTGTGCCATGTTCTGCCTTTGGCAGGTAGGAGCAGCAAAATATATCCATCTTACAACTTCCGATTGCTCTCATTTGCAAGCACCAGAAGTCTAATTCTCCTACAGTCTTGCCTTTTCAGTACTTGAAAATTAATTTGGAATAATAGACATCACTGTTCTTGCAAGTATTCTATAAGAAATTTTACAAATGTTATTATGCTGTTCAAGGTGGCAAGTTATTTCAGGCAAGCTCCTCTAGCTTGACACAGCAGATAGATGTCCTTTTATGCCCTCTTCAGAACTCTTGAACTCAAGGAACCTGGGCCATATTTATGACCTGGTTTGAAGGCGCACTTGAACCACGAAACGTGGTGCAAGGGTGACGCACACCTTAAGTGTGACTTTTGAAGCCACGCTAAGCCACTTTATGTGGCTTTGAGTCGCTCCAAAAATTTGGAGTAACACAGCACAGCACACATCTCTGCATTGCGTTACTTTGCCCTGGGAAGGCATGCCAGGAGCGTTGCGTGGGTGTTCTTAGAACTTTGGTGGCCTGGTAAAGTCTGGCTTGTCCCATTTTAGGAGTGTGTTGGTTATTAGTTGTTGGTACAGTAATTGGCAGTGCTGGCAGGGGAAATGGAGGATGCAAGTTACAGTGACCACCTGACTAGGGCCTTGGTACTTATTCTTTTACAAATTAAGCTCTGTTGCCTGACAGTCTTTATCCACGATGTCCGATATAACATTCCATGGATGTTAACTTTAAAAGGCAGAGGAGGATTATATGTGTTTAATTGAAATACAGGGGCATATTATCAAGGGCTTTATCGCTAAAGTGGCGATAATTTTATCGCCCTATTAGCAAGCTGTCGCTAACAGGCGTTAGCGACAGCTTTCAGGCGTTAGAGGCTGCGTTTTCCATCGCCTTGCATGTCAGCGATAATTATCGCTAATGACATGCAAGGAAGGCGTTCCCTACTTAAAGCGACTGAAAACAGTCGCTAACACCACTACCCCCTATTAGCAAGGCAGGCGAAGCGATAAAATAATTCGCGCTAAGCGCGTTTATCGCTAGATTTTATCACCTGCTAGTGAGGATGACTTACCTGTTTAAAGTATAGGAGGTGGATTCTAATGCTGAATCCACCTTAGCGATAATGCGAGAATATCGCTGCTTTTCCAGCGATATTCTCACATTTTAGCCGCTATCGCTGGAAATTTTATCGCTATGGAGATAAACCTTGTTAATAGGGTGTTATCTCAGCGATATTTTCCAGCGATAGGCGGCGTTAAACAAATTCGCGCAAGCGCGGTTAGCGATAAATATCGCTATTCCTTGATAATATGCCCCACAATTACATGTGACAGTATGAATTAATTAAAAGGTTCTACTTTACACCACAAGTCACTCTAGTGTGTCAGGACGTGCAATTAGAGTAAAAGGGCCTGATTCACAGAACCAGTCTGAGACAAAATCCTAAACTTACTACTCATGGTATTCACAGAATGCACTTACGACTGTCCTAAGTTTACGTCCGCACTCGGGCCGGAATCTCTGCACCTGGAACGGGAGCTCCGCACCAGGAGTGGAAGCTCCACACACGGAGCTCCGCTTTCGGGCCGGAATACCCACAATATAGTGTTAATTGACTATATCTGATGCATTGTGGGTATTCCGGCCCGAAAGCGGAGATTCCGACCCGATGGTGGAAATTCCGCTCCAGGTGCGGAGCTCCCGCTCCGGGTGCGGAAATTCCGGCCCGAGTGCGGACGTAAACTTAGGACAGACGTAAGTGCATTCTGTGAATACCATGAGTAGTAAGTTTAGGATTTTGTCTCAGACTGGTTCTGTGAATCGGGCCCAGAGTATTTAGCATAACAAATAAGTGCTAGTAAAAAGGAATGATAGGTGATGAGTGAGGTAGCCATATATCAGAACAGAATTGGATTTTGTGTTATTGACAGTAAACACCTGCTACGTCTAAAATCATTAATATGAGTCTGGGAGATGCTTTAGTAGCATCACAGCCATTTTTCACACACATGGATAACACATGGATGACAGTGGGTACAAATAGTCTAAGAATGTGAGTGGCCTAGGGCTGACGCTGTAGAGAAACAGTGCAGAATAAATAAGAAGAAAGACTTAACCATGTAGGCACTAAAAGGTCAGAATTAGTATAGGGGCTTTCTCTGTCCCATCTCATCATTGTACATTTCACTTCTGTAATCACGCTACTGCAAAAATTTCAGCTCGTCTACCTTTGAACAATTACTGAACCACTCCAGTGACACCATCATTACCCCTTCATACCATCCACCCAGTACTGCTCGCTCTGGTGCCAACTAATGCTGTTTACTCATGTGTTCCCCAGGGCTCCTGCCACCACATTCTTTGTATCTTGTGCTGCCCCATGTTGTGTCTCCCAGCGCTGCCACTGCTGATGTCCCATGGAGCTGTCAACCTGTGATGCCCTCCCCTTGTGCTGACACTTGACTCCTGCTTCACCTGAATCCTAACTTCCTCTCATACAAACCATTGACTTAAGTACTCACCGAGCTGTGAGGTCTGGATAAACCTGGTTTATGAAGAGGTTTCCAGCTGGTTTAGACCTGGCAATGGATCTAGAGCCTATCAAGATTTCTTTTTTCCTGCGTTGCAGCTTTCAGACAATGGCTGCAGCTCGATTTTGCCTTGTTCCAACTTGCTTGGACAGGGACAGTGGAGTAAATGTGGTGGCCATCTTGAAAGTGCCAAATCGTCCATGATTAGAATAGGCATGATATTTGCTGCCCAAGGTGTGCCATCCCACGTTGCGTAATTGAGACTTCTTTTGGGTAAAATTCCCATTGCAAGAAGAAAACAAATGAACAGTACATGGACGACTGTTGTTCACATCACGTGCAATTTTGCAATATAGTTTTAATAGGAACTACGTTCTTGTACCAAAAATAGAAGTTAGAACACATTTCACTCTAAAACATATTGCAAAATGATGAAGCCAAGGTTAGTATAGTAACATGTCCTTTTGCAAAAGTTTTGGGGAATTTCGCATAATTTCAAAAAAAGAAAATTACCCGATTTATGCCATGCCTAGCTGGTAAGTGTTACATTCTTTCTTCTACGTAGGGACTCCATTGCAATGAATGTGGTATATTATTTTTAGCACAGGTGTTGAGGAGTACTATCTGAACTCAAAAACCATCTTGGAAAGAAAGTTTCCCTGAAAGAAACACATTCTTCATAATAACTAAGGGCCTCATTACGATGGCGGTGAGACCGCCACCGTCAGCCCGTGGATGCCGGACCCACCGCCATCAGACCCAGCATTACCGCCTGCCGCATTATGATGGCAGGCAGATGGTTGGCAGTCGGAAAGACCGACCGCCACGGATCCAATGGGGACCATCGAAGGGTCCACTATCCCTATAATGGTGGTGGTGCCTGCTAGGCACTGCTGTAGGGATTACGATGTACCTTCCCGCCGGCCATTTCATGGTGGTTTTTGGAAGGCCCCCCTTCCCCCTGGTCCTCTGACATGGGCCCTCGGGGGGCACCTATGGTGCCCCCCTACATATACCTGCACCACATAGTTCAGGGACATGTACAGGGTGTATATTTTGTACTGTGGCATTTGCTGCAGCCCGCAGCACATGCCACAATCCAAAAGATACACATTGCGACCTCCTTGAAGTCGGTCGCACCATGATATCGGTTGCGGGACCGCCGACAGCTAGTCGGGTGGTCCCGTTTCCGAAGGGATGGCGGTCGGAAATAAGTCCGGCCGCCATCCTAATCAGGCCCGTAGTTCTCACTAGAAGTAGCCTCTGAATAACTTTGTAAATTCACTATAATATGTATTGTATTATTTATCAAGTACATCATTTATTGCAATACAATTCTACACAAAATATGAAAAACAATCAGATTTAAAAATAAATTCTATTTTACATATGCCTTCACATACTTCTCTAGATCTTACTTTACGCGCATGGGTGACTAATGCTGATTCTGTTTGCTTTAGCGTGGAAAACTGACTTTCAAAAATGGTTTCAGTGGGTATGCATCACGTTTCAGTGCCTTGCTAAAAGCCAGTGGCAGGGGTTCAGGAAAATGCATCAGCTGAGTTTGAGGTGTACATAATCCATCCAGCCTGTAATCACTTGCCTTACTCCTAGCACTCCCTCACCTTGCTCAGATGAAGACAACTGTCTACACTACATGCATGTCCTCTTACATGTAGGCAGGCATTGTCTTCCGCCGGCCATTCTAAGATCAGGCAATATATATTAGGAGGCATATTTATGAAATAGTGGCGCAGTGCAATGAAGCAAGTCACCTTGCTGTTCTGCGTCACCAGGAAAGGGCAGGAATGAGCTGTATTGCTATTCAGACAAAATAACAAGTCAGTAATATCGACTGACACAATTATCAAGTTGGAAATATCGTGACACAGAAATATCTTGGGCAAAAATATCGTGGACAAGAATATTGATTTTAAGGTAAGTAATACTGATGTTAAAAATATTGTTAATATTATCGATTTTTGATTGTTTTTGTGTATTTTAATATATATGTTAATTGTATATATTTTAACATGTTTGTTTAAATGTTGTTAGTTTTTTAATATGGTTTGTAAATAAATAATAGTTTCTAAATTTAATGTTATAGTTTTTTGCTATTTTTAGTACTGTAGTGGGTTGTGGGGTTTATAGGGGAATAGGGTGGGAAGTAAATTAATTAAAAATAATTGATACAATTTTTGAATTAATATTAATTATGTAATTGATAATTATTTATGTTATTTGTATAGTTAATATTTTTTGTAGTTATGTTTTAAGTGCAGGTTGTGGGTTTTGTAGGGGTATAGGGTGGGAAATAAATACATTATAATTAATTAAGAAATATTTTTTTAATTATTATCCATTATTTAATTGATGATTATTTATGTTAATTGTGTAAATAATATATTTAGTTTTTAAGTTTTGGGTGTGGGTTGTGGGTTTTGTAGGGGGATAGGGTAGGAAGTAAATTAATTGTAACTAATTTATCATTAATTTTTAATTAATGAATATTAAATATTTAAATTATTAGTATTTATGTAAATAGAATAAACAAAAATTAAGTTTGAGGTGGGGTTCTGTATTTTGTAGAGGTATAGGGTGGGAATAATATTTACTTTAATTATTTATAAATATTGAATTGATAACTTTTTATGTTAATTGTATAAATAATTGTTTTTAATTTAAATTTAATGTGCATTTTGTGGGTTTTGTATGGGTACAGGGTGGGAAGTAAATAATTATAATTATTTCAAAAATATTTATTAATATAAATAATTATTTAATTGATAATTAATTATGTACATTGTGTAATATATATTTTTGTTTGGGGGTGTTTTGTGGTTGATCTTGGGGTAAATTATATGTAGTAAATTATAATATTTAATAAATATTGTTAATTTTTAATAATTGTTTAAATGATAATTAATTATGTAAATATGTAATTAAAATATTGTTCAGGTTATATGTGTGAGCTGTATTTGTAGGGGAAAAGAGTGGGAATTTAATTAAATGTAATTAATGTATTCTTATTTAATTCGTAATATTAGTTATTTAATTGATTATTAATTATGTAAACTCTTTTTAAATGTATATTTTGTGTGGGTTGTTTGTTTTGTATGGCTAAAGGGTGGAAAGGTAATTAAATTAATAGTAGTTAATTAGCATAAATATTTTAATAGATATTTAGATATTTAATTATGTAAAATGTGTAAATATTATACATTTAAATATACATTTTAGATGTGTGGTGTGTAGCTCGTAGAGGTGTGGAGTAGAATGCTATATAAGTAATAACAAAATTAAAAAGAGTAAATAAAAGTTTATTGTAATTTATTATTGCATGTGTTAATTGTGTTATGCTTTTTAATTGTAAATAATATTGTATTTATTGGCTGTTATTATTTTGACAAAAGATTTTGGTATTTTGATAAAAACAATATTTGTAATAATTTATAATATGACTGGAGTGGAAATAGTAAACTTTACCCCTCCACAATACAAAACTTTCCCTACTGTTGCACTGACTGGATTGGGGCTAGTAAATGTTATCCCTCTGACACCCAACACTTTCCCTTTTGTTGCACTTATTGGTGTGGAAATAGTGAATTTTACCCCTCCCCAATCTAACACTTTCCCTACTGTTGCACTGACTGGAGTGGGAATAGTATATGTTACCCCTACACAATCCAACACTTTCCCTACTGTTGCACTGAATGGAGTGGGAAAAGTACATTTTTACCCTCCGTAATCCAACACTTTCCCTACTGTTGCGCTGACTGGAGTCGGAATAGTAAATTTCACCCCTTTGACATCAAACACTTTCCCTTCTGTTGCACTTATTGCAGTTAAAAAATAATATACCCGACACCGCCATTACAATGCGACCGTAAATGGTGCGGTCGCATACTCCCATTTCTTTATGGGAGCTTGTGCTACGGCCATAAACCGGCCGTAGCACAAGCTCCCATGGAGAAATGGGAGAGTCTTTTAATCCCTGCACCGCATGGCAGGCACTTTAAGGGTGCCTGCCACACTGTGCAGGGAATAACAGGGGGCACCATAAGTGCCCCCTCTGCCCCCAACTGGAGGAAGGAGGAAGGGGGGCCCTGGTAGGGGCCCCCAAAGTCACTTTCTGGCAGGCTTTCCATGTCAATTAGCCCCACATGGAGAGCCTGTCGGAAACTGACATCGTAATTCCACTGGCGTTTTTGCCGTCTCAGGGATTATTAAGGGGCTTCCGACTGGCCCGTCAGGATCCAGATGGAATGACCAGATGGTTTCAATTCCGACCGCCTACATTGTTATTAGGTGGTCGGAATTGAAACCGGAGATGTCGGTCAGAAAGCCTCCGACCTGTGTTCCGAGGCTTTCTGACCGACATCATAATCGTCCCCTATAAATATTTTTCAATATTTTTGTCATTTTAATTAGTATAGGGAGTCAATATTTTTAAATTCGATATTTTTGACTCGATATTTTTGTATGTAGATGTTTTTTGACTCTGAATTTTGTCAGTGAACCTGCTGTATTTAAGGCATTGGTTTGGCACATAAGCAGTAAGGATTAACTTATTGGCAATGTGTAAAGAATTTATGAGGCACACAAACAATAATAAAAGTACGACACGAGAAAAATCCCAAACCAACTTAAATAAATAGAGTACATTTTAATAAAATATTTGACACCAAAACAACAAAAATCAAATCAGAAGAACCAGAGTTATGACTTTTTAAAGTTTAAGGTAAAAACAAGCACCGAAAAGAGAAAAGTGGCAACCGCGGACATCTCTTCATGCAAGACCGGGTCAAAGTAAAAATATATGGCTGACCGTGAAAAAGCGTGAGTCGTATACAAAAAGTGGGTTTGGTCCAGTCGGTGCTTACCTTCAGACGTAGAAGACAATTTGTCAAAACTTTGCTGAGAAGGTAAAGTTCAGTGGGGGAAAGTTGCAGGTGGTGTCCGAGGACGAGGAGGCAATGTCTTTGGGGAGCCACTGACCAAAGTTGCAGTGAAGATTCCTACTTTCGTACTTAGGGCCTGATTTTGATCTTGACAGAATCGTCCCCCCATCGCTTTTTCAGCGGTCTTCCTGCCCACCGACTTGGCAGTCTGCCTGCCCATTTAGAGGTTGGCTATTGTATAGATGAAAGACAGCTGAGGTCCTGCCATTACTGCCAGGAAATCCTGACCACGTTAATGGCGGGATAATCAAAAGCAGTTGTCGGAGGGAGGACAGCCAGTTTCCCTGCCGGGCCAGGTGTGCATTCCTGCTGACGTGACTTTGGACAGTCAATGCTCCACACCTGAGTTGGCAGAATGGAAGAGATATATGGCTGAAACTCACCTTTCCTCACTTTCACACTTCCTGTTTTGCCATGGATCCGATCTGCCAAGCCCTGCTGCTGCTGGTTGATGACAAACAAAACCAACACCGTCGTGGACGCACCCAACAGTAAGCTACACTCTTACCTGTTACCCATTGTCTTGTCTGTCAACATATGCACAAGACTTGTGCATTTAGAAATCACTGGTCCAATCAATAGCATGACATTGTGCATTGTATATGTCTGTAATGTTGACGTTTTAGAAATTTAAAGAAACACACCTATATCAACAAATTGTATGTATGAATTTAGTTCAAGCTGCCTTCCAAAAAATGGACACGCAAAAATAGGATAGTAAAATGAAAATCTAAAAGTCACGAAACAGGTGTATCTAAATAAATGTAGAAAATTCCAACATAAAAACATGCAACACATATCATAGGGATAAGTGCAATGTTACATGATGTAGAAATTGCACTAGACAAGGTGTTACCTTTACCTTAGAATTTAACAGTCAAAGAAATGTCTGTCACAAATTAGTTGTAATCTACATATACATACATGTAACATTTCCCCTTGTCTAGTGCAAGTCGTGTACTGTATCCAATATTAATAGTCTCAATTGAATTTTAAAGGTGTCATGCATATGTGCGTATACTGATCAGTAATCAAGGTGAAACAAACACACCTGTAGTAACACATCCCAATTTTGTTTTACAGCAAATAGTTGGTGCAAGTGGGCATCACTATGACGAATGCCTGCATCTAAATTAAAATGACCATCTCATACAATGTTAAGCAG
The DNA here is from genome assembly GCA_963921515.1 of Calotriton arnoldi. Classification (NCBI taxonomy): domain Eukaryota; kingdom Metazoa; phylum Chordata; class Amphibia; order Caudata; family Salamandridae; genus Calotriton; species Calotriton arnoldi. The sequence continues at coordinate 776,300 of CAWUFW010006645.1, forward strand.
TACATGCACTTAACAAAGTTGATATTAAACAAATCAGTTGTATCACCTGCCATCATGGGAAAGACAAATAAGTACTTCACATGTTACTGGAAACATTGCTAGGAATTAAACAATTGCTTAGGAAAAATAATAGCAGGGTAAACTTGGTGAAATGAGAAATGGGTATTTATTCATACCAATGATTCTCTAAAGAATTACAGCAATCCAAATGGCAGTCCATCCTAGGTTTCAGAAGTCCTGCGGACTGTTGTGCCTTGGCACTCAGCTTGCATCCTATATAGCTGCCAAATGGGACCTCCTCAGGAAGGTGCATCTAGTGGGCAGAGCAGGCACCTTCAAGATCTTACAGAGGAGGGGTGGTTGGGTTTGGGAGGGCTGTCCTTGGGTTTGGGAGGGGTGTCCTTGGGTTTGGGAGGGGTGCCCTTAGCTTTGGAAGGGGTGCCCTTTGGTTTGGATGGGGTGCCCTTGGGTTTGGGAGGGGTGTCCTTGGGTTTGGGATGGGGCTCTGGTTTTGGAAGGGGTGCTCCTGGGATTTTTAGGGGTAGGTTAGGATTTTGAAGGGCTGGATGACCATTTGGCAGTGGTGGACTGGGATGTAGAAAGGGTGGGTAAGGGTGTGGGAAGGGTTAGGGCAAGGGAAAAACTCAGATTCTCAATGGGAAATTTGGTAGACTGTTGAGGAGGGAGTGGGGCTTGGGAGGTAGATGGAGTGGCAATGTCTGATGTGCATGTGTGTGTTGAAGGTGCAGGTGCCTGTGAGTCTGGTGTATGATGTGCTTGTTTAGTTGCGTCTTGTGTTATATGCGTCTGTTGTTTGTTTGATGGTGAGCATCTGTGTTTTTGGGTATGTATTCTAAGCTATGTTTGTCTTTTTATGCACCTGCTGTGGAGGTGCTGGGTGTAGTAATGGAGCTTGTGGTGAGTGTGGTGCATGTATGTGTGGTGAAGGGTGTCTGTCTGTCAGTTTGCTGGTGGTGAGTATGTGTGTGGGGGTGGGTGTACTTTCTGTCGGTGTGCTGGTGGTGGGTGTGGTGCATGTGTTTATGATGGTAGGTGTGCTGTCTGTTGGTGTGTGGTGGTGGGTGTGGGGCATTTGTGTGTGGTGGTGGGTTTGCTCTTTGTCGGTGTGCTCTCTGTGGGTGTGGTGCATGTGTGTGGGGTGGTAGGTGTGCTGTATGTGGGTGTGCTATATGTGGGTGTGGTGCATGTGTGTGTGGTGGTGGGTGTGCTGTCTGTATGTTTGGATGGAATTAGGGAATTGGGAATTGGGATTTTGATGGGAAAGGGGCAGGAGATGGAGCAGAAATTTGGGATGGCTAGGAGGCTGTGGTGAATGAGGAGGCCAGAGCTTGAAATGACCGCTGTAGGACAGACATACCACTGTGAATGCCTTCCAGGTAAGCTACAATTTGTTGCATATTGCAGCTAAGTCCCTTGATGGCATTCAGCAGGGCAGTCTGTCCTACAGCAGTGCACCGGTGGAGGTCAATAGCCTCATCATTAAGTGCAGCCATGTAGGGGCAGGGGGTAGGTGCCTGCAGCAAAGGAGATCCCAGTCCTTCTAGCAGACCTGGGTGGGCCTACTGGGGGGGAGCAAGAGGGAGGGTGGAGATGTTACACGGGTTGGAGGACAAGGATGCAGTAGGGTCTGCCCCCACTAGGGAGTGATCACTTGAGAAGGCCTTCGAAGAAGATGCAGTGTCACTGGTGGCCTCCGTTGCTCTTTCCTCACCCTCCGGGCTACTGAGTCCCTCGGTGTCGGTACCGGAGTCACTGTGGCCAGATACTTCTCCACCTACGTTGGCACATTCGCCTTGGCCTGCCCCGGATGATGCTGAAATGACATATAAAATTGTGTCTTTGTCAGATTTCACCTGCTTCAATCCTCTCAAGCTTTGGTTCTACATTAGCATAAGCACATGCATGTAGGCAACATTTTCAGAAGACACTTGGTCACAGTTATGTCGTTCCCCAAGATAGCTCCTATATAATGTATGCTGTTATAACTTATCCATTATTATCTCTTCAGGAGCTGTTGTACATCTCAGAATGGTTGGCCTTTGTTGTACAGATTAGTGAACTGATGTTACCAAAAAGATTATACACCAACAACACCTTTGTACTGTGTGTTCACTAGGCCCTAAAATCTGCATACATATCATCATCAGTAAGTCAAATATGATTCAATGTCTGTCAACATATTGCAATGTTGTACCCATATTGGCATAAAATGAAAGCAGGTTACCATTGTCCAGACATTTCACAATGGTAACACTCACGTCAAGTCAGTAAAGTATATGTCAAGTGTCAACATTCATACATGAATTCTGTACTGAAGTAGCTTAGCAATGTATCACATACTATCGACATACCTATGCTGTCGAAGACTGTCTGAAAGTAATATTTGACAAATGACCGCTTCAACATAATGAAATACATAGCCCTTTTAACATTTCTAATACACTTCAGTTCAGAGCAAATTAATCTTCACATTTGACTCCTATATAGCTACAGGTATTTGAATCTTGTATCTTTGTCAAATTATTTCAGTAAATATGCTGGCTTTCACTGTAGTCAAAACATTGTAGAATATCACACTAATCACTAAATGCAATGAATCATATATGATAATTACTTCAAATATTGAAATATCAATTACAATATGCAACACAGTACACCTTTATGCATTTCAACATTTGCCTAATGAGTCACGAGTTTGGCCTTAATCTGAGCTTTCCTGATGGGATACTCATACATAAATGTGATGGAGCATTCCATCTTCCAAAATACCTTTAAGTTTCCCATTTTACTCCATCATTGATTGTTCATCGGGACATGACAACGGACCTTGAGGAAAGGTTTGAGGTATTTGGTACTGTGTCATCATTGTGTGCACATTCCTATCTGTGTTTCATCAAAGTTGCATGCCTATCCCAATTATTTGGCAAAAGCAGACTGCCTTACACACACATTTGTGAACTAGTAAGACATCATGCAAATCGGTCACTGTTTAATATGTATGAAACAGTACTTCGGATGCAGAACACATTTTGGATATGTCTTGATACAATATGTAGCCATCAATTCTGCATTCACTAGCCATGTTGGATCACATGCTCACTCTGGTTTGTGTAGAACCCCAACTTACCAATGTGACAGCTGGTACATCCACTGTATCATAAGTGCCTAATTTCCTATATCACCTGTAATAGGGCTAACATACTATCATCCAATTCAGTGAAGGAGCATCATATCTGACACAATGAAGACCAGTTGCCCATTTGTTATAACTGTCCCTCATTACATCAAACAACATGATGTATATGTGGAGTTTAGACAGCCATGTGTCTACTCAGAACAGTCCACTGGTTGGGGGCAGAAATCAGGTGGGATCATTGTACAAAAACAATAGACAAAGCACATCATCATACAACTTGTACACACCTTCAAGAACTTTTCTTGAGCGTTGGACATGAGTCACCCTGAATGTTGATGGCAAAAAATCCTAGCTGTAACAAAAAATGGGTCATGTAACATGTGTAACCCTGATACGAACATACTCCCTTTTTGCTGGTGTTGGGCCCTCAACTGCCTCAAGCTCCAGATAGAGCACTGCAAGAAAACAGGCCATTAGGGGGTCAGGATGCGGCGCGTGTCCCTTACACATTGGGAGGACCTCCCGAGCTGGTCTTCTGCGATCATTTGGGTCTAGCATCTTAGGTTCTCCCACCTCTTGCGGCAACAGAAGCTGCACCACCTGCAGACCCCCATGGTCCATACCATCCTGGCGATGGCCTTCCATATGTCGCACTTCTGATGGGCGTTGACCTGTATGAATATATGAAAGGAAAGAACAAACAATGATATTGAGACTTTTTGTTTGCCTGTATTGCTGTCTCAAGATTTGTCTACAGTTATCAGTAGCACAACTCATAAGTTACCATACAACATGTGTATTGTCACATGCTGACCTAAACAAATATCCTTATACACACTTCAGTGGTGACCTGTTACCCATCCTCATCCGCAGTCATGGTCTAAACACACAAATCCAGGTCTGTGACATCATCTAGGCCAGGGGCCCCTAAATAACCTGTGATGTGAACTACTTCTGATCAGTGCTAAAGATTGTGAACTACTGAAGGCTTAACATTGGCAACAGTTGCCACAGTGAAGAAGGGGCCTGATGTTTGGACATGATATTCTTTGAAATGTGAGTTAATTGAAACCTAGGGGCCGATTCCGATCTCGGTCGGAGGCGCACTCAATACTATTCGGTCGGGAAAAAGCCATGCGAAAGCCAGTTTCCCGACCGATCCGTACAGCACACCGAACGAGCAAGTACGATGCGCACAACAGCAAAAATTCCGGCCGAGCCGTACTCACCCAAACCAGGTCCTGTTCTCCGACCGAGGCGAATCCGGAAACGCCGAATCGAGTCGCACGGAAGGGAAAATGCAGCCCCGTCCGGCCGGACAAGTACGATGCGCTTTCCGTACGCGCCGAACCCGTCGCTACGCACGGCACGTCAAAGCATCCGGGAGAGGCGCACATAAGCTCCGAATCGCGCCACAACACGATCCACGGCTACGAGACGAACACAGCACAGACGAGGACGACGCGAAGCGACGAGGACGAAGCGAAGCGACGAGGACGAAGCCAAGCGGCGAGGACGACGCGAAGCAACGAGAAGGACGAACGACACGAACCAACCATGAATCCCTTCGTCCCGATCATACCAATATTCTACATCTACTACCGGAACAGGCACGGACGCGTACGGCGCAGAAGGTAAGTCAGACACCAACCACAAAACACATACAACACGTACACGACACATCACACACATACACGGGGAATCTGAATATACTTGCAACAGCAGCACCATAGGGGCGGGATGCCCATCACCAATGCCACATATGCACACAGGGGCCTGAATGCGCGCCACCCCCAACCCAGGGGGGCTGGATGCCAACCACCACAACCACCCTTAGCCAGGGGGTGCCAAATGCCCACCACCACTACCACCCTTAGCCAGGGGGCAGGATGCCCACCACTACTACCACCCTCACCCAGGGAGGCAGGATGCCCACCACTACTACCACCCTTAGCCAGGGGGCTGGATGCCTACCACTACTACCACCCTTAGCCAGGGGGCAGGATGCCTACCACTACTACCACCCTCACCCAGGGGGCAGGATGCCCACCACTACTACCACCCTCACCCAGGGGGCAGGATGCCCACCACTACTACCACCCTTAGCCAGGGGGGCAGGATGCCCACCACTACTACCACCCTCACCCAGGGGGCAGGATGCCCACCACTACTACCACCCTCACCCAGGGGGGCAGGATGCCCACCACTACTACCACCCTTAGCCAGGGGGGCAGGATGCCCACCACTACTACCACCCTCACCCAGGGGGGCAGGATGCCCACCACTACTACCACCCTTAGCCAGGGGGCAGGATGCCTACCACTACTACCACCCTTAGCCAGGGGGCAGGATGCCCACCACTACTACCACCCTCACCCAGGGGGGCAGGATGCCCACCACTACTACCACCCTCACCCAGGGGGGCAGGATGCCCACCACTACTACCACCCTTAGCCAGGGGGCAGGATGCCCACCACTACTACCACCCTCACCCAGGGGGGCAGGATGCCCACCACTACTACCACCCTCACCCAGGGGGGCAGGATGCCCACCACTACTACCACCCTTAGCCAGGGGGCAGGATGCCCACCACTACTACCACCCTCACCCAGGGGGCAGGATGCCCACCACTACTACCACCCTTAGCCAGGGGGCAGGATGCCCACCACTACTACCACCCTCACCCAGGGGGGCAGGATGCCCACCACTACTACCACCCTTAGCCAGGGGGGCAGGATGCCTACCACTACTACCACCCTTAGCCAGGGGCAGGATGCCCACCACTACTACCACCCTCACCCAGGGGGCAGGATGCCCACCACTACTACCACCCTCACCCAGGGGGGCAGGATGCCCACCACTACTACCACCCTTAGCCAGGGGGGCAGGATGCCCACCACTACTACCACCCTCACCCAGGGGGGCAGGATGCCCACCACTACTACCACCCTCACCCAGGGGGGCAGGATGCCCACCACTACTACCACCCTTAGCCAGGGGGCAGGATGCCCACCACTACTACCACCCTCACCCAGGGGGGCAGGATGCCCACCACTACTACCACCCTTAGCCAGGGGCTGGATGCCTACCACTACTACCACCCTTAGCCAGGGGGCAGGATGCCCACCACTACTACCACCCTCACCCAGGGGGGCAGGATGCCCACCACTACTACCACCCTTAGCCAGGGGGCAGGATGCCCACCACTACTACCACCCTTAGCCAGGGGGCTGGATGCCTACCACTACTACCACCCTTAGCCAGGGGGCAGGATGCCTACCACTACTACCACCCTCACCCAGGGGGCAGGATGCCCACCACTACTACCACCCTTAGCCAGGGGGCAGGAAGCCTACCACTACTACCACCCTTAGCCAGGGGGCTGGATGCCTACCACTACTACCACCCCCACTCATAGGATGGACAATGCATGACACAACAAGCACACCACAACCTAGGGAATGCAAGATTAAGACATCCCCCCACCACCATGACAAGCGTGTGAGCAGGCTGTGTCAAATGCCTACAACACCGAACATGACATTGAACATACAATGTGACCCCCTAGCACATGTGCCACACATATATGTGTGTGGCACCCACAATGCAAGCAGCCCATGACCATTGTGGCAATGGGGTCTACACCCTCATCATCACAGTGACCAAAAGGTAATTGTTAACAAAGAAAGAGCTGCAACTGCCAAACTGCATGGATCATTCCTGGTCACAGAACCAAAAACTCATCTGTGGCAAAGTAGTGTATGTGTCCCATTGCAACATAAATTGGGGGAGCCAAATACTGCAGTGCAAATGAAACATTCCTTTGGCCATGTGCAGACAAACAACACCCATGGGGGCTGAGACCGTCAACAGTCATCAATGACACAATGACAGAAGTGACCATCAGAATGCAGAACCACATATTTGCACCAATGGGCACACAAATGCAGATACCCTGTGGAGACAGCAGATGTGAGGTGAACAGATACCATACCATGGCAGCAATGGGACACACAAACCATGATCACTGTGCTGACCGATGACCTAGGAGTCCCAGGGACAGCAGGGGAAACACACCAAACAACATACAGCCAATGGCACACCCAAGATATGCCAATGCAGTGGTGCAGATGCACAAACACAAACAGGCAGACCAACACTGTCATCATACACAGCAGGTGAGGGTGGGGGTGCCAGTGTCCCCAGGCAACAACACAACACATGAGGAGAGCTGAATACCAATCATACAGATGTGCATACACTGCCACACTAAGCTAACTCATGGATCCAAATCCCCTATGTGGGCAAGCAGGCATTGACAGGTGAGAGGGAGCACAAAACACACATGTCACACAGGCACGTAGGAACAACAACTGACACAGCAAGTCACAGACACACCACAGCACCACCCCCAGGGCCCCCACAATGTGGTGACCCTGGGCTGAAGAAAAATACCACTGTGATGACAAAGCTAAATGTCGTTCACACTGTGAACCACAGTCAGGTGTCCTGAGCAACTAACTACCATCACACCTACACAAGCACAAATCAATCAGCATGGCCAGTAAGCCAAGGCCAACATGGAGGCAGGGGACTAGCCGGGCAACAACTCTCATCTGCACACACTCAACACCACACCCCTCGACCTCCAACAATGTGCAGCAGTGAAGTACACATGCACTGGTGACATTGCACATGCACCCATGACTATTCCAGGGTGGTGGGTGGGAACCAAGGTGTAGAAACACATCACACATGGACACTCAACAAGACTCCTGAATGTCTGACACACTGCACACTACTCTGTACATGGACATGACGGCAATACCACACCGACCAATGGGATCCCAGCCACAGTCACACACCAATGAAGAAGCCAAGGTCACCCACAAAGAACACACATAGACAACAACCAACATTGCAGCCCGGACCCTAAGGAGTGCCAGCAGTCACACACACAACGTGTCACAATCACTGAAAGATAACACAAACTGGAAATCACATGACAGGGGCAAACAACAAGTGCCAAAGGGAAACCTGACTGTGACCCATCTGCGTCAGCACACAAACTCTGCCCTGACAGCAAACACACCTATGGGTGACACCCTGATGACCAGTAATGTGCCATGCACCCACATCACAGAGAACACAGGGAGAAGACTTTGGGGGAACATAGCTCAAGTCAGCAAGCATCACAAACAGGTACAACACTAGGGATCACAGCATGCGCAGATGAATGGAAGTGAACACACAGACATGCACATACAACACACACCTTGGGCGCAGGCAATGTCACACGTGTACACACTGCCATGAGGGGACTCCACTCCTGTGTGAGGAAAGCTGTGCCATATGTTGCCTCAGTAGGGCCCCATCATGTCAGCTGAGCACTTGGTCACACAATCAACAATTAGCACCAAATGAGGGCTCCCATCACATCAGCCTGGTCATGGATGTGCCAACGGAATCATCAGCACAGATCCAACACACTTGTATAGCAATGTTGCACTGACTACACGGATGAGTCCCTCCCCATTGATGCCCAAACCTGCATGTCCACTGGAGATGGCAACACGGTCAGGGAAGTAGACAAATGCAACGATGGCAGGCACAACAGATGTGCAGGGGTGGAAGCCACAGATATGAAATTGCCAATGTAAGTAGGAAACCCATTGCCAAATACTGAACACATGACACCCTCAGATGCTGCTATTGATGACATGGATACACCACATGATAGGACACATTCCCCCTGGACCACATGGGTTCCTGCACAGTAACACTTCATAATCATGAGACCAGATATCACCATCACTGCAGCAAGGGCATGGTTAGCTGCACCAACAACATGTACATCTGAAGCATGAGCACTAGAGAAAAGAAAGTTGCTTTATTCAGCATATGTGTTGAGGCCAAACGAAGTCCTGAAAAAAGAGCAAAGGCCAATGGCCAGTCCATTGTCAAAGTTCAAACAGGGTGACACTGGCAGATGTCACCCTACGCATGCCTGCACAATACCAGGGACAATCCACTAGGAGGGGCAACCGGGGGGCAGGCCAGGCACCGCAGGGACAGGATCAGGGCTCACCAGGGGGAGTCAGGGAAGGGGTGGTGGGTGCAGGAGAGCCACTGACAACTGCAGTGGAGGTGTCTGACATGGTGTGTGCCGGCACAACTGGGGGGCATGACACAGATGTCGTGGGTGCCGGCACAACTGCAGTGGACCCTGCAGATGGGGTGGACAGGTCCGCCACTGCAGTGCCCAAGTCAGACAGGGCGGTAGTGGACTCCACTGCAGTGCCTACCTCCAGGGGAGGAGAATGGGGAACAGGCAAGGTGGGTTGGACAGAGGGGGGACACCCTCACCACATCAGTGGCACAGACAAGCGCAGCGGGGGTGTGGTGCTGGGAGAGCAAGTGGCAGGGGAGAAGGCCGGAGCATCTTGGGGATGGTATATCTGTGGGTGGGGGAACCTGGGGCAGGGTGTGGTGGGGGCACCTGTGCAGTGGGGGCCTGAGGGATGGAGGACGGAGACCTTGTGCCTGAGCTGCAGGGTGGTGGCGGGGTCTTGCTCTTAGCACTCCGGGGGACTTGCGGGTGGGGGCCTCAGTCCGTCTGCGCCTGGGGGAGGGTGTCCGGGGGCGAGGGGCACTCTGCTCCGTGTGGGTGGGCTTCCTCTTCCCCCGGGATGCTGGAGCAGCTTCATCGGTGGGGAAGAGGCCGAGGTCACAGAGGAAGAGCTGCTGTGACTTTGGGGTTGCAGGTGAGGCAAGGGAGGGTGCTTTGGAGGAGAGGGAACTGAGGACTGCGCAGTGCATGTGGATGCGTGTGTGTGTTCCAGGGCCCCATCCCCTGTGAGTCTGGCTTCAGTCCCCTGAATGTGCGTGCGTGTGCGTTTTGTCATTGGCGTGTGTGTCAGTGTGCTGGATGTGTGTGTGCTGGTGTGTGCCTGTGCCAGTGTGTGTGTGCCTGGGATGGGTGAGGTGCTGGGGAGTGTGGATGGAGCAGAGGCAGGAGGGGTGAGGGACCGTTTGAGGAGGGACACTGCTGCCGTCAGGGAGGAGTCCATGGACCTATTGCCCCTCTGTAGGTCAGACATGCCCGATGAGATGCCCTCCATGAACGACACCAGCTGAGTCAACAGCGCGGTGTGCGCATGGAGGACACTCAGCATGGCTGTCTGCCCTACATGGAGCTGGCGAAGGAGGTACACAGACTCCTCACTCAGGGCAGCAGGGGACACAGGGGCAGGGGTGCGGTGCCTGGCCCAAAGGAGACACGCTCCCGGACATGGGAGCCTCCACGGACCTGGGGAATGGGAGCCGATGGGAGGGCGGTGGTGGTGCTGGTGGTGGCGGGGACAGCAACACTAGCTGGGGTGTGGTGGCTGCTGACACCCGCCTCCACAAGGGAGTCATCCTCCGAGTTGCTCTGGTCCTCAGCTGAGGTGGATGCTGCTGAGGACTCCTCGGTGTGGCTCCCCTCGCCCTCCGTGCCACTGGGTCCCTCCGACCACTCCTCGGCTGCTGACCCAGTCTGGCTCTCCGGCTCCTCCTGGTCCGTGGAGCTGTCCCCTTCCGTGGCCGTGGATGTATCTGCAAACAATGGGGAAACAGACAGACATCAGTCACCTGCACCAAACGCACACACCACTGTGAGCACAGCACATTACAGAGCAAGCCCTGGCATCATTAGTTGTACATTGCTAAAAGTGCCCTAATTGAACAGGAGAAGTCAATTGTCAGTCTGATGCCAAGCATGGCACTCACATCCCACATGGCCTTGCACCCATCTGTCTGGTGTCTGTTGGATTGCAACACCCCAGTGTTGACACATGCACCAAGTACACAGTAGTTGGACAGTGCAGAGGACACGGTGTGGACACATCACAGCTCTTGCCACTGAGTCAGTACAGGTTTACGGATGTAAGGGATGCCCAGAGTCAAATAGGAAATGCATGTGATGCATACCAGCGACAGACACCATGATGCACCCATGTCCTGATAGCCAGCGCCACTATGGTGTGCATGTAGCACATGTCACTCCCCTGCAGGATCACCAATCAGTAGACACATGCCATGGCGGAGGCATGACTGCAAAGTCATACATCACTGTCTCAGTGATGTATGACTTTGCAGCCAGACAACAACACTCTGCACTGTGTCACAATAGTAGGTCATGGGGAATGCAAGTCCTGGAGCTGCACAAGTGCACATGTACATCCCCCCACAACACATCCTCTTAACCCTCATCTGTCCAGGTCATACCTATTGGACATATGGGAGACCTGTGACACTACCCTCTGAACCTGAGCCCCTCACACTCTGCTGTGCATGGGGAACAGCTGCCTGAACTTCACATTTACATGCCCCAGTCTGCATGGGCAGCTGATCAGACACCTATGTGTCACACAAGTATCGTCTCCTATGGTCACATCTCCAGTGGCATGCTGAGCCCCTACCAAGAAACTCCACAGCAGTCCTGGCGACTAATCCACAGCACACTGACACAGAGGCAGACACCTGAGGGGTCAAATCACTGTGCACAATGTGTCCTCTGATACACGGGAGTGGGAGTACAGAGTGTATTGTATGGCCTGGAGTAGGCATGACTGTCCAGCCCCACATGAATGAGGGATGAGCCCTGGACTGTAGGCAGCTGGCTAAGTATGTGTGACACACGTCATATACATACTCCTGGGGCCCAAACATTGTTCCCACCCGCAGCATGGGTGTGTGCCAGGTACCCCAGCCACATGTGGTGGATCAGCTCAGCAATTGGACCACAGATCAAAGTAACACGCTGAATACATGTCAGAATACAGGCATTGTGTAAGCAATGGACCCACCCATGATGCCCACCACAGAGTCAGGGAAACAGATGCTGTCTCCCACCTTGAGTCAAGCAAACTGCAAGGACACAGTCCTAAGTGACAGAATTCCCTGCATGTAAGGGCCACACCTGGGTATCAGATGAGGAGTGGGCAGTGCACAATAGAGGGACATGGCTCCTGGACAACATGACTGCTGTACTGTGGCAGTTCAACCTGGCCCGAGGAGGGCACATAACATGTTAGACAGAGTACACAGTGCAGTCTTTGACTCACCCCCTCCTTGCTGCTCTCTGGCCTTCAGCTGCCCATCCAGGTCTGGAAAGACCACCGCCAGGATCCTGAGCATGTGGGGGTCAGGGTCCGTGTTCCGCCCCTCCTGCGAGGAGGCGACAGCTTCAGCTGGACCCGTGCAATCCTCCGGGTCCAGCCCCGAAGGTCCTGCCACCTCTTTTGGCAGTTGCGGATCCGGCGCTTGTAGACCCCCACGGACCGGACAGCCCGGACGATGTCCTTCCAGATCTCATGCTTCCGATGGGCAGAAGCCTGTCAGGATGACAAAGTGATAAGGCCATTACTACACATGCAACATATCCGTGCATGACACAGTTGCATATACATGTCGCAATCACAGGGGCACATGGTGTACCCAGGCAGTGCACGGCTGCCCATGGACAGTTTTCCAGAAGTCACTACATGGTATCATAGCATGGGGAGTAAAACCCTGTTCAGAAGCACTGTCACTGCACCATACCTGTCCAGTGCAAGTCACTACACACTATGGGGGGTGACAACTACTCAGTGAGCCTGCTAGCCAGTGGTGTGCTGACTCTCAGCCTTGCTAGTCAGACAAAATGCACATTCAGAAAGGCAGTGCACAGAACACTCACCTGCTCCCCTGGTGTCCCATACAGCTTGCTGTACTGTGGAAGTAGGCTGTCCAGCAGGGCCTGGTTCTCTTCAAGGCTGAAGGCTGGGGCTCTCTCCACAGTACGTGCCATTGCAGGGTCCAGAGGGGCAGAGACAGCAGCAGTGCAGTGGCAGATGTCGTCCTGGAGCATGTAGTGCAGGCAAGTGGGCTCTCAGGGGAACATGCAGCAATATATATGTGCTGGAGAGGCAGATACTGTCCCTTGTGTCCAAAGTGATAGGTCCAAGTCGTTTGCATCTTCTGAATCTGGCCAATCCATGGAATAGCAGCACCAAAACACGCCCACAGCATCCTTCAAAATTTCAACTTCATGACATACATGATTTTGCAACATTGTTGTGGGTGACCAACTGATTTTCCAGCAACCGACTCGTTCGAATATTCGAAAACGCGTCCGTTGCCAGGCAAGCCCATTGTCAATGGGTGCGCACCGATCGGTCCATTGAGGTACAACGCGCACAGGGGTACAACGCGTACCCGCACACATTGAATGCAATGGGCCGGCCGGAGGCACCGATCGGTCCATTGCAGTACAACGCGCACAGGGGTACAACGCGTACCCGCACACATTGAATGCAATGGGCCGGCCGGAGGCACCGATCGGTCCATTGCAGTACAACGCGCACAGGGGTACAACGCGTACCCGCACACATTGAATGCAATGGGCCGGCCGGAGGCACCGATCGGTCCATTGCAGTACAACGCGCACAGGGGTACAACGCGTACCCGCACACATTGAATGCAATGGGCCGGCCGGAGGCACCGATCGGTCCATTGCTGTTCAACGCGCACAGGGGTACAACGCGTGCCCGCACACATTGAATGCAATGGGCCGGCCGGAGGCACCGATCGGTCCATTGCAGTACAACGCGCACAGGGGTACAACGCGTACCCGCACACATTGAATGCAATGGGCCGGCCGGAGGCACCGATCGGTCCATTGCAGTACAACGCGCACAGGGGTACAACGCGTACCCGCACACATTGAAAGCAATGGGCCGGCCGGAGGCACCGATCGGTCCATTGCTGTTCAACGCATCACTGTACATGTGACTGGCATATGTCAGCATGCCTGTCTCAGATGGACATATGCCAGCCACAGATAGCTCCCAGGGAGTGAGGGGCACACCTACATCACGACAGCCTGTCCAAACCTTATCATAAGGCATGTAAGGCTGCATTTCCTATTGTGTGTATGTTGGTGTACATTTTGTCCTGTGGGTGTCACCTGTGGGCAGCCACCCCCAGGCTGTGCACGTGTTAATGGGGACAGGATCCTGGGTGTTACGTGTACGTGACCACTGTGATGTGCAACTGTTCATATCTGTGCATGTGCCATGGTCACATTTCACAGTGGTGTTTGTGTATGTCATGTCACATACCCCGTGAGTCCCATGTGGGACGGTATGTTTGAGCCAGGGTGTCCCAGTGGCACAATAGTGATGGCCCTCCACAGTCTTTGTGCATGTAGTGTTTACAATGTCTCTGATTTCATGTGCACAATGGGAGACAGTCTCCACATCCACGTTGTGTGTGCATGGACTCTGATGTTGTGCGTGTGTGTCACAGACGTCCATGGCTCTCCTGCCATGGCAAGTGTGGCCACTACCTGTGGGGGTCATGTTTGTTTTGTTGTGGTGTACACATGATACTCCAGGTGATGCCAGTGTCCATGTGGCATTACAGGGTCCCTGGGAATGTGCCTGTCGTTGAGCTGTGGTGCCTGGGGCACATCTGTCCTCACATGTCACTGGGGGGTGACTGTGACACAGCATCATGATATCCAATGGGCCAACCTGGGACAAATTGATGCCACCTGTAGGACCGTGTTGACAGATGTTGGCCATGTATGTACCATACATGTCGTTCCGGTACTGCACACTTCATGTAGTTGTGCCTCATGATGATGTATGTTGGGATCTTGAGTGTGTTCAATGCCGCATATGTGGGGTGACTGACGATCTTGCTTACTTCTCCTCTGCACTGCAGGGCTCCTGCTGTCCATCGGCCATTCCCAGACCTGGCAACGATGGTGGAACGGGACAGCATCCGACGGTACCGCTTCACCAGGCAGCTGATTGAGGATTTGGCAGTGCAGTTGTCCCCACATTTGCAGCCTGGCCGGCCGTATCCTACAGCGCTGACCCCCAAGGTGAAGGTGATGGCAGCCCTACACTTCTTTGCCACCGGTACCTTCCAACATACTGTGGCGTCTGCTGGTGGGATGTCACAGACCATGTTCAGCCGTGTGCTCCGCGATTTCTTGGCGGCAATGTTGCTCTTCCTGAACCGGTACATCTATTTCCCTAGACTGCGACGACTCACTGACGTGAAGAGTGACTTTTATGCCCTGGGGAGGATGCCGCATGTCATTGGCTCCATTGATGGGACACATGTGGCTTTGGTACCACCACAGGCCCAGGAGCAGGCCTACAGGAACCGCAAGCACTACCACTCGGTCAATGCACTGGTGGTGTGTCTTGCAGACATGACCATCACACACGTGTGTGCCCGTTTCCCTGGTTCAGCACACGATGCCTTTGTGATGAGGAGTAGTCGCATCCCCAGGTTGATGGCACAGATGCAGAACCAGCGTGCCTGGCTTGTCGGTGTGTACTGACTTTGTGCCATTGTGTGTGATCTGATCTGTAGTATTCCGCCCACTTTTCCAAGTCAGCTGATGTGCACTTGTCTGTCCGTAGGTGACTCGGGATACCCCAACATGCCGTGGTTGCTGACACCCCTCAGGAACCCTGTGACACCTGCCCAGATGCGCTACAATGAGGCACATGGTCGGACCAGGAGAGTGATTGAGCGGACCTTTGGTCTCCTGAAGAGCCGCTTCCGCTGCCTGGACAAGACCGGAGGGTCCCTCCCATATGCCCCTGCGAAAGTGTGCAAGATTATCATCGTCTGCTGCATGCTCCACAACCTGGCAGTGCGGAAGGAGTTGCCTCTCATCCAGGATGACGATGACCAACATCCGCCACCTGTGGAGGATCCTGGCCTGGAACACGATGCCAGTGACGATGATGATGATGATGGTGATGGTGATGTCCGCACACAGCTCATCACCAACTTCTTTAGCTGAATGTGAGTATCCTGAGGTGTCATGTCAATGATGTGAGTTGGCATGATGTGTGGGTGGTGCTCTGGTGCTGTTGGAGTGTGTCCATGGGCTACTTGACTGGATGTGTGTTGCGATGTGTGCTTACAGGTGGGCTGTACTCCCCAACAGTGTTCACATGCTAACTTGGTTCTGGGTGGGTATCTTGTAACATGTATTGTGCATGAGTTTTGCTGTTCTGTCCTGTACTCCATTGCTTTTGACTGTGTGTCATTTCTGTCCTTCACAGGGTACTTTCAGATTCGTTTGGTCAACTGTGTCCACCGACAACGTGATTGCACATCCAGGCTGGTAGCTGTTGTGTCCCTACAGGTGATGTGCGCCACACCCATGGACTTCCTTCTGTCTACAGTTGTTGACTGTGTGCCCGCTACCAGGTGGGGTTACCTTGCATCTGTAGTGGTTACGGCATGTTGCTACTGTGTAATAAACCTGTGCTTCACTTAGTGATGTGCGTTGTCTGTGGTCACACATTTGACTGCCATTTGCTTACTGCACCTGTGGGCTACTTGACTACAACTGGGAATGGGTGTGGTGTCTGTGCATTGCACCGTCTTCCCTGGCAACATCAGTGTAGGCAATGAGTCAGATGGCCTAGGTGTGTATGTGTTGTGTAGCCCTGGTGGTGTGTCTCCCTCATATGTGTCACGTTGCCTGTACTCACATGCCTGTGTTGTCCTTGCTGTTGCAGTTCGCATACACAGTGTAATTTTGTTGTTCATCATCCCCATAACAGCACCCACGTTGGAATCACGACAGAGGCAAGTATGGTGTATTATTGTGTTTATTGTGATACATCTGTGATAATAGTGCATAGGATGGATTGTGCTGTACATGAATCTTGCAATCCCAAGTTCCTAGATGAATAGAAAGTCCAGGTAGACAGGATCCCCAGTATCGGGGCCACAGTTGTCTGACACATTGTTCCAACTTGTACTCCCCATGCAATGTGTGGGAGTAGTGTTGCCATCAACAGGGTGAACAGTCTGTGCACAAAGGCGAAAATCCAGAACAGGTTCAGGCTTCCTGGGAGTTGCGCTTGGCCATCAGCCTCTCACTTTCCCCTCCTCGGACGACCCCTCTTCTTGGGGGGGGCCCTCAAGTGCAGGCTGCTGCGGTGCAGGGGACTCTCCGCCAGAGTCCTCCTCCCTCCCTGTGGCAGTTGCAGTTTGTTCGGTACCAGATGTTGTTGGCACACAGGGAGGTGTGGACTGGTTGCTGTTCATCTGGCGGAGGCATTGTAAAATGTCCCTGTGCACCGCCGTCATCTCATGTAGTACATCCCACTTGGACTCCACGCGGGTCATGTGGGAGTCCACACGTGACATGTGGGAGTCCACACGTGACATGTGTGACTCCACATGGGACATGTGGGAGTCCAAGCGGGCATGATGGGCAGCCTGCTGCTGTTTGATGTCTCTGAGGAGCCCCACTACCTGGCTGAGCTCTCCGGTGCTGGACTGGTACGCATCAGCTATGCGTACCAGTTGTGGGTCTTCATGCACACCAGCAACGTCTGCAAGCAGCGACCTCTGTCTCCCACCCCTCCCACCACCCCTGCTGACATGTGCAGTGTGTGCAGTTGCACGCACAGATAACCCTGGTCCACCTCGGGGGTTGGTGGTGGTGGTGGTGTCCATGGCCCCAGGTTGGTCCAGGGTCACTGCGCTGGTGTTGTTCCTTATTCTGTCCATGTCGGCAGGGATGGTATTCGTGGTGACAGTCGTTGGAGGGGTGGGTGCAGGGGGTGCAGCTGGTGGACCTGCTGGTGCTGCAGCTGGTGGTCCTGCTGGTGCAGCATGTTGACTTGCACCGGATGTGCCAGGTTGTTCTTCATCGTCCGAGGAGGACAGAGGCTGTACGACGCCAGTGAGCTCGGCATCCTCTTGAGCCTGGGACTGGGACTCCTCAGCGTCTGCTGCTGTGTCCCTATCATCACCTGTTTTTGGGAGACACAAACAATGTATGTCATGTTTCTGCAGGCATCAGTGGTTGACACACCTGACAGTTGTGACTGTGCCTCGGGGTGCGGGCCTGTACATTGTATTGTCCTAAGTCGTCACAGTCAGGGGTTGATATTGGTGTGGCACATTGTCCTGCATTATTTGGGCATTTCTATGTATTCTCTGGGGTGTGAACATGGTCTGCATTGATTGTGTTTGGTTGACAGCCAGACCTCCTTCCCACCCACCCACCCACCCAGTCAGTTATCCCACCATGGAACGTGCTTGCATTGCAGGGAGTGTAAGTTGTCTCTCAGGATGTCAGTCAGAGGTGTCCTGCTGTTTGTTGGTGCACAGTTGGCAGCAGGGCCTTGTGCTCCCCACAGCAGTAGCCAGTGTCAGCCATCTTGTGAGTCCTTCTCCACTCCCTGTGATGTGAGCATGGTTCAGGGTGGTGTTGATGGGACAGTTGTGAGGCTGAGCAATGTCTGTGACTACCACTCCCATCATGCTATTGCCTCCACCCCCTTCCCAGCATGCCCATGCTTCCTTCCTTTTGACTCTGCTTCCCTGTGGGGTGGGCTGGCTGTGCTGACAGGATGGCTGGGAGTGTTGTCCTGGCAGTTGTTTGGCTAAGAGTCCCAAGAGTGTCCCTGTGCTTCACACAACATAACCCAGGGTGGTGGTGCTTTGTGGGATCTTGTGTTAGGATGGAGGGCATTGCATTCTACCAGGTGGGTACTGTGGAGTTTGTGTTGGGGGGGTGTGAGGGGAGGTGCTGGTGACTATGGTCAGTGCTGCAAGTCCCCCTTCCCACCCAGCCAGCCGGATATCCCACCATGGAACGTGCTTGCATTGCAGGGAGTGTAAGTTGTCTCTCAGGATGTCAGTCAGTGGTGTCCTGCTGTTTGTTGGTGCACAGTTCCCAGCAGGGCCTTGTGCTCCCCGCAGCAGTAGCCAGTGTCAGCCATCTTGTGAGTCCTTCTCCACTCCCTGTGATGTGAGCATGGTTCAGGGTGGTGTTGATGGGCCAGTTGTGAGGCTGAGCAATGTCTGTGACTACCACTCCCATCATGCTATTGCCTCCACCCCCTTCCCAGCATGCCCATGCTTCCTTCCTTTTGACTCTGCTTCCCTGTGGGGTGGGCTGGCTGTGCTGACAGGATGGCTGGGAGTGTTGTCCTGGCAGTTGTTTGGCTAAGAGTCCCAAGAGTGTCCCTGTGCTTCACACAACATAACCCAGGGTGGTGGTGCTTTGTGGGATCTTGTGTTAGGATGGAGGGCATTGCATTCTACCAGGTGGGTACTGTGGAGTTTGTGTTGGGGGGGGGTGTGAGGGGAGGTGCTGGTGACTATGGTCAGTGCTGCAAGTCCCCCTTCCCACCCAGCCAGCCGGATATCCCACCATGGAACGTGCTTGCATTGCAGGGAGTGTAAGTTGTCTCTCAGGATGTCAGTCAGTGGTGTCCTGCTGTTTGTTGGTGCACAGTTGGCAGCAGGGCCTTGTGCTCCCCACAGCAGTAGCCAGTGTCAGCCATCTTGTGAGTCCTTCTCCACTCCCTGTGATGTGAGCATGGTTCAGGGTGGTGTTGATGGGCCAGTTGTGAGGCTGAGCAATGTCTGTGACTACGACTCCCATCATGCTATTGCCTCCACCCCCTTCCCAGCATGCCCATGCTTCCTTCCTTTTGACTCTGCTTCCCTGTGGGGTGGGCTGGCTGTGCTGACAGGATGGCTGGGAGTGTTGTCCTGGCAGTTGTTTGGCTAAGAGTCCCAAGAGTGTCCCTGTGCTTCACACAACATAACCCAGGGTGGTGGTGCTTTGTGGGATCTTGTGTTAGGATGGAGGGCATTGCATTCTACCAGGTGGGTACTGTGGAGTTTGTGTTGGGGGGGGGTGTGAGGGGAGGTGCTGGTGACTATGGTCAGTGCTGCAAGTCCCCCTTCCCACCCAGCCAGCCAGCCAGATATCCCACCATGGAACGTGCTTGCATTGCAGGGAGTGTAAGTTGTCTCTCAGGATGTCAGTCAGTGGTGTCCTGCTGTTTGTTGGTGCACAGTTGGCAGCAGGGCCTTGTGCTCCCCACAGCAGTAGCCAGTGTCAGCCATCTTGTGAGTCCTTCTCCACTCCCTGTGATGTGAGCATGGTTCAGGGTGGTGTTGATGGGACAGTTGTGGGGGGGGCAATATGTGTGACTGCGACTCCCATGATGCTATTGGCTACACTGACTTGGCCAGCATACACAGAATTCCTTCCTTTGAGTGGTCTTCACTGTGTGTTGGTGTTGTTGTGGTGGCTACATGTGTGGATGTGTGTGTTAGTTCTATTTGTGCCACTGCCTAGCTGTAGTTGTGGTTGTGTTTGTACATGTGTTGGCACAGTTGGATGTGACTTTTTTGATGGCATGTGTTGTGTTTATCTGACTGACATACACATTTTGGGATGATTCTGTTCTAGTTGCTGTGTAATTGCTATGAGTGCATGGTTTGACTCTCCCCTTGACAGTGATGTGTGTGTTTTGTGGCAGTTTATTGTGTACATTTGTTGTGTACTCACCAGGCTCTGGGATGTCCTCTAGTCCATATACGCTCACTGGCGGAAGGATGGCCCGCACCTTCTCCTCCCAGGGCCTGAGGTATACTGGCTTGGCAGGAGGGCCACTGCCGGTGTATTGGCTCAGGTGGTAGTCTTTCTTGAGCAGCTCCCGGACCCTCCTGCGCACGTCATACCACCTGTTCTGGATGTCGGTCTTTGTGCGCCGACATGGTGATTGGGCGTTCACCCTGTTGATGATCCTCTCCCACATCTTGGTTTTCTGCGACATGGGGGTCTGTTGGACCAGAGTGCCAAACAGCTGTGGCTCCACCCTGAGGATCTCGTCTACCATGACTTCCAATTCACTATCTAGGAACTTGGGATTCTTCTTGGGGGGCATGGTGATGGGTGGTGATAGTGGGTGATGTGTGTGTTGGTGTGCAGGTGAGGGTGTGTGGGTGTGTGTTGTGCTGGGTGTATGTGAGGTAGGTATTTGTTGGTGTGCTGCTGGTGTGTGGCTTGTGTGAGGGATGAGCTGTGGGTGTGTGGTTGCTTTCTCTTGGGTGCTGGCAGTGGAATGGCATTTGCAAAGGCTCATGGTAGTGATTTGTGTCCTTTATATAGGTGGAGTTGTTGGTGTGTCTTTGTTCTCTGTCCCCACCCCCCCAGTATTTATTGGCTTGGTAATTGCTTGTTTGGCCTTTTTTGGTTGATTTTTCCTTTGTGCTGTTTGTGTATGTTGGAAACGTTCTTGTGACCGAGTCGGACCCTGCATTGGTCTCGTACGGTGTTTTCCGTTTCGTTCACGCTGTGTTTGTGCAGTTTTGTATGCTGCGTACGCGTCGGTCGCGGTGTATTGTGTTGCTTCGGCTCGGTTTTGTATGCGTGTCGGTCGTACGGCTTGTCCTCCGTCCGACTCGGTCGTGTTTTCGCGCCTTGCATCGTACTTTGCAGGTTGGAGTTGGCGGGTACGATTCGGTCGGATTTGTTCCGGGTGCGTGTCGGTCGGTTGGATTCGCGTGTTTTTCCGGCCGGATTGCTATTTTCCGAGCGGCTCGGTCGGTCGGCTTGGTTTCCTGACGTGTCGGTCGGATTTATCGCGGCTTGCATCGTACTTGGCGTGTCGGGCGCCACTGGTACGTGTCGGTCGGTATTTTTTCCGGATCCGAGTCGGTCGGTGCTTTTTCCGGCCCGAATCGGAATCGACCCCCAAGTGTTAAGTCAAGAAGTCAGGAAACTCCCACTTTCAACTGTTGTCCATTTAAAAGCATTCAGGGGCATATTTTAAGCACCCCTCAAATTTTGACCAGCAAAGGATATATGTTCTTGACAGTTGTACCTCAGTGCAATGGTTGTATGACCCTTTGACTCAGGTCCAGCCTGCCCTATGATTCTGAATGAGCACTGTTCAATGACAGGCCTTGCTATCTGCAGGCTGATGATCATGGTGCCATATGAATATTGCCTTTCCTCAACTTTTACACTACAAGGGTCACCTTGTGCCCATCCAATAAGTGACCTCAAGGCTGTGTGCTGCTCTGAAGGGGTCTGGGAGCTGCTGGTAGCTCCCAAACTACATTTTAGAGAGCCCTGATCTAGGCTGAGTGATTTGTGGGACTATGAACGTACTTACCATAATTTTCAATTGTTTTTTGCACAGTACATACATATCTCCAGGTGTAAAGATTTCATGACGTGTTTACCATTCAGCATGATGTCATTTGGCATCTTATCACAAGTACATCAAACATATGCATGGATAGAACTCTACAAGCACATCAATTTAAATCTAGGGCTTTAAACACACAACACATATTGATGTATATATATTTGACATTGGAGAGTGTATACAAATCCCTGATATCATTGTCCTTTGTAAGGACCACATTATGTGACACTTACCATCAATCATTACACTTCACTCTGGAACTCAAAGGGACATTGTAGCCTGTGTAAATGGAAAAGAGCCTGTTAGACAGATTCACGTGTGTATCCCAGACATGTACCTGTTCCTCTGGGGAGCCATAGAGATGGCCATACAGGGAAAGAACCTTCTTTGCCTGCAACTCCAGCTCCTCTGGCATGAGTGTGGGGCCTTCTCACGTGTTGGACCTGGCATGGTTGCTCCCAGAGGTCAAAAACAGCAGCAAAAGTGAAGGAGGTCTTGATAGCAGCAGTGTTAGGAGGCAAGTGAGCTTTTTTTCCAAACGCCGTGAACATGTACGAGACGTACGTGATCATCAGCGGAGACGGACATAGCCTTTGGTCTTCTACCATAACATCCACCAACGTTAGCCTATGGCTGTGTCCGTCGTGGAGTTTACTGTCCACTGCGTGGTCAAATGTTGCTGCCGCCGTCTAATTCCAAATGTTCAATCACCGAGGTAGGCCCCCGCTATTTTAGGACTTCAAACTACTGTGTTAGTGACTGTTAAGTTCATCACCACCACTCTAAATGGGAGCTAGATTGTTCAAGTAATCACACTTCGATGGACACTTATTTTTTTTAAATAAACATTTGTGTGTAGTGTGTTACTGTGCTGAAAGGCGATATCAGCGCAGTGTTGTGTACACCTCCGTTGACTACACTTCCGGAGGACAAAGGTCCAAATAAAATGAAAATGTGTAAATAATACCTTTGTAATGGATTTTTGACACATTTATTTTCAGCGTCATAATAAGAACATAAATGTCATTTGTGATGGTTAAAGGACAAGAAGTAAATGTTGCTTCAAAATATGTATTAACCGAAATTCATTTTGTCAAAAAACATGACTTTTGTGTAGTTCAGCAAATATGCTCATGTGGATAATGAAAAAAATGTTCCTATGTTTCTCCAATGCAGAGATATGAACCCTGGGAGAGTGAGAAGATAACAGTCTCCGGTGTACCGGCCATTTCCAGGCCTTGCCACCTTGGAAGAAAAAGATATAATCAAGACGTTCAGGTTGAATAGGCAAACTAAACTGTATTTATCTCATCAACTTGAGCCAGATCTACAGCCTCACAACAAAAATCCCACATCTATTACACCAATTGTCAAAATCATGTCTGTACTTAATTTTGTGGCCACAGGATCCTTCCAGGACACTGTGGCAGTATCTTGTGGAATGTCACAACTAACATTCAGTGGTGTGCTACAAGAAGTTTTGTCTTCAATGATGAGACACATCAACACCTTCATCCAGTTTCCAAAGCAGCAGGATTTTGCCAATGTGAAGGGTGACTTCTGCGGGTTTGGGTTGTCTACCACATGTGGTTGGAGCAATTGATGGCACACATACGGACCCTTCACCTGCCAAACCTGCCGATTCACCTGCCCCCTGACGTGCACCACCTCCGCCAAGTCGAGCAACAGCAGCAACCACCTGAAATGCATCCTGCTGAACACCCGCTCCGTCCACAGGCACGCCGTGGAACTCTGGGACCTGCTCGACGCAACAGCACCGGACATCGCCTTCCTCACCGAAACCTGGATGAACGCCTCCTCAGCGCCTGACATCGCCATAGCCATCCCGGATGGATACAAGATCACCCGGAGGGACCGCGTCAACCAGACGGGAGGAGGCATCGCCATCGTACACAAGAACACCATCCGCATCTCGACTAACTCCGACGAGACCTTCACCGCCGCCGAACACCTACACTTCCAGATACACACGGACCCCAAGACCACCCTCCGAGGCACCCTCATCTACAGACCCCGGGACCACGCACACTATTCAGCGAAGACATCGCAGACTTCATCAGCCCGCACGCCATGCCCTCCGCCGACTACATCCTCCTAGGGGACCTCAACTTCCACCTGGAGAACAACAACGACAGAAACACCACCGCCCTGCTGGACAACCTCGCCAACCTCGGACTAAAACAACTGGTGAACACGCCCACCCACTACGCCGGCCACACGCTTGACCCGTCTTCTCGTCCAGCAAGCACATCTCCTTCAGCCACGCCACCGGACTCCACTGGACCGACCACAGCTGCGTCCACTTCAGCTTCAGAAAGACTGCGACCCACCACCACCCGCAACAGGCTCCCCGCCGGAGCTGGAGCAAGATCACCGCCGAGCAGCTCACCGCCTCCCTCAGCCAGAACACACCCACCGACACAACGGACCCAAGCGAAGCAGCCAGCAACCTCGCCAAGTGGCTGACCGCCTGCGCCCGACGACCTCGCACCACTAAAAACCCTCCCAGCAGACCCGGAAGCAAAGAAAACCCCTTGGTTCACCAACGAACTCAAGGAATCCAAGAAGAACTGCCGCACTCTCGAGAAAACCTGGCGACTCGTCCAGACCACAGACAACAGGACCGCCCTCAAGCACGCCACCCGCAAACACCACCAGCTGATCCAGTGCCACCAAGAAGTCGGCACTCAAAGAACGACTGGACAACAACGCCCATGACAGCAAGGAACTTTTCAGCATCGTCAAAGAGTTCTCCAACCCCAGCGCCGGAAACAACGACATCACCCCCTCGCAAGACCTCTGCAACTCACTCTCCGCGTTCTTCCACCGCAAGATCACCGACATACACAACAGCTTCGACGCACAAACAACGCACCCTACCGCCGAACCAATGCCCGCCACCACCACCCTCTGCAACTGGACCCCGATCAACACCGAAGACACCACCCGCACGATGAACTCCATCCACTCCGGATCACCAACCGACCCCTGCCCACACCACGTCTTCAACAAAGCCGACGCCACCATCGCACCCCATCTCCGGGACATCATCAACTCCTCCTTCCACACCGCCACCTTCCCGGAGAGCTGGAAGCACGCCGAGCTTACCGCCCTCCTGAAGAAACCAACGGCGGACCCCACCGACCTCAAGAACTACCGCCCCATCTCGCTCCTTCCGTTTCCGGCCAAAGTCATCGAGAAGACCGTCAACAGACAGCTTGCCGCCTTCCTCGAGACGAATGGATCCCTCGACCCCTCGCAGTCCGGGTTTCGGGCCAACCACAGCACCGAGACCGCCCTTATCGCAGCCACCGACGACATCAGAACCCTAACCGACAACGGGGAAACAGCTGCCCTCATCCTCCTGGACCTCTCCGCGGCGTTCGACACCGTCTGCCACCGCACCCTAGTGAAGCGCCTCAGCAACATCGGAATCCGAGAGAAAGCACTGGAATGGATCATCTCGTTCCTCGCCGGAAGAACCCAGAGAGTCCGCCTCTCCCCGTTCAGATCCCGAAGCCACCGAAGTCATCTGCGGCGTTCCACAAGGATCCTCACTCAGCCCGACCCTCTTCAACGTCTACATGAGCCCCCTCGCAGCCATCGCACGCCGACACAACCTCAACATCATCTCCTACGCCGACGACACCCAGCTGATCCTCTCCCTCACCAACGACCCCACCACCGCCAGAGCCAACCTGCACGACGGGATGAGAGAGCGTCGCCGACTGGATGAGGAACAGCCGCCTTAAACTGAACTCAGACAAGACGGAAGTCCTCATCCTGGGCTCATCACCCTCCGCCTGGGACGACTCCTGGTGGCCCCCGGCCCTGGGCACCGCACCCAAGCCAACGGACCACGCACGCAACCTGGGCTTCATCCTGGACTCCTCCCTGTCGATGACCAGACAAGTCAACGCCGTCTCATCTTCATGCTTCAACACCCTGCGCATGCTCCGCAAGATCTTCAGATGGATCCCCACTGAAACCAGGAAGACCGTCACCCAGGCACTCGTCACCAGCCGACTGGACTATGGGAACACCCTCTACGCCGGAACCACAGCCAAACTTCAAAAGAGACTCCAGCGCATCCAGAACGCCTCCGCACGACTCATCCTGGACATCCCCCGACACAGCCACATCACCGTACACCTGAAAGACCTGCACTGGCTCCCCGTCAGCAAGAGAATCACGTTCAGACTCCTCACCCACGCACACAAGGCCCTCCACGACCTGGGCCCAAAGTACCTCAACGACCGCATGTCCTTCTACACGCCCACACGCCAGCTACGATCAACCAGCCACGCCCTCGCCACCGTACCACGCATCCGCAGAACCACCGCCGGAGGAAGATCCTTCTCCTACCTGGCGGCCAAGACCTGGAACTCCCTCCCCACTCACCTTCGGCGAACCCAGGACCATCTCGCCTTCAGGAAGCAGCTCAAGACCTGGCTGTTCGAGCAGTAACTTACCCCCTCCCCCAGCGCCTTGAGACCCTCCCGGGTGAGTAGCGCGCTCTATAAATGCCATGATTGATTGATTGATTGATTGACATATTGCTTTAGTGCCACCACACACTAGAAAACAGGTCTACCAAAATTGAAAGAACTTCCATTCAATCAACGTGCAAGTTGTCTACTTACCAGATTTGTACATCACAAGTGTCTTTGCCCATTTCCCCGGCTCTGCTCATGATTCCTTTGTACTAGGGAACAGCCTCATACCCCTGCAAACATCTCGACTTGGACCGGAGAGGGCCTCGCTTGTTGGTCAGTACAATCTTACATAAAATGTTTTGGGGTATTGCTAGTTGCATAATCTGGAATAGTGTTACATTATTTTGGCCCTCTTTTGTCTTCCATCTAGGAGGCTCAGCTTTTCCCAGCTGACCACGGTTGTTGACAACACTGAGGAATCCAGCGATGCCAGGGGAAGTACTCTTCAATGAGGCCCATGGATGAACCCGGCTGCGAGTGGAGTAGGCTTTTGGGCTCCTAAATGCCAGGTTTCGTTGTCTGGACAAAATTGATGGAATGCTCCTCTACTCACCTGGTAAGGTGTGCCAAAATACTGTGGCCTGCTGCATGCTCCACAACATCACCCTGTGAAGGAACATCCTTTACATCACAGAGGATGGAGACCATGAAGAGGCTCCGGGTGAGTGTCCTGATATGTCAGATGAAGATGATAGTGGTGAAGAGGAAAGAACTGACTTACTTCTAGATGTCATTGACAACTTTTTCTCATGAGTGTAAGGAGATCTTTACATGCCATGTTTTTCACTGTTACACCAACTATTGATGTGGTGATGAGAGGAGTATGCAGTGGTACTTTGTTGGGAATGGCAGGTTCAGGGAAAATCAGAAGTCAAAATTCAACAAATTCCCTTTGGATGTGTTCAACGAAGCCCAAACGCAGATCATACACCATTCATGCCAGATTCAACTAATATCACCAAGAGTCCTAATTATATTCAATATACAAATTAATTTTTCTTTCTTTCATAAAAACCAGTAAAAAATATATCATAAATACAAATAGTGCATTCAATGTGACAATAAAAATAGACACAACAAATAGTCATATCTCAAAATTCAAAAGAACCCACCCGGGATGTTCTGAAAACCAAATAACAAATCAATCATTACAAAAGCTTACAAAACAATTTTTCATAATATTAAAATGGGGAGAACATCATAGACATTAGTTTTTGTCATTTCACCGCACTACTCGAGCAAAACGGTCATTGGTCAAACCACTCTAGTGAAAAAGTCTCTTTGTTAAACCAAACCTATGTCAATTTAGTGCTTTAAAAACTTGGCATCAACGCATTTCGGTGGGTTTGAATGGTCCAACCACCTTCTTCAGGAACTGAACTTGATATCTCCCACATCTTCAAATCAGTGTTAAAAATATATATGTTGTCGGTTAGGCCGTAGCTCCTTAGGGTTGGCTCTTCGTGTTCAAATGCCACCCACAGCTTTCTTCAACATGTTCCTCAAGATAAACCTATTTCATTACAAGGCTTTAAAACAGTCCTATTCCTTATTCCTATTTTCTGTGGGATTAAATAATCTACAATAAATGGCTCCTTTCAACAAGTGATTACATGGACCGAATGCTCCAGGTCTCAACTGGAACCGAGACAGACACAGCCTTCGGTCCCCTCAGCTTCACTTCATGTGTTCTTCGTCCAATAATCAGGCCAAAGATATTGACTACTGTGTTTAGTTACATTGGTTATTCCTGATTATTTTGTGACACTGTGTCCTCCAAATTTTGCCTTTGTAATGTGGCCATCATGTTCTGCGTGATTGGTAATGTTTTTGTTTTAGGTTCCTTTACCAGGTCATCATCATTTGGACATTTTTAGAGTTATGACATTTGCAGGTATAATGTGCTGTTTCCAAGTACAAAGGGAACCTAGTTTGACCCTCGGAAAGATAGACACAGGCTTTGGATGTACAAATCTTGTACAGAGGCAGCTTGCACTGTGAATGAATGGGAGGTTTGAAGGTTACATTGGACTCGTTCTCTGTTGTGTATTGACACTAAAGCAATATGTGTGCAATCATTTGCTCAAAAAACATGTGGTAGTGGAGCCAAATTATGATACTCTCCCTTGAAAGTGTATGTGGGTGTTGCTGTGCCACATCACTGTGGCACACCATTGAAACTTGGTTGTGACATTTCACCAGATACTGGAACAGTGGTTTTGTAACAATCCTATGACTACAAAATGTAGTGCGCCATGGTTTTGTCTCTTGATGTTCTTGATGTGGAATTCCTTATGTGAACCAGAAGATTTGGCTACAGCTGATGACATTAATCAATGATAATTTGCCTATGTATTTTATTGTTTTGGACATATCCCCTTCTTCCATGTTGGCATGTTCTTGAACTGGAAATGTGCCAACTAGCACTGAGTACTAGTGTAATGTATTGATTGTTATGTTAGTGCAAATGCTGACCGGCAAGTATTGGCCAAATTGCATAAACACAGTAGTTCATGAATGAATGGTATGACATATTTTGGGAGTCATGTTTGGGAACTTGAAATATACAATAGCTACTTGCAAATTGTCTATGTTGACACAATCTTTTGATGTTTTGTCATTGTCAAGTTATGATGCAATAAAACAAATGCATTGACTGTTTTGACTTGCAAAAGTATTGTACCAAACGTGAGGAAATTGAAGAGGGTGAGGATAACAAAAGCAAAGCAAAAAGTGAAGAAGTCAATCATGGTGAATGAAACCCTAGTTGGAGAGTCCAATGTCCAAAATACTATTGGCATCAGAAAGGCAAATGTGTCCAGAAATAGTTCACAGAGTGAATGGTAGACACACACTTGAGGAAATTAGGGTTGAGGTTTCTTGCAGGCGGTGCAGAGGTCTTGCCATTCTCACCTCCTAGTGATCTGCGTGGACGTCCCCCTGCCGCGGCGGGGCAGGGATACACAGCTGCAGGGCCTGGGGGGATGCAGGTGGTTCTTTGGGTGGCAAAGCCTCCCTTCCTGTGGCTGTGGTTGATGTAGATGGCTCAGATGTTAAAGGACCACAAGAAGAGGTAGATGGTGTTGGGAAAGCCCTGCACATGTGTGTGCAAATGTCCTGCAGCACCCAACCAGGGAGCATATATTAGAGTTATGGGCCTCCATCTGGTGGTTGTTTTCCCTCTGCAGCTGATTTATCTCCCGGAGCTCAGTGAGTACCTCTCCCATCATGTCTTGAGACTGATAGTAGGCTCCTAAGACTTCGATGATGGTGGTCTGGGTATCAGTGACCCCAGTGGACTCTGTATGCTGTCCCACAAACACACTCCCATGACCCCACTACCCTGTGCTATTGGCCCAGTGTGCCTCATCTAACTGGGTCCTGGGTGAGCTGGAGGTGGTGTAGTCCCAACATTACCTGGGACTGGTTTGTACAAAGTGGTGTCACAGTGGGAGAGATACAGAAAGTGGAGTTTCCAGGTTGCTGAGGTGTCACAACCGGGGTGGGATATGTTGGTGTGGGCGCAGGGAGTGCCACTGGAGCTGTCTGCCCAGACTGACCAAATGTATCCGGCTCCTCAAGCTCCTCCATATCACCAGGAGTGCTGTCCTCACTGAAGGTTTGATCCTGTGCTGCAGTAGAGTTCCCTTCAGTGGCTAGAACCTGTCCACGTGCTCGGCCAGTTTGACCTAGAGCGTAATGGAGAGCATTCTTATTAGTAAAAGTTTGTATTGTACATTCAAATATTTAGAGACAAACAATTTGAATACCTAGAAGACAAAATAGGTAGAGATTATTGTGATGGTAGCTTCCAGTGATATTGTGCATATTACCCTAACTTTTAGCAATTTCAAACCGTACAACTTTAAATCAGCAGGTAAGAGGATATCCTAAAATGTTCATGAAGTGATTAGGGAGTATACCTGACATCTCCCAATCATTCAGCCCAACACAGTAGAGAGGTAAATTGTGTAATGGACAATTCCAAAGCCTAGCTAACTGCAAAAGAGACATTTCTACTACTTGGATGTATGTATGGCATTAGTCATAATGTGAACAGTGCAGTGCCAATTATTGCAGGTATCACTTATATTCAGCATAGTCATTTGCAAACATGACAAATTTTGTGTGAACACAGTTAGATTATTGAAACTCGTGACATCAATAGAATTGGGCGAGTTGAACATTCAGAAAACAACGCAAACCATTCTCATTAGAGTGCATTGAATAGGGATTGATCACTACATGACACTTTACCACGTGATGAAATCTGCTAGGAAAGAGAGAATGGGAACATGACATTGCAATATTCTTTAGAGAAACATAAATAGGGCATCATGGTAGTTGTAGTCATTTGAAAGACAACTTCCCAACATTTGCAAAACGGTTAGTGGAACATACATGTGGAAAATATGCAGTGGAAATGGGCCAGACACTTTCATTTTGGCACACATTTGGGTAATGGGTTATTTGGTGTTGTAACTAGGGGTGGGTGGTGACCTCTGCTCCACCAGTGGAGTTTGTGGAGTTTTGCCAACTCCCAGCGGAGTCTGGCGAAAAACTACGATTCCGCCGCATTGCGGAGTTTGCCCCCACCGCCCACTCTACATAATGCAAAGCCTTCAAATCTTCCATTATTTTGCCAATATTTGTGCGCATTAATTCTTCTGTATAGCTATGCTTGGAGGTTGAAACCTTTTAATCATCAAAGGAGTGGAATGCAGCACTTAATCTGGACTAGTTCAAGTGGAAAACATTGCCAGAGCTGGAAAATAGAGGTATGCAGCATGCCTGCGATTATCTGGGGTGTTGTCAGATTGACTGAATAACAATCACAGATAACCAGTCGGTTATCATTTCTTGCAAATGGCGGATACTGGGCACCATTATCATGAACAGTTTTGAATACTTCTTTTCCCCAGATATAGTAAATGTTATCAGATGGGCATTCACGAATGTGAATGGAAAACGTATGGGTACTATTGCTACTACAGCTGTCAATATCGCTCTCTGAAGTCATATATCTACCTCAGAAAGCTTGGTGTACCCATAAAGTCAGGGATTCAAATCGTAGCAGGTCTGAGTATGCCTTGCTGGTCTGAGACAATGGTGTACCAAAGTGAAACAGATTGTAATGCAAGTAACCAAAAACATGCCTCGGCCCCTGGTTAAATACTATGGCGATCTAAGACAGTGTGATATAAATTCGCTTAATCCCTGAGTAAATCCATATTTACGTAGTTTTATATGAACTCACATGATAGAAAACAATAATAGTTATCAGACTGGAAATCGAATACCGGACTATCAAACGAAGACACAAATGATAAAATGCAAGGATGCACTTACCAACCAGCTCTTTTCTGCTGTCCCTTTCACAAATAAAACAATTCCTGCATCTTTAGACCCTAAACAACATAACAAGGCAGCCTGCGCAAGACAGACGTACCAAGCAGAGATCGTTGGCCACAGCGACCTCTAGTCTTCATCTCAAACCACTGCCTTCAGCTCATGGAGGCTACCCTGGGAGACTTCAGTTGCACGCACACCCTCGCCACGTAGCTGGTGTACTCCAGCTGCATCTTGGGCTTGCGCCAGAAGAAGACATGGCCAGCGTGGCCGAAGACTCCTATGAAGCCAGTCCTATCCTCACCCTCCAGTTTCAGGTCAGGCAAGAGCTGGAAGAGGCAGTCCACAGGGCCAACATGGGCGCCTGTATCTCAGTCTAGCGCGGCAGCACCAAGTTGTTGAAGGCTGTGTCCAGGTGCTGGAAGGTAGGATGGCCCGAGGCATGCCAGGGGGACAGCAGGAGTGCCAGCAGGGTGAAGGGTGGCAGGGCTCTCATCACACACACCTAAGGAGAGAAGGAAAGAGTGTCATGACTCATTAGCAGGGAGGAGCAGAGCTCCACGGAATTCCACTGAGTTTTTATGCTACTCCGGGGAATTCCACATAGTGCAACTCCGCGAACACCGCCCACTCTTAGTTGTAGCACTTACAGGCACCATACCATCATGTGGCATGTAATGGAGATTTACACCTGTAATCTCAGATGCAACACATTACATTCACACAAACAATAATAATTATCTGATACTGATACTTTGAGGTTTGTATGTTAGGAATATTAGTGCAGGACACAGCTGAGTTGAGAACAAACAAGACATCGAGGTTTATTTTGACTTTGCGAAGTGTAACTTACTAGCCTTCACTCTCCAAAGTATTCCTGTCAAGTGTTCAGGATGTAGTATCTGCAAGACGTTCTCCTCCCAGGGCATGAATGGTATTGGAGTCCTGGAGAACCAGCACCAATCCTCTGGACCTCCATGTGACGCTTAGAGGCCAGTGAACGCACCCTCCCCGCAGGTCGCACCTCTTCCTAATTTCCTCCTGTGTGCGCAGGATGCTTGCTACACCATTCAATCTGTCAACTATTCTGGCCCACATTTGCCTTTTTTGTGATAGGGGTGTATTTTGGACTTGGACTCCAAACAATTGTGGCTCTACTCTTAGGATTTCATCCACCATGAAATGTGGAATTTTAGGGCCTGGCATTGTGCACAAAATAAAAAATAAGTAAATTATTAACCACAAGGTACTAAAAGAAAGGGGATAACAGGACAGGAGACAGGGAGAATGAAAAACAAAAAACCTCACTTCACTGGCAGAGCCTCTGGGATCAAAACTTGTGGTGGAGGTGGAATGACAAAGGATTATGGTCTGAAATGGGGTGTGTTTTATAATGTGGTTTGCAGGTGTTTCCATTTGGCCATTTGACATCAGGCATATTCTGCTAGCATCCATCCAATGGCCACAGTAATGGGGCATTGTTGAACACATACCGTGATGGACTCAATCCATCTGGGAACTGCTGCTGGTAGACCGTCAACACAACTATGGAATCTAAATGAGCTTGGTGGGAAATTGTCGCTCTGACAGCGACGGAGTAGTATTCGCCAGCACTGGATTTCATCGCATTGGCGGCGGTGTGCCACAACTGCGGCAGGAAGCACTCTGTCGACGTGGTTGGCAAGGCAGCCAGCATGCATCTAATTACAGCGGGTGAAAGACCGCTGACTCGGCAGAGTGCTAGTGACCACCGCCGCGGCAGGACAGCGGTAAGACAACCAAGTTCTAAATCAGGCCCTTAGTCTGTTTTTCGGAAGTTAAAAACCTACATCTGGATGAGGCTGTAGGCTGTAGGCGATAAGATTTCCACAAGGCTGTATTCCCATTGGGTGAAGGACTGCTGAAAAAGATTTGCAGCTGTAGATAAGAACATAGCAGGAGTTGCTGTAAAGTCAGGCTAACCAGCAATGTATCTTGGATGAATAGATGAGAAGGTTGGCCCTGGTCTTCCTTTGGTTCTCAGGGTAGATTTTAGCTTCAAATTTTCCAAGCCCCAAGTTTTGGCTTTTGGTTATCTGGGCACCTTTAGAATCACTACCGAGGATCCAGGACTGGAGGGTCACCACTTGGTGGGAGGGGGGGGAGGGCGGTAGGTCTCACTCTTGCTGGTTCCAGGTGTGGCTTCAAGATGGTTGGAGCTTTTTTGTCCCTGAACCTCTGATCAGGAGGCCAGCCAACTAGACCTTGGAGTCACTCTAGTAGTCCTCAGATGAAGCAGTGGAACAGGGCTTAAGTAGCAGGGCATGCCTTTGAGGGTTCAAGGTAGGTTCCAGGCAGCAGAGCGTCCTTCCAGGTGCAGCAAAGCTGTCTTTTGGAGTATACAGCAGGCCACATGAGCAGGCAGGGCTCTGAGAGTCCTTCTGCTGGTCCAAAAAGTGAACTGAAGAGTGGGTCTGAGGGACCTATTTTTATACCTGGTGCCTTCTTTGAAATAGGAGAAGTTTCTAGAAAATTCCCTTTGAAGTGCTTACTGTTTCGTGCTTCCCCTGCCCTGGTTCCTGGCTGTCTGCATGAACAATGCAGAGATGACAAGTCCTATGTGTGGAGGCAGAGCACAGCCTACTCAGTTGCAACTGGGGCAATGCCCAGCCCCCGTCCTGCCAGTTGATGGCCCATCCAACCACACCTAATCTCCTAATGTGTGGGTGCGTGGGAGGAATAAACAAAGTCCAACTGCCAACTACACCCAGGCATGTAATCCAGTAACTGGCTGTAGGCATCAAATAGGGAAGGAAAATGACAACTTTCAAAAAGTGGCATTTTCAATATTGTAACCTAAAATATAACTTTATTATTAAAGAGGGTTTTTAAATTACAATCTCTCAGACACCAAACATGAGAGGTTTACCATTCCCAATCAAACGTTATCACTTATTAAATGTAATAAGGCAAACCAATGTTATCCTATGGGAGAGGTAGACCTCACAGTAGCGGAAAATGAATTTAAGAGTTTTTCACTACCAGGACATGTAAAAAATAAGTTACATGTCCAGCCTTTTTAATTACAATGCGTCCTGCCCTATGGGCTACCTAAGGCCTACCTTAGGGGTGACCTACGCTATAAAAGGGTAGTTTAAGGCTTGACAAAAAGGTTTATATTTATATTGCCAAATCGAATTGGCAGTTTAAAACTGCATTCAGGCATCAATGGCAGGCCTGGGACATGTTTTCAGGGGCTACGTAAGTAGGTGGTACAATAAGTGCTGCAGACCCACTAGCAGCATTTAATTTACAGGCGCTAGATAAATGCTATACCTCTCTACAAGGGTTTTATAAGTAAATATAATATGCCAACAGATGTAAGCCAATTTTGCCATGTTTAAAGGTGGGAGCACAAGCACTTTAGCACTGGTTAGCATTGATAAATTACACAGAGTCATAGAGCCAATAAAAACGAATTTCAGCTGGTACCAAGCACTGGATACCACTGGCTCAAATTAAGCACTGTAAGACAGGCAACAAACTCGTAAAACTGCAAACCTTTAGATAAATATTTAAAATGAACCATTTTCCTTTTACTAAGTCATCCTTTTAGCACATCTTTAAACTGATCTGTCGATGAAAAATATGGCAATGTATTCAGTAGTTATGAATACATTATGCTTTCACTGTTTTAGGGAAGAAGGCTTTTCAAATATTTTCATAATATGCACAAAAGTATCAGGTAAATCACCAAGGACATGACATAGAGCCAGTCAAAAATATTTTGTGATCCTGCCCTGGGTCTTAACTTGGAGCTCTCAATGCTGATTTTATGAGATTTGGCCCTGTATCTTAAATTAGCACTTGTAGTATTCACTTCATGTGATAAAACCCATGGAGTCTACACAAACGGTGACTTTATTGCAGGAATTGGCCCTGGATTACATTTTCCTGAATTTTATTAGGCTGTGTAGAAATTACAAAAGGTGACAGTCTTCTTTGGACGAAATTGAGAATGACAAATCAGCTCTGATAGATAGCGTGCTGAGGGTAGATTTATGATCCTGGGCTGACATTTTTCATTTTTCCACCAGTTACTTGATTGATACGTTGTGTACGATAAATGCTGAAACTCAAGTGGCTAGGGGCAGGTTGTGTCCCCAGTAGCCTTTTCGCTGGTGACACCAGCAGCACAGTTCAAACTGAAAATGAATTCCCTGGGGTGATTCAAGAGTGATTACACCAAAATAGATTTCTTTACTAATCATCTCAGATGATCACCACACAGGTTTTAGATAAAAAATATAAGATGTAATGTTTCTATTAGTATATACAAAAACACTGCTGAACGACGGTTGTACAAAGAATACAGACACATCAATTTTTAAAAGAGATGCACAAGCTTAATTCAACAATTAATGAATCATGCAATAGATAATTTACAACACTTAACTGAGATGAAACCTGGAATATAATACTCATAAAGGTATGGAAACAACTGGCATTTGATGAAATACTTCTTAAAAACGTTTGATTTACCATAAAGGTACATCAGATTTGGGGGGGTGTGGGCGGTGTATGTGTTGATTAATTTATTTTACTAAAACAAATTGAAACTTTACAATTTTAAAACTGAATGTATTTATTCAGTAAGTTTTGCGATAGGTACCTCTGTAGCGGAGGTGACCAACATGAAGAAGCGTGTTTCTCAGGGTGCCCTTACATGGTGTGACTAGCAGTGTGAATTGTTCTCTGTCCTCTAACCCAGCAGCGACCCGTCCATACGGGCTAAGGGGCCACGCCCCCACCTTTTTCTCACCAAGAAGATTGTCTGTCAAGCTGAACAAAGGTCAGCGTGACAGACACTCTTCATGTTCAGATCATGCAGTCAGGAGCTAGACATGTGCTAGATGCGCATGCTTCTGGCTGCCTGAGCTGAACTTTGCCAGGCTGAGGATTTCACAGCCCTGGGAGCGTGACCTACTCAGCCTGGCAATAGTGCTTTGAAGCCCTCCCCCTTGTGACGAGGGGGAGTGTCACTGATTGCCTCAGACATGGGTGCTTCAGTTTTAACCCCTGAAGTGCCCAGGACCGAGTGTCAATCAGTGACACCTTGTCACAGAGTGGGTCGGGGTGGGGTCAGCAGTCTCACCTACTCCATCCCACTCTGTGATGAGTGAGAAACTACTGCCTTCGCTCACTGGCTGACCCTAGGTCAGCCAGTGTGGGAAGGCATCAGTCCCAAACATCCTGAGACCTCTGAGAGTTCCCTCTGTACAATGAAGGTGAGTTTTATGGTTTTTCTGCTTGGTGTCTGCGTGTGTGTATGATTGTATGTGTATTTGTTAGTGGGTGTTGTGAATGGGTGTTTGTGTGTGCATGTGTGAATGCATGGGGTAGGTTAGTATGTATGTGTCTGTGTGTGGCTCCCCTCCGTGGTAAAATTACCAGCCACCACTGGTCTGACCTTGAACCAGTCGCAAGCTCCAATCCTCTGTCCTGACACTGGATTTGTTTCCTACTTCCTCCACTCCCCTTCCTCATTCAGGGGCATGTATTGGATTTTGGACCTGCAAAACCACTCTTCAAAACACTTCTAAACCAGTGGAAGTTACAGAAGAAGGACTGCCCTGCTGCAAGAGGACTGCCCTGCAGCTTGAAGAACTGCTTCGCTGTCTGAAAAGGTAGATTGGACCTGCTTGCCTTCATCCCAGACTACTCAGAGTGAATCGAAGGGTCAGTTGACTGACCTCCTGTGTGAGCTGCAGGGACACACCAAGCTTCAGAAGTCTCTCTTCAATTACCCAGCTGACCTAATGCACCTGGAAATGCCTGGACCTGCAACGCAACCTGCCCGAGCCCACCTACTGGCCTCTACTGGAGTGAGTACCGATCCCCGAGATGTACCCCCAGGTCCCGGACCCTTGACTGTTCTCAGGATAAATCCTCCTTGCATAACTGAAGGTTCCATCAAACGTGGCACAAAGCCCCACGAAGCCTGGACGCATAGCTGAAAGCATCATCGGAACCAATGCAGAGCATAATGAAGCCCCGCAAAACCTCATTGAACAGCTGAAAGCTTAATTGGAACTGACCCCAAGCAACGTGAAGCTTTAGAAAGCCTGATCGCACAGCTGAAAGCTTCATGAGAATGAACACAGAGTGATGGTAGACCTTGCAAAGCAATGCCGGGCACACCTCCCATCAGAGACATAAATTGCACCTCTCAGTGGACCGAAATTGGTTCTGCGCCCAGCCTGCTCTTCATCGCAGTCAGCCTGAACTTATGACTTTGTCCTGGTCCAGGGCAACCAGATACCCACAGTTGGTGATTTCTGCTTCTTGCTGCTATTTTTACTAACAATTTTAAAATTCAATATCTCTGGTTCTACTGATTGGATTTTTGTTCTGGTAATGTTGTATTTAGTAAAATGTGCTCTATTTTTCTAAATTGGTTTGGGATTTTTCTATTGTTGTATTTTAAATGTATTACTGTTTGTGTGCTGCTTAAATACTTTACACATTGCCTCTAAGTTAAACCTGACTGCTTTTTTTTTTGTAATCTTTTTATTTTAGTAAGTCAACAAACATGTCAGTGTCAGTCATTATAACATAACAGCCATACATTTCCACAATTCAGTAACGATACATTACGCTTTGTTCAACAATACAGTTAATTCGTTCCCAGGGTCTCGATATCAAGGTTTCCCATCAGGTACCTCACTGCGACTTATCCTGCCAGTGCACCCGGAGGGGCCAGAGCAGATCCCTCCTCTAAGGGCATTCCACCTACCCCAGAACTGTTCCCATTTCCTGGGGCAACCCCTACTTCCAAATACAGCCCTCTCGGCGACCAGTCCAAGTCTCTCTCCCATTCCCCAAGGGTTGGTGTGATTTGTGCCCCCCAATGTTGAGGTACATTTCGTTTACCTATTATCATACCTAATGTTACCCATATTTGATCTTTACGATTTCAATCCATCACCTCCCATATGTTAAGAAGACATCGTTTTGACTTGGGCTGCAGGTTTGTCCCACACACATGTGTCATTAGGCACATAACGGCTTCCAGTATGGTCTGATCCGTGGACACTCCCATAGGATATGATAAAATGTACCTTCCTGCCCACACAGTCGCTGACATATCGAGGTAACTTCTCTGCCCATTTTGACCAACGTGTCTCTAGGTAGATAGGATCTATGCAGTATTCTGAGTTGGATAAGGCGTAGTCTCGAGAATATAGCCACTTCCTTATGGGAACCAAGGGCTTCCTGCCAGTCCTCGACCTCTAGCTCCTCCAAATCCCTTTGCCAGTGCTCACGGAGCTCTCGGAGAGGGTCAGAGGAGTTATGCACAATTTTTTGGTATGTCAGGGAGATCGCCCGGCGATCCATGAAATCCGTAAGGAGTCTGTCCTCCAGCGGGGAAGCCTCAGGGAGGGTGGTCCCTGGTGGTATGACATCCATTAGAGCATGTCTAACCTGCAGGTTTTGTTTGTGGCGAGAATATACTCCTACTGTAGGTCTGCAAATGGAACTACCCCTCCCCTAATCCATGGATCTCCCACTTTCGAGATGCCTATGAGGTCCCACCTATTGAATCCAGGGCACTGAGACAACCGCCCTAGTCTCTCTGCTTCCCAAAGTGGAGTGGCTTGCGTTATTTTATTATACCATCCGAGCCTTTTATGTACTAGGTTCCAGAGTGTGATCATTTGTGCCATGGGACCTGTGAGTTTATTCCTCAGGGGTTTGTATATAGTGATCATAGGTGGCCTCCCGTGCCTAGGAGTCTGT
The DNA here is from genome assembly GCA_963921515.1 of Calotriton arnoldi. NCBI lineage: Eukaryota > Metazoa > Chordata > Amphibia > Caudata > Salamandridae > Calotriton > Calotriton arnoldi. The sequence goes on from CAWUFW010006645.1 coordinate 816,139, forward strand.
CCATTCTATGGGCCAGCTCATCCAGTGCCCGGTGCACCCATTGATTAATTAACGCCAGTTGGGCTTCCCAGTAATATGTCTGAATGTTTGGTAATGCAATTCCCCCATTGTACCATCCTCTCACTAACTTCTGCATTACTATTCTTGGGGGTTTTCCATCCCATAGCAGCATCCGCACCTCAGAATCAATAGCCTGGAAGTAAGATTGCTGGATTACGTATGGTGTTTTTTCTGTAGAGCGTATAATAAGCGGGGAAGCGCCATCATTTGAAAAGTGCTGCGCGTCTCAGTAGGGACAGCAGCAGTGCTTTCCAGTGATGGACATCACTCTGGAGGCGTGTCAGAGGGGCCTGTAGGTTATGGACGTAAAATAGGTCTGGGTCTACAGTGACAAATATCCCAAGATATCAGAAGCCCTCTTTTCCCACCACTTCTTCACACTCTGCTGGCAAGACGGGGGTGGACCATGTAGTATGAAGATCATGGACTTAGACCAATTTATCGAATAGCCGGAGTATTTACCGAAATTAGTAAAGATATTCATTATCCTAGCAATGGAGCGGCATGGTGTGGCAACATATAATAAAATATTGTCTGTATATAAGGATATTCGGTCTTCCCATCCCTCTGTCCAACGAAGTCCCAGTATCAGTGGATCCCCCCTGATACTGTCAGGGTCTCGAGACCCAGGGCAAAGTGTAGCGGCTAGAGGGGGCAACCCTGCCGTGTCCCGCGCCCGAGAGAAAAGGCGCTCAAGACCTGCCCGTTTACCACGACTTGCACCATGGGTCTTGTGTATAGGAGTAGGATCCAACCAGGAATTTGGGGCCAAACCCGATACGCTCTAGACTGCAAATAAATATGGCCACTTTGATAATGTCAAAGGCCATACGGGCATCTAGGGAGAGCCCCACTGCGTCTTCCTGCATTGTTTCTTTTCTGCCCAACAGCCCATGAAGTCTACGCAGATTCAGGGCAGTGTTTCTCCCTGGCGTGTAGCTGGATTGGTCTGGGTGCACTAATTTGGAGACAAGCTTGACCAGTCTGGAGGCCAGTAACTTAGCTAGTATTTTGGTTTCTGCATTAAGCAGGGAAATGGGACGGTTCGAGGAGCCATTCTCCGCCGGTTTGCCCGGTTTATGGATAACTATTATAAAAGCTAGCTGTGGGTCCCCTGGTAGTTCCCCTGCCCGTCTACTCTCCAAGTACATCTTAAGCTGGTGAGGTGCTACGTGAGAGGCAGTGAGTTTGTATAGTTCTATTGGGAGGCCATTTGGCCCCATCGCTTTTCCTGACTGAATAATGCTGATAGCCAAGATTATTTCCTCGACACTGGGCTCCCTTTCCATGATTGCAGAGTCTTCGGGGAAAGCTTGGGGAGAGGGAAATCTAACAGAAGGTCTTTCGAGTCTTCAGCTGTGACCATGGCCATGGGAGTGTAGACGCGAGCATGGTTTTCGCGAATGGCTCGGCGATGTCTTGTGGATCACTTAAGGTTTCACCAGTCTCTGTGTGGAGCACACAGACCCACCTATCCGCACGCTCTCGCCTGTTGAACCGGCCAATAATTTCCCGGCCTTGTCTCCTATTTCATAGATTCTATGTCACATTGCTGACTGCTTGGCTCTAGCTGCTTCAAATGCTAGGTTTCTATATTCCTGTTTTTTGAGGGTTAGTGCGTGTTTAGTCGTGTCAGTTTGCTCACTTGTCAGTCTAGTTTCCAAGTCTAAAATGGCATTCTTAAGTGTCTCTATCGCTGCCCTCTTGTCTTTTTTATGGCCTCCCCCAAGACCACCAATGACGTCACTGAATTTTTGCTTTCTTTGAAATAGGATTGCTTGTTCTGCATCTGTCCCGTCCGTGGGAAACATCCTTTACAACGCATGCGTTACAACGCATGTCATTACCTTGCATTTTTTACTCCACAAAAACGTTTACAATGCAGGGCTTCACACCGCAAACCATTACAACGCATTCCCCATTACAACGCCCCTGTGGAGTTAGAATAGTAAATTGCGTAGTAATGGACAATGCGATGTAATGGATTGCGTTGTAAAGCCCTGCGTTGTAAACGTTTTTGTGGAGTAAAAAACACGGGGTAATGGCACGCGTTGTAAATGCGTGCGGAGTAAAGTGTCCTATTCCCGGTCCGTATATGCGAAACCTTCAGGTTCCATGGATGCAGAGATATAGTCCAGTGAGTACCTTGCATCTCCGCTGCATAGCAGGCCCATATAGGGGAGTGATCTGAGATTCTCCGTGCCAAATCGTCCACATCTCTAAAATGGTGAACACGATCAGCCAGGGTAAGAACAAAGTCAATTCGTGAGTAACTATTATGTGCCCCTGAATGGAATGTGTAGTGTCGTGTCTGCGGGTTTCGGGTGTGCCAAACATCCACGAGCCCGAGGGCCTCCATTTCCTTGGGATGTGAGGATCTTGAAGATCTCATAGTGTCACGTTGAAATCTCCTCCTATAAGAATTTCTCCCTCCAGCATGTGTAGTAGGAAGCTGCTCAGATCCGGCATGGCAATGTTATGTAATGCCGATGGCATATAGATCGAGACAATATTGACTGGTTTCCCCTCCCAGTGCCCAGTAATTGCGGCAAACTTGCCCTGTTCCTCTGTCCAGGTCCAATCGATCATAAAGGGAAATTGTCTCCTTAAAAGAAAACCCACTCCCCTCCATCCGGAGGTGAAGCCGGAGTGCACCACAAGTTTATAGCCCCACCTGCCCAATGCTTTGCAGGAGTTGCCCACTAGATGCGTTTCCTGCACGAGGGTCACATCAGGCAAATGTCGCTTAAAGTTTTGTAGTACCAACTCTCTTTTCAATTTGTCTCCCAGGCCATTAACGTTCAAAGAAAGCAGTTTCAACCTGGGGTTATGTGCCGTATCGTTCATGCCTTAGCAACAAAAAGTGTGATCCTCTGCCCATCCTCGGTGTGGTGCGTGTTTGTGGGGTGATCTTGATGGCAGTGTCTGAATGACAGTTCATGACGATGTGCTGTATGATGTCTAACTATGGCTGTTGTTCCACATCACAGGGAGTTTCAGTTAAAGTGTGTGGCTGCTGTTCCATCCTACCTCTAGCAGTACTTACTGTAGAAACTAAATACCTATTACTTTCAACAAAAAAGAACACCACACCTCTCCCTGCCTCCCTGCACAACGTACTTAAAACTGACCGCCTCCCCAACACTGCAGAGTGCCTGTCATCCCTATCTCACTCCACTCCAACTGAGGAGACAGTGCCCCAGCTGCCCCCCTCCCTCCATCAATCTACGGTATAATAAACCATACAAGGTACCAATAATACGTATGTGATCCAAATTGCCTTCGGAACCTCAGTAAGCCTCTCGTAGAGTAGTCTTCCACATCGCCGAGTATTTCAGTTAATCTGAGGGCACCACCGCTAATCGACAGTTGTCTTTGTGTATGTTTGCGACTCTTGATATTCCCCAAGCGGTGTCGTGCCCCAATCAAATTGAGTGGGCAGAGTCCAAGGAGCTGTCTTTAGGACCGGTGTCTCTTCAGTTGTATCCCCCCATTGGCGTCCGAGTCCCCCCCCCCGGCACATTCGATGTTCCGTTGTAGTTTCCTTGGTTACTTGTCACTTCTTACTCTTGTGCTGGAGCCACCTACTTGTCGCCAGCCATCCAGCCACTCCTAAGTTTCCTCTGGGCTTGAGAAGAACCATGGGCCTGATTCACAGAACTAACTTACGTCAAAACGTAAACATAAACGTAAACGTAAACGTAAAGTTAGTACTTTTAGGTATTCACAGAATACACTTACTCATTTGGTATTCACAGAATGAACTTACTCATTTCGGTATTTACAGAAGTTAGTAGTCCTAACTTTAGGACTCTAACTTCTGTGAATACCGAAATGAAGCTAAGTTCATTCTGTGAATACCAAATGAGTAAGTGTATTCTGTGAATACCTAAAAAGTATAACTTTACGTTACGTTTACGTTTTTGACGTAAGTTAGTTCTGTGAATCAGGCCCCATATCTTCCCCTCCGCCTCCAATCATAGCTTGGTTGGGAAGAGCATTGCTTATTTCATTTCTTTGTCTCTTAGCGCTCTTTTGACTTCCATAAAGCTTCGCCTCTGTTTTTGAACCTTGATCGTGAAGTCCGGAAAAAAGGTGATGACACTATTTTCATAATGCACTGTGGGCGCACTGTGGTCCATTTCTAATATAACGTCTCGGTCTCGAAAGTTGAAAATGCGAGCCAGGATTGGTCTTAGATGCGCCCCTGGCTTGGCTCATCCACGCGGCACCCGGTGGGCTCATTCTACGGAGAAATACTTTGAGAGGCCTCGGAGTTGGAGGAGTATCAGCACAAGGTCTTCCATGAACAGATCCATTGCTGGCCCTTCCGCTTTTTCAGGGACCCCAATAATTTGTACATTATTGCGCCTGGACCTCCCCTTGTAATCATCGAGTTTGGCCTCCAGTGTCTTGCTGGTGTCTTGGAGTTTGCAGACTTGATGTTTGAGTGTTTCGGCATCAGTACAGAGATTCGCCACTGTCTCTTCGACTTCTTTGACTCTTGTGCTCATGGTTCTGAGATCTGCTCTGACGAGTGATATCTCCATGGTAACTGAGTCTATTCATGATTCAAGAGAGGTGTGTACTCTTTTGAGGGCTGTCACAATGTCTTGGAGAGTAAGTTCGCCCTTGGCTGTGGGCGCGTGGACCTCGGACTCTGTGGAGTCCTGTGGGCCGTCCGGCATCTCTACGGTTTTGTGCCAGGCAAATTTATCCAGCTTGGTTTGGTGGACGGTTCACATTCTCTTCCCTCCTGTCATTGTAGATTGGAGGGTGAGAGGGTGTGGATTAGTTCAGCAGTCACTAGTGCCCCACCGGGGTATTCACTGCCGCCTGTTCATGGAGGATATGGTAGTCCACGCGGCCTATCGGATTTCTCCCTGTGGGGCTAGTTGGTCAAATGTCTTCATTCAGGCTCCCGTGGGTCCAGTCTCTATCAGGTCACCTTGTTACCAAGTCTCCTTAGAGGGGGGGTGCATGTCAACCACTTCTTTCCCTTGGTGTGGCTTGTTAAAGAGGTACAGTCTATGTTCTGTAGTACTGCGTTTCAGAGCTCGCCCATTGAGTCACTCACCACAGCCAGACGTTTCTCACGTGCCTAGTTCCAGTCATTGGCAGGAGCCCTGTGATGAACCCAGGGGCGATCTATGGTGTCACAGATGTCCTGTGTGTATCCTAGTAGCTGCCCCCAGGGCTCCAACGACACCGCCCATTGCCTGCGTGCAGGACGGGTGTAAGCTTTACTGGTATGGGTCTCCTCCATGAGCGGCTGCCGGGCAGTTATTCCAGGTCGCTGCGAGCAAGGCAGAGGTGCCGCCCTGCCACCCCGAGAACTGCCGGAACTGGTCCGAGACTGGTCGGTTCTCCCGACTGTTCTGTGGTCTGCGCCTTGTCTAGCGACGCAGCTCAGGCCGCTCCAACTTCTCAGGGAGGCCGGCCGCAACTACGCGGCAACGTCCCCCTGCATGCCTGTGCTGCTGCTGCTCCTCGCTACACCTGCCCTCTGTCGTGGTCGCCACTGCTGCCAAAGGGCTTGGTCAGCTCTCTTGTAATCGCCGGTTCTGCTATCTGTTAGCGAGATCCCGACTCAGCCGTCCACCACTCAATTTCTCCTGCCTCGCCCTCACCTCTTGAGTGAAGATGCAGACTCGTCTGCGCCTTCGATTCCAGTGCCTGTGGCATTGGGGCTCACGTCACTTCAGCTCCCAGCTTTCCCCTGCATGTAGGCCTTGTCATGTTGCTCAAGCTACTGACTTACCCAGGACTCCTGGTGACTCCAGGCGATCCATGAGGGTGTCTGGTGAAGGCAACTTTGCTTTTGTGGTACCACACACGGACCAACACTGGATTTACTGGGATGTTGGTCGGGGGTGTTACGGGAGCTTCTCTAGATGTCGGCCATCTTGCTCAGCCACCCCCCCAACCCTGTCTGCTTTTGTGCCAAGCTACCTGAGGGATACACACTGGTCAATTTAGTGACTTTTATGGTTCACCCTGACATAGATTTTGGTTGTTGTCTGAACGGGGCTTTCACCACTCTTAACCAGTAACTCAATTTCTCACGGGCCCCATAATTTTGTCTTACGCCCATGTGACATACCTCTCTGATTGCTGTGCATGAGTTTTACAACTTAGCAGTTTGTCAAGGTTTGCACTGTTTTTATCTTTTATAGTTCACCCCACTTTTTGTGTACATGAACGAACGAATTATCCAAGCTCTCCTAAATAATGTAGCATCTCAGTATGTGACAATATAATTGAAGAAGGACAAAATAGAATCCAGAGAGGTATAAAAGAGCAAGCCACTATTAGGCGGAATACTTTTTGTCACACGCAAAAGGGTGACGGACACCTTTAGAATATAATAACTACTCAATCCCAGAAAGACAACAATGAATGTGTCTTGGGTGGCGGACAGATAAGGAATCTTTTTGTTCCTTTCTATTATATCTGTAAATATTGCAATCATTCAAGTCCCCTTAACACAGTGATATAGCTGGTTTGTGAATATCTTTCAAACAATGACAAAGAATGAAGATGCCCTTCCAGTAAAATGGAGGAGAGAATTCTGGGCTCAAGTGGGATATAACAACACTAATGATACTGCCCTCAGCCCTCCATCTTAAATGCCAGAACATTTTAATGATAGAGGCAATAAAACCAGAATATATTGGTACAATCCTGACAGAGCTATGGTCTTAGAGTTCTTGCTGCAAACAAAAAGGCCTATGGTAACCCATGGATACTGGATGGGGGAAACTAGGACCTCGTCATTTACAAGATTTTGAATTCCTGCAGTCTCTTGAATATCATATTATTGATGACAGGACAATGTAAATAGAGGGGGGTGACGTATTGCTACAGAATAGCCTTCTAGGAAATTCCTCTGAAAGTCAGGGGAACATAACAAAAATAAGCATTGAAAAAGCCAAAAGGTCTGGCAAAAGTGTTTTTTTATTGATTGATGAGTTTGTGTGGGCAGCTATGTGCATCAGTAAACATGACAACGTGTACATGGGCATACAACAAATCTCTAAGTGTATTAATCAATAGAGTTGAGTACCAAGCACATGCTATTTTGCAGCAAAAAAGTGGGAATACCATTGCCTAATGGCTTGCGTTAGAAATTGAGTCTCTAGTTGGCAGAGGTATGCACCATGTCCAAGTAGGGACCACAATTCTAGCCAGGGTAAGTCACATACGCACCCTAAGTTAACCAGTGCTCACCCTCTGGTAGCTTGACAGGGTTAACTTAAGAGTCCATGTGTAAAGTATTTGTGAAACACTTAAAAAAAATAAAACAGTGAAAACACCACCCAGAAATATACCACACCTGGATAGAACAATAGAGCTTAATTTATTGAACAAAACAAGACCAAAACAACAAAAATCCAATCAGTAGAACTGGATATGAATTTTAAAGGATATCGACAAATATAGTGCTTAAAAGCATAAAGCGCCAACCGGGGACATCTGGTCTCACTTGACTGGGGTAAATCCAAAAGTTCATGCTGACCACGATGGGGCGTGGCTCGGATACAGGGACCAACCTTGTCCCGAAGAAAAAGAACCTTTGGATGGAGGGTGCATCGATGTCGAAGACCCAATGTGAGGAACAAAGGTGGCAAAACATTGTTGTCAATCCAGCTGATTATAGGCAATGCGTCGGTTCGGATCCACGCAGTCCGAGATGCGTCATTGCTGAACCCCTTATGATGAAGGCGATGCATCATCATCGAGCCGTGCAGTCAGCGATGCGATGTCTTTGTCCTCAGCGCGATGCATCGGAGTCAAGAGGAGATGCGTCTGTTCCGACCAGCACAATGACGGTGATGCGTGGATCTTGCAAAATAACAGACAGAAACCCACTTCCAAGGGCCCAGGACTGGATTGGGGCCACTTGGCAGGGCAGGACTCATAGTTGGCAGAGTTCAGAGGCTTTAGCAGGGTAGTTGGAAGTCTTTGATATCCCTGAGACTTCAGAACAGGAGGCAAGCCAGCAAGCCCTTGGAGTCACTTTGGTTCTGGGGATGTAGCAATGCAGGTCCAGTCCTTCTCACTCCCAGGCAAGGAGGGCAGCAGGGCAAGTAACACCCCTTTGTGTGTGGCTGTCTGGAGGGAATGCAGAAATTCCAGCTGTCACCCACCCCAGATGTGTATTCAAAGACAAGCAGAAGGCACAGAATAGTTAAATAAGAAAATGCCAGCTTTCTGAAGGTGGCATTTTCAGACTTGCAACTTAAAATCCAACTTTACCATAAGTCGGGATTTTAAATTGTGAGTCCAGAGACACCAAACTCGAAATATCTATCTTTTTCCAATTGGAAATTACACTTATACAATGTAATAAGGTAATCCCAATGTTAACCTATAGAAGAGATAGGCCTTACAGTTGTGAAAAACAAATGTAGTCGTTTTTCACTACCAGGACATGAAAAACTTGTCCTACTTTTTTAAATACACTGCACGCTGCCCTTAGGATTGTCTGGGGCCTACCTTAGGGGTGACTTATATGTATTAAAAAAGAAGGTTTGGGACTGGCAAGAGGGTTAACTTACCAAGTTGACATGGCAGTTTAAAACTGCACACACAGGCTCTGCAATGGCAGGCCTAAGCCAGGTTTGAAGGGCTACTGAAGTGGGTGGCACAATCAGTGCTGCAGGTCACTAGCAGCATTCAATTTACAGGCCCTGGACACATGTAGTGCACTTTACTAGGGACTTATAAGTAAATTAAGTATGCCAATTTTTGATAAGCCAATGTTACCATATTTTTAGGGAAAGAGCACATGCACTTTAGTACTGGTCAGCAGTGGTAAATTGTCCAAATTCCTAAAGCCAGCAAAAATGAAGTCAGCCAAACAGAAGGCCAGGAGGCAATAAGTCAGGGGAAACCATGCCAAGGATGCCAGGTCTAACAGCGTGCATTGTATCAGCAACACATAAAGCTTAACATTCATGGTTCACTCAACTAAACAGATTGTTTCACACATGTGTGCCCCTGGAGCTGTACCTTAAGATAACACTTGAATATCATTTGAGCAACATTTTGTATGTTGCTCTGACCTTCAGTCAAGAACATACCAATTTCAGGCACTTTCCTTTGGTTCAGAAGATAAGGGAAAGTTTCACTGTCAGCAGAAGACCCCATCGCAGAACATGTCAGTGCTCCTAAATTGGGGAGAATACATTGCATATCACCTCGGACATGGTCTACAATATGCTCTTTCTAGAAAGTATGGGGCCAGGAGATTGCATCAGGATCAATTCCCCCCGGTGGTTCACATGGTCACCTGTCAATAGCCATACATGGGAAGACGTTGGCTGCAAAATCATACTCTTAAAAATGTGGCTGACACCACACCCCCAAAAAGATAAAAAGCAAAATGTTGGACACAGAGGAAAGCACAATGGCCTATATTCCTGAGTCTGATGCAAGTTGGAGAATTTGGAGGTCTAGGACCGTCATAGGGAATGAAGAAAGGGATTTGGTTTAAATATTTTCTGATGTCAAAAGAAAAAGATGATGGGGATGTTCTTATCCAATTCTATACATGAACTGAGGGCGGTCTACTTATGGCACTGCTGACAGTGGGTCTTGGAAAGCTACTCCACATGTAGGGATAACTGATTGGCATGGCAGGCCACCTGAAGAGGTGTTCAATAAGTAGATGTCTGGCAGCATTCACTCAGCAGCATGCCCCAAGCCTTTGTATTGGCCACAGCTGGACCTGTGAATTATGATATTTTCTAAAAGGGCCATTTCCCATAAGCACCAAAGCATTTTGACATTTAGGTAAAGCATGGGCACATTTGTAGGTCATGTAGGGGGCCCAGATAGATTGTAAAGAAACGTGTGTGACCATTTTGTGATCAGTGAAGGAACACTTCTCTGAAACCTTTGAAAGTGAGATTACACCCTGAGTCTTGGTAGAGGCAAATTCTGGGTGATCTGGCAAATCAGTTAATTTGCTTACACTGCACATTCAAAGCCACTTCTAAGGGTGAGATTGCTAAAGAGTGTTCAAAGATAGGTGGAATTGTGGGAACTCAGTTTATTCAGAAAGCAGGAATTCATTTTGTTTCATCAAAAGAGGTAAAAAATATGAGGGTGAGAGCCGTCCTTTTTGCCATTATTATGTTATGTTAATATATTTTATAAAGTACAACTGTTACCCAGAAGTAAATTGAACCTTCCCAATAGGAGACAAACACAGGAATTACTTGAAAAGCAGCATTCTCAAGAATGTCTTGAATTGAAGATGGTAAATTATTTTTCTGAGTGAAGGAGGGATGACAATTCAGGGGTTAGGTACCTCTAGAAGAAGTTTGCCCTCCCACTCTTTCTCCTCTGTAATATGGGGTGACCATAGTAGAAGAGAAGTTGAACAAAGAGTTCTGTTAGGGATATATATCTGAAATTTGTCTTGGATGTAGCTTGATCCCTCTTTTGATACAGCCCGATGAGTAAGGGATAAAGTTTTGAACAAATGCTCTGTAGGTGCAGCCTTTAAGGGGTGACATGGGCCTGTCTATGTAGACCAACACTCACATGGACAGCTATATTCTGTATCAGTTGTAGCTTGGCAATACTAACCCGGGGGGGGTAACTCTGCTCCACCAGCGAAGTTTCCAGAGTTTTGCCTACTCCGTGTTCTGTTGCGAACGCGGAGCTTAGGCAAAACTCTGACTCCATGGCGGAGCGGAGTTTGTCGGCCCCTCCACCCTCCCAAAGTAATTATAATGGTTAAAAAAGGCACTTACCTGCCGTGGCTGCGAGGACGAGGAAGGAGAGTGGCCATGGCGAGGAGGAGGCAGCCAAGGCAGGTAAGTGCCTTTTTTTAAACATTATAATTACTTTGGGAGGCGGGAGGGAGCGGAGAGGAGCAAAGTTCCACAGAGTTATTTTCCAACTCCGTGGAACTCCGCCTAGAGGCACTACGCCGGCTCCGCCCACCCTTAGGCAATCCACCTTTTAGAAGATCCAAGGTACCGGTTGTTACATTACTCCAGTCTGCAAATGACTGCGGTCTGGAATGCTTGTTTCTGACAGTCTAGACGCACCTTTGCCAGCCTGAGCATTAAACGTGGTAGTACTGAACAAGTGGAAGTCAAGATTTTTTACCGTGGCACTGAAGAGAGACTAGTGTCCTAGGTTAGATGACTATCAGTCACCAGAAAAGACCCATTTGAATTGTCGCAGGATACAGAACTCAGTTTTTATTGGAGTTTGGCAGTAGTGCTCATTCATTTGGCCACTTACAAGAGACAACTCTGAAAATTACTTGTGTGTGTTCCAATGGACAATCAAGCCAAATAATCAGTTGTATATTATCAGCATAAGTCATGAACAAAAGACCAAATGATCTTAGGGGATCAACGGGAAAAACAGATATTAAACAGCATGGGGCTGAAAGAAGAACTCTGCCACACACCATAGTTTACTGCTTTAATACAGGAAAACCAGAAAGCGATTGTTACTGCTTACATGCAGTCCTCTACATGGAATGCCACATAGCAGGCCTCTGATCCCAATGCTGTGTTGCATAATTCATAAAATAATGTGTGATATGGTATAATTGGTGGCAGAGCGGTCAAGTAAAATCAATGCTACACTGTCTCCTTGATCAAGATCCCATCAGAGCTCTTCGACCACTACTGCAGCCAGCACTGATTCAGTGTTGTGTAGTAATCTAAATCCATATTAAGTGGGAACAAGTACAGAATGGTCATTATTCGTCAAATTGATGTGTTTTTCCAGTATCTTGAAAGGAACCAGGAGCAGAAAGAATGAGTGGTAATTACTAGGGATACTATGATCAGCTAAAAGTTTTTTTTAAGATGGGGGAATCTACTGCTTGTTTCAAGCTATGAAGAACTGGAGCCACCTTGAGGAAAGTATTGCATATTCCAGCAAGGGTAGAGACGAATTACTAACATCCCCAAATAAGGAATCCAAACATCAAGGGAGGGGGCAATTTAATACATGGAACAAGCTTTTTCACTCAGGCAGGAACAAGCAAACCACAAACTTTCAGATAGATGGTCATTTGAACTTTATCTGTTTGAGATGCACTATGGTACTCAAGGTAAGTGTCAAACTCCAGATTTATGACTATTGTGGTAGTTGTGTAATATAGATCTCTGTGTTCAGCCTCCTCTTCTACTAAGGTGACCTCACATTACTATGGTTGTCTTGGGTGATCTTGAGTCAGGGTCAGCTACAAGACCTGGCATTTGAGGCTGTCTTAGGTAATTTCAAGGGCCCACTCTAACTGAACTAGATAATCGGCTAACCAGAGAAAAGGGGAGCTCTTTATGACATAAACATTACTGAGTGAAGAGAAAATAAGGTTGAACTAATGACCATCAATGTAAGCAGGGAAGTTCACAAATTGGGTTGATCCGATAATTTGGCAGGCCTCAAAAGATTCATGATGTCTAGGTGGGTTGGCAATTTGTCTAAATAAAAAAATCCCCCAGAATAATTAAATTGGCAATAGATACTATTAGGGGTGACAAAACATCTAAGAGTAAGGAACAAAAATGTGGGTCAGAAGATGGTGGTCGATAGATTAAAATGCCTGAGCAGAAAACCTCAAGTTTGAATCTAAGTAATATAGCAACAAAGAAACTATCAAGGGCCATAGGGCATATTGAAAGGGATTCTTTAAATATTGTATCCAATCATCTGCCCCTCTGGGTGCTAGTATCTGCTCTAAATATTTTATTACCAGAGTAGATATCAAATAGTAAGTCAGGATTTTTCTTGACAGGATATGGGAAATAATAGGTAATATTATGAAAGGCATCTTTTGTGGCTGTGCCTTTTTGACAAACGAAAATGGACAAAATCAAACCTCATGCTAAGAAAGCACATTAAGCATTATACAAAGAGCACTAGAAATAATCATGACACTTGACTTCACTTTACTGTACAATCAAAGGTTAGGACTTTAAATCTTAAAGTTTCATGCACCGCAGATTTCTACAACACCATCATTTATTAGGGAATGTTTACTTCCATGCACTCCTCAATGGATTTATTCATACACAATGTTTTATCTGTGTACCAGATTTTCTCCTGCGTGCAAACCTGCTGAAAAAGGGTGACTAATTCGGGATGGGATGCCTGACACAGAGGATGAACACCCTAAATCTTGCTGGTTTTGTGGGTATTACCAAACTTTACCAGTCAGACCCTGAAAGGTTGAAGATTAACTGCCACCAGCTCAAGGATTAGCTATTGTTTTCAATGTAGAAGCAAGAAGAGAACCAGAATTGGAACCACAGCAAGAACATTGTACACAGCTACCTTATGGTGCCAGCCCTGACTTGCCAAGAGGGTGTCAAACCAACATAATGGCTTATGAATCACCTTGTTTCGGGGAAAAGAGCATCCAAAATAAAAAATAGAATTTTGTCAGGACCTCTGAAAATCCCTGCACAAACGCTGAGGAGAACATCCCATAAATTGAAAAACACCTTGATGTGTGTGACATTTCAATAAGGAATAATGTACACAAAAACATTTTTGTATGCAAACATATGCATGTAAATGCTCCTAGTAATCTGCAACTTGGCATTTCCTACAGGTAATCTTGGAATATGTATAGACTTCCAAGGAAGCTTGCAAATTACAGATCATACTTTATTTGAGAATTGGCTTCCTATACAGCAAACATTCTTAAAAAGGGCCCTGATTTTGACCATATACTGCGCTCTGCTGCTTTTTGGCTAGGTTTGCGCTATAGAAATACCATATACATATATACATACATGCATACACACATACATAAATACATAAATGTATACATGAGTAAATGTCCACAATCTGAGATTTTCCACTTCTCCAATAGCTGCTACAAAAAATATTTTATTGTTCACATGATATCAGTCAAAGCCTCAGCCAACATGTGATTCGTAACACTTTTGCTTCTTCAGGGCTGTCAGGTGGCAATGTATAGATTTTAATGAAAAAAAATCTTTTTTCTCATAAACATAAGATAGTAACTATGATCCTCAACAGTAACAACTTATCACAACCTACCCACATACCCATGGGTACAATGTCTTACATTTTTATCAATTGCAAACATGATCGAAAATGCAACATAATAAGAAATAAATTGATTACGATTTTATCCTTTTCTTTACATACAGTATTATAATTGATTTCTCTTTTCGTATTTCTAAAAGTGAATTCAAAATATACAAATTCTAACATTGATAACATATTTATGATCATCCACACATTTGAAGCAACAGTCAGAAAACAAACTTGTGTACATTTGTATCCATCACAACATTTGGGTGTCCCACATACTACTCACATAGATTGAAACAATTGATGTATCATTATATTTCTAAAAAGCATCCAGATTATACTAATACCAACATTGATAGCATATTTATAAACATCCACAACTTCAAAATCACAAACCAGAAAATGAACCTGTGTGAATTTGATTTCTTCGCACCATTGGATGTCCCACTATCCCATGGACTGCCACCAGTGAGCACTTTATAAAACATTTCGGTGGAACGATTCCATCTATAAAAACTATTTAAACTAAATATTGTGGCAGAAAACCTTAAGCATTACCATGAGCTTGATAATTATAACATGATGAAATTCCCTCTAACATTGATATGCTTCTAAAGGTCTGATAATATTTCGCAAGTTATTAGGAATTCCCTACTTACCACGCAATTACTATACCAACTCAACTGTAAACGTCCATTGCAGAATTGACATAGCGGGCAAGAAAGCGGATAAAAGCCGAAATCAAATAATAAATATGAAGACCATTTGAGCCTACTCTGCCCTCCCCCCAAAATAATTCTTTAGACCTCATGGGTGCCCAACAGGCCGGAACCTGGACTTTAAAGGATGCTTTTTTAGAAAAGTTGGCTGCTTTAGGTGCAGGCCAACAATGGCCAACATTGGGCCAATTCCAAACCCATGCATTATTGCAGAATGTAGTTTCAAATTGAAACTAACAAAGACATGCAATCTTTTAAACAAAACAGACTACATCTATTGAGAGCATTAAAAGCTGTGCAGAGATCCATCACTATATGAACAAACATTGTTTTCATGGTCCACGTTGGTCACTCTTCAGTGCACTTTCATTGCCATGCCACACAGTCCTAAAGTCCTTCGGGATATGAGAAATAGACCATGCGGCTTCTGCTCAAGGCAATAAAAGATTTAAACTAATGTATTGAGCACAACAGTCAGCAAATTTGGGCAAACTTTAAACTATACATTAAAGAGATCCATTCATATGAAATCCAACCTTGTCCTTGTTTACTTTCCTCATGGAGAGGGTCATAATTAATTTAGCTTGGTATGAGGAGTGCGTTCTCTGCTGAGTGATTCTGCATGTTTTGTTTCTTCCTGCTTCTGCATCAACAGCTACATTAAGTGCAGAAAGGAAATATAATCCTTGTAATTCTGACACAAAGAGGTATCATGAGTTACACCAGATGAAGCGGCAATCCCAGCA
The DNA here is from genome assembly GCA_963921515.1 of Calotriton arnoldi. Classification (NCBI taxonomy): domain Eukaryota; kingdom Metazoa; phylum Chordata; class Amphibia; order Caudata; family Salamandridae; genus Calotriton; species Calotriton arnoldi. Next base: position 831,713 of record CAWUFW010006645.1, read on the forward strand.
ACCAATGTAATGGTTGATTATGCAGCACTGTTTACAACAAAATTTGGACATCTGCTGTGATCCTTCTCATCACTGGCCATTTGCTAAAAATGTTACACTCATTCCTGGGAGATATTATTTTTTCCGGCTGACTAAATGATTTCCCATGACTCTCAGAAGATGCTTTTTCTCCCTAGAAGCCTTGTCAAATAATGAACTACAATGAGAAATAGACCTAGCCTTACACCTAGGATATCCACTGGCTCTGGGTGTTAACTGTTGCACAAAGATTTATTTGCCATAAGAATATGTTCATGAGGAGAGTTGCATAAAAGGCATTACGGTTAGTGGCAAGACTAATAATGCAAGTGTTCACAGCCTGATCTTTCAAATCAAATATGATTAGAGATACAATCACAGAAATAGGATCTCTCTCCACCTGGTATTTCACTACCAGTGTGTTAATTTTCATAATGAAGAAATCTGGATGTATAAGTAATTTATCTGTGATTTTCTAGCCCTCATTATCCAGGGAATAAGATGGATAATGACCATTAAACAATCTAAAGTCAGAACTTATCTTCCCAGCCAAATATATATGAACACAAACAGACTAGCTAAACCCACCTTAATTGGGAAACTTTCTCAGGTTAGACCTTCTTCATAATCAAATTCAGACGTTATGGGGCCCACACCAATTAAACATTCAAATCAATATGGTGGGGGCTCATCCCAGCTACAAAACAAAACTGATGGAGGAGCACAATTGTTAACAGGTATAATGGATTAACTGAACTGCTTGAATTTTATTTTGAGAGGAATTATGCACTATACCACTATTACTACTACTTCTAGGCGGATATAATCTGTGTGGAATGTCGATGCTGGCAATGTTTTCTCATTAGAACTTAATTCCTTTAAAAATGGCAAAAAGTGTTTTGTACCAATGAGCAATATGTTCAAGTCCACAGGCCATTGCCTTTGACTTATATTGGCAATAATATAATTTCAAAGATGAACCAAATTAGGAAGTTGTAAATGTACTCAACCTAGTCTTGCACACAAAACCATGATCAGTTACCTTCCAGGTGGCTCCTTCCACCTCTAGCAAAAGACATATTATTTTGGTACCACTTATGAGCTGCCAACTATTTTGTGGCAGGAATTTAACAGGGAGTTAGAGCTCCACGCTGTCTTATTTTCATTTCTTCCAGGAGTACTATTAAAATATAGGGGTGAATTACCTATTGCAATAGGGTAGGAAAAGCTTGGATTGGCCACTTGCAACTGATACACTCTTAATCACTGCATTATTAATCACATTACATTGACGCAATTCTTCACTCACATGTGCAGTAAAGTGGAACCAAACTAGGGTTTTTAGATAGATATATAGATTGGTTTTAATAAAGGTCAGACATCTAAATGGTCTTGAGAAATATTAAGTAAATTAGTTCTACAGTCTAACAATATTATACCATCGACCAAGGAGTTTTCACTAAAAATTGATTTCTTTATATGCCCACCTCTATGAGAATTTTATTACTCATCGTCCAGGATATGATTAGCTCTATCATTGCACACCCTTTCGTATTTGTATCCAAAGAAGTATCTTGGGCCTGATTCACAAAGGTAAACTGAGATGAAAGTCTAACTTTACGGCTTTCGGTATTCACAAAGGGCATTTACGAGTAGTGAAGTTAGACGTTTGTTGAGACTAGACTTTTGGTCTCAGTTAAACTTTAGACCAAAACTTAAGTTAAACTGAGACAAAAGTCTAACTTTACTACTCATAAATGCCCTTTGTGAATACCGAAAGTCATAAAGTTAGACTTTCGTCTCAGTTTATCTTTGTGAATCGGGCCCCTTATTATTAAGAGTCTATGGGAATTCAAAAACACTCTTATCATGCAGTTAGCTCCAGTCATAAACATCACCTAGTTACCTATTGTTGAAAGAGCCCTATGGGCTTAATTGACATAGGAAAGTCACCTCAGTCCCAGGCCTATCCACAGAATGATCTTTGACAAAACCCATTGGCCCAAATTAACTAACAAATCCCTATCTACTAACATTGTTAGACAATGTTTTGAGTCAAAAATGTATGCCTCCTCACAGCAGGCATAATGTTGGAGAAGTTTTTTTTCTAAACTTTTCCAGAGTTGCATGTGTACAGCTGTACAGCTCACATAAAAACTTGGAAAACTAAAAACTATGTCTAAGCATAGCATTTTGTACGGGAAGGGTCCCCTTCCCGTACAAAACCTATGCTAAACATCACATATATACCCTTGGACTATGGTGAAAGGATGTATGCAAGGCACAAGGTAGTTAAGTGCACCAGCACAAGGGGGCAAGACATAGTACCATGTGCCATATGTTAGTAGGGTTGTATGACAATATACCAAGAAAAACAAAATGTCTAAAATACAATGATTATGAAAACAAAAATAAAGAAAACCAAATATGGGCAATACATTAAAATTGAGGAAGAGGAAGTTATCTATATTTGTATATATATGAACAATTCAACATAAAGTACAAATATACACTAAAAAAACAAACACTCAAATTAGCCTCTACTATAAAGTAAAAAAAATAGAAGTTTATATGGTTTTGTTTGTAAACCGTAAATGAACTGACCACAAAATGAAAATAGACGCAGCGCATGCGAAATCTAGTTAAAGAAACGCATAAACTGAGCCAAAAAGAGGCATTTCAAAAGAATTTCTTTTTGGTCCCAGCTGTGGAAAACCGTAGTGATATTTATTATATTGTAGAATGCCACAGCTGCCTTTGAGAGGTTGATGGATAGAATAATATGGCCTTCATGGTAGGCCTAATTTATCTTGATGGCATTTTGTTTCACTTGCAAATGTCACAAAATTCTATCATGGTTTCTCAGGGGAGTTTCATTAGTATGCTAGCAGACGAATCTGAGCGAACCTGTAGCAGAAAAAGACACGGATAGCGACGGTAGTCATGGCTTTCTAATTACTTAGGAATTGCATGATACACTAATATTTTCAAGATTAGCAAGTAAATAATTTGGATGTGCTATTTTGCATACTTTAGAAAGAATAACTAAAAAGGGAAATATTGATAGACCTGTGAAAGGGCTAGACAACAAACAACTGGGCTCCAACACCAGACCATAACATCACTTTCCTAGGGAAGCATGAATTAAAACCAGAATCCCCTTTAGGGTAGTCTATCCCATCCAAAAATATCATCCATGGTAAGGTCCTTAAATATCGCAGCAAACAAACACAGAGCTAAAAACTTGGGGGCATGTTTACAGGGGCATTGTGCCACAGGAACGTCAGTTTTAATGATGTTAATGTGGTGCAATGCCCTGCTTCATATTAAATAAGTGGCGTTAAGTCACTTTTTGTGGCATAACGCTGCTTTGTAAATATGGTACCCTTTCATGCAGTTATCTGCGTGAAAGGGGCATGCAATGGGTGTGGGTGTGGGTATTCCACTGCAACACCCATTGCTTTTTGACGCTGCCCCAGATTTACAACGATCTGTAAATCTGAGGTAGCACAAAAAACTAACGCCATGCAAGAGCAGACGTTAGAATGGCGAAACAAGGAGAAATAGTTTTATTTTTCCTTGTTTTTGCTCTTTTGTATGTATGCTGCATTCTGCACATAAACAATCATTAAATAATGATGATTTGCTAATTCTACGTGTGCTGCAGAATGCAGCACACATAGAAGTAACAAATCAGCATTATTGAATGTTTATGTGCAGGAAGGGTCACCTTCCTGCACACAAATAATCATTCCCTGCAATGCAGGCAGCCTTGCACTATGGTACATGGGCGTTCCTGTGCTATCACCCATGGTTTTTGATGCAAAGCTCTATCTACGGAAATTGGTTGGCAGGCCATCAAAGAATAAAGCCGTCTTGAGGCAGTCACTAAAAAGGAGAAACATTTTTATTTCTCCTGTCTTTACTCACATTGTATGTGTGCTGTGAAAAGTTTTAGAGTTAGTCTAAGCATAGTATTTTATACAGTAAGTGTACCCTTCCAGTAAAAAACATATGCTAGACTTCATGCACACACCTGTGCACTATGGAGTAATGGTGTGTAAATTACATTAGACAGTGCTGGGGATGAGAGCAGCAACTCTATATTTTAGTATAAGACTCTGCAATGCTCTCTCCCCTAGTGCAATGCAGCACAGCAACATTGCTGTTCTGAGTTACACTATTTTTTCATAAATGTCCCCTATGTTTTTTTAGAATCCTCTTTACACTCATTCATCTCAACCAGGGCCCCCATCTGGTAAGATAATTCAATTTGCAGAGCCAGGTTAGACAAGTATATTTACCCGAATATGAAATCATATGGTGTGCACTTATGTTGAGCTATATTTATATATATAGATCGGTTTTCGGCATTCTAATCAATAACAACAGGGAAAAGTGGTGGAGCAGCGTAGGGGCGGTAAGGGGTTTGGAAAATAAAATAAAACAATACCAAAAAAAAGAACATGCCTGCTGCCTTGCTGGTCTTCTGCTCCTCTGGCTTCACTGCTGCACAGGCTGAGGCTTCCAGACTTCCCTACATCCAATACAGATGCTGCTCTCATGCTGCTGGCAGCATGAGAGAAGCACTGGGATTGGCCTGAGTGGGCTGGATTTGCACTCCCATGGAGAATCGGAGCCTGTGCCCGCTGTATCCAATCCGGCAAAGCAGCCCAGGTTGGAGACATCTCAGTGCGAATGTCAGTTTGGCTGTCCTAAGACAGCCAGCAAAACCTGCTTGTGCACTTGCAGGAGTGCCCACCACTCCTCCTCCATGCCTGTCGTCACAATGGCCCCGCCCCCAAGACGGCTCTGTGAAGAAAAATAAAATGAAAAGAAACGCAGTTTAGGGTACTAACATGACACAAGTTTTGCAATTGTAAACATTACCAAATCTCTCATACCCCCCACCTTTCCCTCCCTACCCATAGTAACCACTACAGGTATGTCAGACTGTGTTGCATGTTGTTAATAATTCAACTAGGAAAAGTGGCTTCATCAATATGCGTAAGATGGTCTGAGCGTGGAGAATGGGAAGTGTCTCACAACCAGTTGTGGGATCTCGAATCATCTCTGTTACGTAGGTCGTCAGCAAATAAACAGATTTAGGGCTCAAAGTTTAAGTTGGCAGGATAGGATATGGTCGGGATACCAGTTGACAAAGAGGGTCGAAGTGGATTGCGTTGAAATCTCTTTCTTGGGCCACCATGAGTCTCTCCATTGCCATCAATGTCTACAGTCTCCAATGACAATGAAGGATAGACAATGGATTTTCTTTCCTCACTGTGCCACCAGAGTGATTTTGTAACCTCCAGGTAGTTCCACATCAGGATATGATCACTCATACTTTGGTGCTCTAGGATGGGAATCAGTGGGAGAGTAGGATGAAGATAATATTGGCAAAGATAGGGTTGCATTATAATGTTTACATATCCAAAACAATTTCTGTCCAGAAAATCTGTATGTGGGAGCTGCCCCACTGGTTATGTCAGAAATCCCCAAGGAGGCCATATCAACTCCAACAGAGAATCGCCATGGCCATTTTATGAAGCCTGGAACAAATCTCATTTTATGGAGTACTTTAAAAAGGAATCAGTAGTCCATGAGTTTGAAAGTCTTTCCGGCATCTAGTGATATCATTGCCAGTATATACTTTATCGGGACTTTTTCAACCAGATGGGCCAAGCGACGGATGTTGTAATGCTTAGCAGTGTTGAGTTATGTGTGAAATTCACATAATTTCCCTTTGTATAATTATGAGAAATTTTGGGAAAATTAAGCACAATTATATGTAATTTTGCAAAATGCAAATCCGTCAGTGCTATATTTTAATGTAGCATGTTCTCACATCAATGTTTTATGTAAGACCTCAAAAAACACAAATGGCTCCTGCAGCAGTTGCTCGTGTTGTGGTCATTCATGTTTTCCCTGGTCGCTCCTGTTAATTTTACTTCAAATGAAGCATAATTATGCAACGTGGTATAATGGCTTAATTTTAGGAATTTCAAGTAACAAGAGTAATACATGAATTATGCGACAGTAAAATAAATTTCACATAGGCCTTGTCATGTCTTTTCCAAATCTCAATTAATTGGCGTGGTTGGGAGGAATTAAGTCTGGCAGGAGGGTATATATAATTTGCCATCAACATTCATGAGTGCAATTGTTCAAATGAAGGCACACAGGTTAGGATGTTTATCCCGATTTAATATTTCGTAATCGATCTTTTTGCCATCAAAGTTTTGCCCACAATAATGTTCTATCACAATATGTTTATGCTTGATACACTGTCATGCATTCATATAACAGTCTGCCTAAATATATAGCATGCTCTAATTCTTACCTTGTTGATGTGGAGTTCCTTTGCCTAGTGAGTCCTGCCTTTTGACTTTATCAGTGCTCTGAAACTGGAAGCAATTACTATATAACTTGTTAGTTGTAAAGCTGCTGGTTAGCCTTTCCCATATTCCACCCAGACATCTCCCTCAAGAAAACAGAAATGAATAAAGAAGTTTAAGGGGTATATTCACAAGAACGTGCGCTAAACATCCCCAAAAAATGTTAACGCAACTTTACACATCGCAGTCCATCGCGGGCAAATAACCCTGTGTTAATGTGGAATTCACAACACGGCGGTACCATGCGATAGCCTCCCGAAACTGCGGCCAATGTCCGCGATACAACAACCGCGACGGTGATAAAAACACAAACCTCAACGCAAAAAAACATGCGATGGGCCAAACCGCGATGAGGAAATCAGCGATAAGCAGCGCCAGGCCTGCAATACACACACGGCAGGCGGGAAAATCACTACAAAAGTAGAAAAAACACACAAACACAAAATAACCAACACCGAAGCACCATGGAGGCAGCCGGAGCAGGCACAGAGGATGAGCGGAACCCCACAAGCACCCCCGACGACCAGCCAGGGACCTCGGGGACAGGGAAGGGCAAGGACAAGAAGAAGAGGAAGACGAAGTTCAGTCCGCAGGAAAACAGGATCCTGGTCACGGAGGTGATGGAACACCATCAACAACTGTTCGTCACCTCCAACGTGTCATTGGGCACCAAAAATGGAATATGGTGGTCCATCGTGGACAAGGTGAATGCCGTCGGAGAGCACAAGAGGTCAATGGACGAGGTCAAGAGGCGATGGATTGACATCAAGCGCAAAACCAAAGAGAAACTCGCAGGCAACCAGATGGCAGCAATGCAGACGTGAGGTGGGAGCCCAGCGCCACAGCTGGAGCTGGATGACATGGAGGAGCTGGTGTCGTCAGTCATCAGTGTGGAGACTGTGGCAGGAGTCGGGGGACCGCACACTGCTCGACATGACACAACACAACAGCAACAGGGTGAGTAACCACCAGGTACTGGGGGGACGGGTGGAGATGGCCACAATGGCACACATGCACAATCAAGCAGAGCACAGTGCACACCCACAATGACTCTGGATCATGGCCCTGATCCACAGATTGTCACAATGTACAATGCCATGCTGTCTGAATGTGAACGTGTACCATGCGGCTTCATATATGTGGACACATTGTAATACACCATCTCCCCTTCACATTGCAGGGGCACCGTCAACACCTCCTGCAGAGCAGTCCCAGCCACTCTTCACTGATGACGAGGAGGACACCCCCAGCATCGACAAACAAGCCCGCCAAGACATCATTGACATCATCCGCAACTCACCTCCAGGATCAGGGCAGCCCAGCTGCATCGAGGAGACCCCACCCACTCCACAAACCACCCAGCAGGAGGCACTCACAACCCCGGCTGTCTCCCAAGACCCCCACGAACAACACATGGCCTTCCAACGCCGTGTGCTGGAGGGCCAGAGGGAGACGGCTGAGCAGGTGCGGGTGGGGTTCGACCTCATGGCTACCAAACTGGACGCCATCCATGGGTGTCTAGGTCCCATCAGGGACCACCTCCAGTCCCTAACTGACACCCACGGGCCACTTCATGGTCTCCAACGAGCCCTGGCTGACATCGCTGGAGTCATGACTCGGAGACAAGAACACCTGTCCACTCAGAGTGGCTCCAGCGATCCCAGCCGTGAGCTGGCATACATGCAGAGGCTCATCGAGGACATGGTGCGGATGGAGGCGGAAAGGATGGCAGCCACCGCTGCACATCAGCAAAATGTAGCTGGGATCTACCATGCCCTGCAGATCCTCATCATGGCATTGCTGCCACAAGGCGTGGCGCAGATGAATGCTGCTGCCCCCACACCATCCACATCTTCGCCCCCTGGTGTGTCAGTGCCTCCCAGTACGGCAGGCGTCTCCACTCTGGCACCTGATGTGTCACTGCTACACAGTGCGGCCGACAATCCACCTCCGGCCCCTGATGTGTCAGTGGCACACAGTGCCGCAGCCGGAACTGCAATACCCACAGGTGGGGCAGAGCACACATCCGAGGACGAGGACGTGGATGGGATTGAGATCAGAAGGAGGCACTAGCATTCATTTCCGCCACCTGGCCTTTTGCTGCTTGGTGCCGCACATAGTCCCATGACCTTCCACTGACCCCCGATACACTCTGCTGCACTCACCTTGGACCGCGACATGGACTGCCATATCCTGTTTGATGACCAATGACACGGCGACCAGACTGCGGACTGTACCCTTCCTCTTCCGCAGTACTTGTCATTCCCGGACGGACTGTGGCTGGCCCTCCACAGGCCCATATTGTGAAGTGGGGTTGGCATGACCCTGTACTGCTCCAGCTGCAAGACTCCACTGGATGTGCATTAAACATTCAGAAACGCACTGCTGTGTCATGTCTTACATCATTCATGTATGAATGTGTGGATGAATGTAGGGACAGTGATTCCCCTAAGGTCAATGATGCTCATCTAGTGGGATTCCAGTCACAGTGTGCTACATTGCCGATTGCGTTCCGGGTGCCGTAGACACTACAACAGGAACACACGCATTAGTCACTTCCTTGTCCGGACATGGACTGAACCACGCCCAGAGCCCCCGAGTCATTGTTGCAAGCCCTGCGCTGGTCCGGCGTATGCCAGGCCAGACCACTCCGCTTACGCTCCGAGGGGGGGCCCACATAGCTACATGTCGCAGGCTCCCACGCTAGTGGTCTGCAGGTCACTGGTCTAGTTGTCAGCATGTCACGGCCACTCCCTGAGGGCAGGTTTGCACACACACCACACCCATCCGGCACAGGCGTCACAGGCCATGTGACCCCGCCAATATAAGGGGCCGACAACATCACATTCCCCACTGCCGGTGGTGACTGGATGACGGACGTTCCACGATTCTCAATCATAAAGGGCCCATGAGTTGTTGCGCATAGGGTTAGTGGCACCCGAAGCCTTGCGGCCGTCACGGGCCTACCACCACGTGGCGCTGACTGGGGTTGCACAGGGTTAGTGGCACCCGAAGCCTTGCGGCCATCACAGGCCTACCACCACGTGGCGCTGACTGGGGTTGCACAGGGTTAGTAGCACCCGAAGCCTTGCGGCCGTCACGGGCCTACCACCACATGGCGCTGACTGGGGTTGCACAGGGTTGGTGGCACCGAAATTGCTGAGCAGGTGTGCAGCCTGCGATGATGACGTGTGCACTGATGTGGTCTCTGCCATTGATGCCTCAGGACTCAGCGTCATGTGTGGGACCTGCTGGGCCACGGTGCGGGTCCGCATGATGTGGACCATGCCATGGTGGCGGGACCGGGGCCTGGAGCTTGCACGGGCATGTGGTGTGCCCACTGGTGGACACACCGTTGGCGGCAGGTGAGCAGTGGGGCCTGGGTGCGCAAGTGCGGACAGCCAGCGCTGGCCGGCCGGCGGGGGTAGGGTGTGGCTGCATGTGTGCGCAGGGACGGACAGGCGTTGTTGCCGTGTGCAGTGAGATGGACTCTGCCATGATTGACTCTGGCCTCGATTACAGATTGCAGACCTGGTGGCTTGCAGTGTTTACCGGCACGTGGTTGGAGACACACCGGTGGCAGCAGGTGAGCAGTGGGGCCTGGGTGCACAGGGTTGGCAGTGTCCCTCCCTCTCGCTCTCTCTCCCTTCCTTTCCTTTCCTTTCCTTCTCTCTCACTCTCTCTCTCTCTCCCTTCCTTTCCTTCTCTCTCCCTCTCTCTCTCTCTCCCTTCCTTTCCTTCTCTCTCTCTCTCTCCCTTCCTTTCCTTCTCTCTCACTCTCTCTCTCACTCCCTTCCTTTCCTTCTCTCTCACTCTCTCTCTCCCTTCCTTTCCTTCTCTCTCTCTATCTCTCTCTCTCTCTCCCTTCCTTTCCTTCTCTCTCACTCTCTCTATCACTTCCTTTCCTTTCCTTCTCTCTCTTTCTCTCTCTGCCTTTCTTTCATTCTCTGTTTCTCTGTGTCTCGCTCCTTTGATGTGCGCATGACACACGTTATGATTTTGTGCTTTATTTTCCAGGCTGTGACATCGAGATTGTCCCGCACGGGCCCGACAGGAGTCTTCTGCATTGGTGTTTTGTGTTGTATTTCAATAAAGTTTTTGGTTGTTACTTCAATGATGTGTGACTGTTTCTCGTTCTTCTGACCACACATGTGTGTTTCTTTTTGTCACTGTGCGACATCATGCGTTTTTTGTGGCTCTTGTGTCGTGCACGGTATGTGTTTGTCTGGGGGGGGTCCGAGGGGGGCCTGGGAGTGGTGGCGGTGGGTGTTGTGGCCCTCTTGGGTCTCCGAGCTGCATGATCATTGGCTCCATTGCATCTGTGGGTCTTCCGATGTCGCTAAGTGCTGGGCTCCCTTTCGTGCTGCAGGTAGTCGTCCTGCTTAACACCAGCATAAGGCAGGTGTTAATTTCCTGCTGCTACCGCGCTTATCGCCTGTTTTTGGTTCGCATCTCAGATCTGGCAGTTCGTTGTGAAAGTGGTGTTGTGGTTTTTTCGTGAGTTTTTGCACGGGAACGCCTACTCTGCATCTCATTAGGGTTAGTTGGTGGTGTCACCCGCGGAGATAAATTTTGGGGCAGTTATCGCGGGAATACTGGCGATGTCTGCAGTTTGCACCCGCTTGTGAATGGGGCGTTAAATCTATCTCCACTTTTGATGCGTTAAGGTGGCGATAAATCGGCGATAAGTCCTTGTGTATATGCCCCTAAGTCTTTCTGCCAAAAGATATAGGATGGATCCACCCAAATGATCCTGGAATGAGAAACACAACTATAAAAAAACAAAGGCAAAAAACTTCCACAACAATTCTTCACTGACAATACAAGGCAATACCTAAAATGCTAACACAAAAAGGAAGAATACATAAAAACAAGTGAATTGTGGTGCACATGGCAATGATTGTTACAGAGTCAAACTTTGTGAAACATTGAGTCACACTGCATTCAGGTAGTACGTTTAAAAAGTGGTCCTTCTTGACATCTCCAAAAATGGCACAGAATGCATGTTTACTATCAACAAATGGGCCCATAATGTGCTTTACAGTACAGTAGGTTATTTTTGTTTTGGTTTACCTTGAATCAAGACTGAAAGCCATGGAAACTTTTCTTTATTCTTCTGAATATTGTCCCTCTTAGCAAATGCACTAGCTACTGAGTGTCTTGCTGTTCTTCTATACTGAACCTTGGGCAAAGCCATGACAGCAATCCTGTGCAAGGTGCAACCGGTCTTGAAAGTAAGACTCCATTCTCCTCAAAAGTCGTAAGATTCAACCAAGCAAATGCAAAATAACACACAGCATGTGTGTGGCTCAGCATTATAAAACAGAGATCCCCAAAATTTAAATTGGCAATGAGCACCTAGGTGATAACCCACACATGCTCTGGAGAGACAGCTATGTGCAGTGGGCAAGTTGGAGATTGACTGTAGGATTCTTTACATGGATGTACAGTGGTAGATCCTGAGCGATCAGCACAGACGCAGACAGGGTGCAAACAAGAGAGAGGGACTGGGAACATTCAACCAAGTACAGATACTGACAGATCTGGGTCCTTCTGGTATAACATTTGCTCCTTGGTCTAATGCTTGTATTTTTCAATCTTTAGGTTATGTTAAGGTTGACAAACTGATCACATCTTTTATTAGTATTTAGAAGTCTATATAAACAAAGTTGGCCTGATGATGCAAGCCACTAGAATTTATTTTGTACACTGTTCTCAAATGTCCTAGTACAAAAATAATTCTTTAATTCTTAATCCACTGTTAAGCCACAACGACCACATTACCATTCTGACGCTAGCCTTCCTTAAGGTTCTCAGGACCTCATTTATGAGAAGTGTTGCATCGCTGCGTGAAAGCAGCGATGCAACACTTCTCAGTGCGGCCTCCTTGCGACATGATGGATGCGTCATATTTACTGTATGATGCATCACATCGCAAGGAATGACAGATACGTCAGTATTACTGATGTATCTGTTGGCGCAAAAGTGGCGCATTGCTGTCTGAAAACAGACACAACTCCAGCAATGTATCCTTTCACATGGGGCAAGGCCTGCGTCACTCTTACGCCTGCCATGAGGCAGGCGTACGTTTTTGACGCATTGGCGTCCTAGAAGTGGCGCAGTGAAATCTTATAAATTTCACTGCACCACTCCTACGACCCTTTCTTGCAGGGAAACGCCCACCCTGCATACATTATACCTGGTGCAGGTATAACGTAGCGCAGGGGTTTACGAAGTGACGCATCTGCCTAAATGCATCACTTCATAAATATGGCGCAACATGGCACAATATTTACGCTGCAGCAGCGTCACAAAAAGTGACGCAACGGTGGTGTAAATGAGATGCAGGCCTTCATAAATAAGGCCCTCAGTCTTTAGCGTCCATTAGCTTTAAGGCCCATTACGATACCTGGCGTAAAAAAATCCGCCAGGCATGAAAGCGGCAAAAATCCGCCCGCACACACCGTCTGAACACCGACCACGCCATTACGATGACACAAACCGAAAACCGTCATCGGCGGAAAAATCACACAAGATACCGCCCGCCCTCGTCCGAGTCGGAGTCAAACCGCCCGCCACGGACGGAAACACGCACGACAACACAAAACCGCCCGCCCTCACGGCCGACACACCGCACGTGAAATTACGATCGCACCGCCATGAGCGCGGGTAAACCACAAAAATACCGCCCGCCAGCGCAAACAACGCCGATGAGAATTGACACGGCAGAAGCCATGGCGCCCACGTCCCTGCACAGAAAACATCCGCTGACAAAAACAATCGCACACAACATGGCCAACAAGTCCACACAGCAAGGCACGCACAAATACACAAGCACAGTACACATCCGAAAAAAAAAACCCCTGGACAAACAAAAAATACTAAGGCCAGAACACCAGACACAACACACCTGAAAACAACAGACCATGAGGACACACCCACATAGGTAAGTACAAAAGCAGCACTCCCACAGACCACAACCCCTTGCAACATTGCAAACCAGAGAGGAGAGGAGAGGACACAGTGACACAGCAAGGACAGCAGCACACCACAGAAACGCACACATCACCACCACCACCACCACCACCACCACCACCACCACCACCAAACACCGGCACCACAAACCCCCTGCACATTACACAACACACACCGCACCAGCACCACAAACACCATGGCACCACAAAGAATGCCCAAGTTCACGCCCATTGAGCTGACGGTCATGGTCGACGAGATTATTAAGGTGCACCCACAAATCTATGGGAACCTGGTCCAGCACACACCACTAGCCACCAGAAAGAGAATGTGGAACCGGATCGTAGACCAGGTCAATGCAGTCGGGACCCTGCCCAGGAACAGAGTTGAAATAAACAAACGGTGGAATGACGTCAAGAGCCTGGTCAAGAAGAAGGAGAGCAAGAACAGAGAGCTGGCTGCCGTCACTGGCGGAGGGAATCCCGCGCTCTTCAAGACCTTCAAAGCGTGGGAGGAGAAGGTGCGAGTCATTATACATCCGGAGATCCTCGCCGGATTAGCAGGGGAGTGGAGGCTGGTAAGTACAAACTAATGTATACCAGCACACCGCTATGTACTCACATGCACTACCACCATGCCACAGCTCCCAGGGACAAACACCCCCATGTCCAGCACACAATACACAACACATCACACACACATGCAACAGACACCACCACACACAGCCCAAACCTAACAACTGTAAGATACGTGGGGGCATGTGTACACTCAGCCAGCCACGTAACCACCAACAGGTCCCCAAGTATGCCAGAAGCGCCACAACGAGCACCCACCACACCCATGTGTCCGCCATAGCTGCACTAACCGACAAGTAACAGGTAAGTGGCAGGAACACAAAGTGCAGTGGGTGGGAGGGTGGACAGCTCAAGTACAACACCCACCAGGCCCCTAGTCCTACAGCACAGCAAGGCGGAGCACCCCCACACCCATGTGGCAGCCGTAGCTGCACTAACCGACAAGTAACAGGTAAGTGGCAGGAACACAAAGTGCAGTGGGTGGGAGGGTGGACAGCTCAAGTACAACACCCACCAGGCCCCTAGTCCTACAGCACAGCAAGGCGGAGCACCCCCACACCCATGTGGCAGCCGTAGCTGCACTAACCGACAAGTAACAGGTAAGTGGCAGGAACACAAAGTGCAGTGGGTGGGAGGGTGGACAGCTCAAGTACAACACCCACCAGGCCCCTAGTCCTACAGCACAGCAAGGCGGAGCACCCCCACACCCATGTGGCAGCCGTAGCTGCACTAACCGACAAGTAACAGGTAAGTAGCAGCAACACAAAGCGCAGTGGGTGGGAGGGGGGACAGCTGAAGTACAACACACACCAGGCCCCTAGTCCCACAGCACAGCAAGGAGGAGCACAGCCCACACCCCACACCCCACACCCACGTAGCAGCCACTGCAGTGCACACCGGCAGCCGACAGGTAGACATCCCGCCCCAGGACAAACGGTGTCAGTGGGTGTCCAGCCATCACCACGACCCACAACACCGCCCCCACCCCCACAGACCTGCAACATGGAGCACCCCCGCTTAGAACCATGTGGCATCCAGTACAGTGCACGCCCGAACAACCTGCAGGTGGGAAACTGGACAGGGCTGGATTACTGGAGGCATGAGGACCGTAACACGACCAACACATGGGACATGTCACGTAGCAGACGAACACGCAGCACCGCCCACTGTCACGAACAAGTGAACAATGTGCACACGGACATGAACCACAGACTCACACCCCACATGACCCATCACAGACACAGCAACACCCAAGGAGCCACGTCTGCATGCACAAGCCACACTGAATATGGTACCACACGGCAGCCACTGTGCAACCCATCACACACAACCGAAACACCATTGAAGTCCTGTCCATGTAGCCCCTACTGCCTGTCAACCACACACCCCACAACTACGCCTATGTAAGACAAACAACACTAGACGCAACAGAGCGGAACAACATAAATGCACACGAACACCACTGAACCCATCAAACACACAGACACACCATGCACATACAACATACCATCCATCCCATCCGTCAGCCCCAGTCTCATGAAAGGCATGTCATCCGAACAGCTGCCACACATACAGCAGTCACGCTAAGATACATGCCCATGACCAACCATGTGCCAGAAGTCAATGAAGCGCACGCCACACTGTGAGCAACAACACACAACATGGGCCACACCCCCCGAGCACTGCAGTGATGCACAGGGCACAGGGCAGCACGCACACCAAGGAGATGGGACAACTGCAATACGTCGGGTGGCACACAACCATCACTCACTCATAACGATGCGTCCAATGCCATGTCCAGTAATCACAACAGACAGCAAATATGCAGGGCATGGCAGGCATGCACACACCTCAGACCATGCACTGTCATGCTGCCACAACACATGTCACGTTCGGCACCCATGGCTCACAGCATGTACCCCAAAAGCATATTCCATCCCAAATGCGATTCTGGGGCATGCCCCCCATGTTGCCATATGCGTTCCTAAGCGTCCCATTTGACCCCCAAAAGCATATTCCATCCCAAATGCGTTTCCGGGGCATGCCCCCCATGTTGCCATATGCGTTCCTAAGCGTCCCATTTGAACCCCAAAAGCATATTCCATCCCAAATGCGTTTCTGGGGCATGCCCCCCATGTTGCCATATGCGTTCCTAAGCGTCCCATTTGAACACCAAAAGCAAAGTACAAACCAGACCCAGGATGGGCCAGGAGCCCGCATACACCAGAGTCACAATAAGTAGGGGCACAGCAACACACCCATCGGCATGGCCAATCCGTCCCATGCCACATGTGCACAACACACAGTCCCATTGCGAAGCACACACAACTACAAATGGTACAGCCACACACACGCCTCCGGGAAACCCATGTACGAGATTGCACGAACTGTCAATGTCAGACGACAAATACATACTTCGCCAGTTGCAACACAATAACAAATCTCATTCTCTCCACAGGTGACGAACTGCTGGATGCTGGGGATGGAGACAGCAGCCAGCACAGCCAGCCTACAAGCCCCCAACGAGGACACACGGATGTGGAGGATCTGTCCACCTCTTCGGACACGGACCACCAAGCAGGCCCATCTGGTGTGGCAGGGCCCAGCCGCTCCCCAGGACCCCTCCTACCCACCAACCCATCATCCAGGGCTGCTGAACATTCCCAGCCCCCTGCTGCCACAGTCGTTGCGGCCACACCCACGGTCATTGCGGCCACACCCACGGTCATTGCGGCCACACCTACGGTCATTGCGGCCACTACCACTGCCGCAACCGCCACCACGTCTTCGCTGGCCACAGCCCCAGCGCAGGTGGTGGCCCGGCCGACTGGATCCACCCTGGGAGCCAGGACAAGGACCGTGGTGAGCAATGTGGCTAGTGGGCAGGCCGGTGGCAGCAGGACTGGTAGGAGGAGCAGGGTCAGGGAAACGCCAGTCTCCCCTGGGAGCCATGCCCTGCCTCAAATGGCCAGAGTCCTTGGGGCCTATGAAGAGGCCCAAGGACAATGGGCCAGGTCTGCTACTGACACGCGTGAGGTGCTGGGGGTGCTGAGGTCCATGGACGCCCGTATGGGCCAACTCGTGGACCTCATGGGCCAGCTGGTGGTGGCGGTGAGGTCACATCCAGGGACAGCAGCTCCCCCTCCGCCACCACCTGCCGGGGCGCAGGGTGGAGCAGCAGTGTCCAGTTCCCCTGCGTCCACAGCCAGTGAGCACACCTCAACCACCAGCAGGTCGCAAGCAGGCACCCCCCCTCGCAAACGTGGAAGGGGCCGTCCGAAGTGGAAACAGATCTCCCGGGATGACTTCGCACGCTCCAAACGCAAGTGAGGCAGCCAGCCAGCCTTCCTTGACCACCCACTGCATTGACTTGGACTACGATCCCACTCCACACAGCCATCTGGATGGCATGTGTGTGTTGGACTATGGACATAGAACCAGTGGGTACACCCTGAGCATCTCGCAGCCATGACCGACAGCTCATTGTCACTGCACGCACCACTTTTGTCATCACCTTACACACAATCACATGTCACTGTTTGAAATAAATGCACCTTTTCCACAAACTGCTGTCTGTGCCCTGTGTTTTAATTGTACGGAATACAACGGCCACCTTGAGCGGAACGGCACCTGATGCGTGGCATGGCAATGGAACCGGAGGGCCTGTAGGGACCTAGGGGTGGGAGACAGAACAGGAGCACATTCAATGAGTGTGTCACACACCCATCACACAGTACATGTCAACAACTACAAGCAATGTACACACATCGCACAGAGCAATAGGGCACAATGCCACAGCCACCATCAGTGGCATACTAACCTGGGCATGGAGCGTTGACACACTGCACGCAGTGAACAAAAGGCCACCCTGACACAGCACACACACACCTGCACAAATACAGACACATCAGCCGTCGTACATGGACACTCACCGTCAAGTGAAGTAGCGGGCGATGAGCTGCTGGCGCACATTCACAGCTTCATCCTCTCCGCTGTCCTCCTCACTCGAGCTGTCCTGGTCTGCGGGCTGGGGCCCTGGTTGATCTCCGTCCTCCACGATGAGGGGATCTGCTTCCGAATGGCCAGATTGTGCAGCATGCAGCACGCCACCACTATCTGGCACACCTTCTGTGGGGAGTACGCCAGCGCACCCCCGGTGCGGTCCAGGCACCTGAACCTGGACTTGAGGAGGCCAAAGGTACGCTCGACCACACGTCTGGTCCTCCCATGTGCCTCATTGTAGCGATCGTCTGCTGGGGTGCGAGGATTCCTCAATGGACTGAGCAGCCATGCCCCATTCGGGTACGCAGAGTCACCTGGGTGTGAGGGACACAGAGAACCGTTGCTATTCCAACTGGACAGGGGACAGCATCGCACAGCCAGCACGCTACACCACTCCACATACTCACCGACAATACAGCCACGGTCCTGTTGCAGATTGGACATCAGTCGTGGCAAGATGCTGTTGCGCATTATGTGTGCGTCATGGGCCGAGCCTGGGAACTTTGCACACACGTGGGTTATCACCATGTCCGCAAGGCACACCACTTGCACATTCAGGGAGTGCGTGTGCTTCCTGTTGCGGTACAGGTGCTCAGTGGCCTGTGGTGGAACAAGGCCAACATGTGTGCAATCAATGGCACCAACGACGTGTGGGATCCTGCCAAGGGCATAGAATGCACCCTTCACTGCCGCCAATTCACGAGCCCTGGGGAACTGATGTACCTGTTTCGGTACAGCATCATGGCTGCCAGTACATCCCTCAGCACCTTGCTGAACATGGGCTGGGACATCCCTCCTCCACTGCCCACTGTGTGCTGGAATGACCCAGTGGCGAAGAAATGCATGGCGGCCATCACCTTAGCCGTGGGGGTGAATGCTGTCGGATACACCCTGCGGGGACGGAGATGGGGTTCCAACATGGCACACAGTCGATGCAGGGTTGGCCTGTCCAGCCGAAACTTCCTTATGACCTCAGTATCTTCCATGTCCGCCAGCAATTGGTATGGGCGGTCAATGTTCGGTCTCCGCCTAGGGAAGATGGCAGTGGACACATGTCAAAGCAACACAACACATAGCAATTTCGCATTCACATCACTGACATGACTGAGCAAGCACATGAGTCACAGCCCAGCTGTCAAGCAGGGACGGCACGGCAACATGAATGTCTGCTGAGCATGGCACTGCTTCCGAGGCTGGATGAGTATGGCACACCACGACGACGATGTGGGCACAGGCTGAGCGGCCAAAACAAGTGGGGCCTGTGGCACGAGGGGATATGAGACAGTAGTAGGTGTCAGCACTGCACCCTATGTACAGCACTGTACGGATCACACCTCCCGAAACATTGACAGGTGTCCACATTGACAGCCCCATGCCAAGACGGCTGTGTGCTAGCAGTCACACGTCACAGGTGAGAGGTTACATTGCACGTGCCAGGTGGCAGACGTACATGGTGGGAGCTGGCATGTGTGTGCATGTGTCTCCTGTTCAGGATCCACCAGATGGGCGCTGACTCTGTACTGACCATTGGACACAGCATGTTCCGTGGAAGGCTTGTGTGTGTGGGATGGTGGCACTGGATGTGCCTCCGTTGGGTGGGGGGCCATGTACAGGGCGGGTACGTCGATCATTGCGCATTGTTGGTCACGGTGGGTGCACCCACTAAGATGTGTTGCCCTGTGTTCAATTCCTATGTCCGCATGATGATGGACTGTAGATGTGGGCAGACTACACATTGGACGATGTGCTGTCTATGTGCATGTGCCTTCACACCAGGCACAGCTGCCCCTGCTCATGTGACCCCTGCTGGACTCGCTGCTGGGTCTGTGGAGCTGATGCACCTTCTGTGCGTGGGGCGGACAGCTCACCTCACTTCCCTCATTGCGCATGTCATGACTTTGCCGCAGGTGACATGGATCATGGAGGGCCCACATGTACGCGTGGGTAGGCTACACATGTTTGTTCACTGGTCGCCACCCCCAGTCAGTGTTTCGAATGGGAAGGTTGTCGTGCTGGTGGTATATTCGATGTGGCGGATGGGCGGGCCTAGGTGCGGGCTTACATTCCGGACATGGGGGGTAGTTGGATTGGCGACTAGTTGCAGTACACACGGGACACGTCTCTTCCTTTCCACATCTGGGTCATCCCTTGTACTCACTGACAGTGATACAGTCATCTTCGCCCCAGCCCTCATGTCCTCCCCTCGCTCCCCCAATATGCATGTGCACCTGCGAGGCTAGCGCTTGCACAGGCAGCCCCAAGCTCGCACCAGAGAGGGCAAGGAGTGTATGTGTGGGTCCAGTTGCACGAGTGGGCTGTCTCAGGGTATGATGTGTGGCGGGACGCCGTCCACCTGCGTGGTGCCCCAAATGGAGACCCGGCCTGCATGGACTATGCATCACAGTCTTCGCCTTCCGGATCCGCCACCTGCGACACCCAGTGGCTGTGGCTGCCCTTGCGGCCAGGCCGCGTCCGTCTGTGACTGATGGCCCACACATTCACTCTTTGGCCTCTCTGGGGAGGGCTCGGGGGTGGTGGCGCACGCGCTTGCACTTAGTCGCAATGGCATGTGGCGTGGTTGGTATAATGGGCAATGGATGGGATGGTGCGAGCCACCTCCCGTGACGTCAGTGCTGCTCGTGCTGTGGTGCGTCCCCCTACACTTCCATTTGACTTGTGCCATGCTACACGTTGAGGTTCTATTGCCTGCGTGATATGACCTGGAGGAGCGCGAGGAGACCTCTCACACACCATGCTCCACTGCCATCCCGTGCCCTGTATCGCCTGTGCGGATTGACTATGTTGGGGTTACACCTGGTCGACTGGGGCTGTGTGTGCCTTGTCAAGGGGCATGGCGGGCGCACAACAGGATCCAGCTAGTCCACGGAGGGTGGGCTGACGTGTGCGCCTGGTTCCGCATTGTTCGTGTGCCCGGCTGCTGTGCACACACGTGTTCACTTTCCCCCGACAGGTGTCCTCTCACAATGCCCAGGGAAGCGGTGGTATACTGTTCATGACCCCTCCCAACACGGCGTGCTACAACTTGGCATGTGCGCATCTACCCGTCGCACCCACCCACCTGAGCACTGCGTCCATACGACTTCACACGACACATGTGTGTCTTCCACAGTTGTGCTACTCATTTGCGTTGACATCCAATACCAGTGGACTACATGGTCATGTCACGACTGCCGTGTACTTCACATACTCTCATCCTCTCTCATTCGTACTTGTGAAATGAGTCAGCGGAGACAGTTTTGGTTTCAAACATTATATTGAGTCTTCTGTCCTCTGTGATGCAGTATAGTGGACACTACTGGCAGCGGAATACATGTTGAGGATATACTAAGCATGATTACAAATGGGATAGGGTGTGGGGTTACATGTGATTGGCTGTTGCATGTGGGATGTGGGCTTCAGAGTTACATCTGCTTGGCCACGGCTGTGCTAATGTACATTTACGTATAGCTGCGGAGCTGCGGACTTTGACACAGACGGTATACAAGTAGCCTACCAGACCGCTTGGCATCATGGGCACAGTCCATCTCAGTTCCATGTGACAGGTTTGCTGCGGTTGTTCCTCATGCACGCGTGCATGTGAGATGACATCAGGGCATGTGCTTGCGTGCATGCAGCGGCGTGCCACTTGTTGTTGCAATGTGGTGGTTACTGGACATGTCACAGTCACTGGGGTCGTGTTGTTGTTGTTTGCACTTGTCGTCCGTGCAAAGGTCCTGGTATGGGATTCCCGGTGCGGGGGTGGGAGGGGTGCAGCACCCACAGACTCCAGGCGACCTATTCATGTCCACTGAGCGGTGTGTGTGTCCATGGGCGCTGGATCCATGTCGTGTCCTGGTTGTTCGTGCAGTTCCGTCCATGTGGGTGCGATACACAGACCCCATGCCACTGCCTCCCACGATGCATGCGGTGTTCCTGGATGTGATGGGGAACAGTGTGCATGTCCCGGTCATATCCGATGTCATGGCGATGTCGTTGATGGTGTGGTAATTGTTGCCGGTCGTTTGGTATGGCTGTTGTGGTGGTGACTGGCCAGTCCGTGCGGAAGCTAAGCATGGGTGCGGGGTTGGACATCATAGGTCAATCGGGGAACCTGCGTTGGGGTCCGACGAATTTACAGGTTGTCAGGTATGCGATGCCGTCCAGCAGGGCTTCCATGTCATTGGTGGTGTTTATGTTTGCCAGCCAATGTAGCGGATGGTGGCTGTCAAGGTGTTGTTCGTAAGTTGTCCCTTGGAGGACCATGATGGGGCATGCTGGGTGACATTCGATGTAGCTGTGCTCGATGATCCGTCGTGTGGAGGCACAGTGGTCCCATTTCAGTGCGGGTGCGATGTTGGCCACATACGCCATGCCCCCATAGGCAGAGCAGGCCCTGTCGTGTGCGTCCAGAGGGAGGAGTAGTGCTAGCAGGTCCGCCTTTAGACATGCCGGGTTGGAGAGACACATCTCCACGGGATGCTGGTAGGGACACCTCCGACAGTAGAAGACGGGTATGACGCAGCTGAACAATGTGATGCGGTAAGTCAGTCGGTAACTTATGTTCAGCAGGGACAGGAGTTCGCATCCCAATATATGTATCAGGTTGGTTTTGTACAGCTTGACCTGTCCGGCGTAGTTGGGTAGGTGTGTTGCGGTTGCCATTTTGCAGCGGTGCGTTGTGGTGGCGTGCTCCGGCTGTGTGTGCAGTCTGCAATGCGCACGCTCCGAGGTTGCTGTGAGCTCTGTGTAGTCGTAGGGAGACAGGACTTGTGTTCTGTTGGCTTGTGCGGAGGACACGGGCCCTCATCCCACATGCTTCTCAGACAGTTCAAGGTCAGTGATGTGTGACTCCTTCCAATTAACTTGCATGGGGCCGACATGGGGGAGTGTTTTCTTTTTTCTTTCCCGTCCGTTGTGTTCTTCTGTGATATGCGCTATCTGCCCTGTGGTCGGTCTCCTCTGCATGCCTGTGTTGGTCTTTTATTGGACAATGGCTGTATTCACCGGCTTCTTTGGTAGGGCTGTGGTTTCGGAGTTGGAATGGAAGGTCATTCAGTGCTGTCTGCTCTCCCTTGTGTGGGTGGCAGGCTGCCTTTCCGCTCTGCGTTGGGCCTTGTGTGTGAATGTAATTCTTGGGCCACCTGTTGTCGGTCCCCGGGCTCTTTGGTGTTCCGTTTTGTATGTCTTGTTCATATGTGCAGGGTGGTATGGGTGTTTCAGTGTGGTACTGGCGTTCCTCTTCCCGAAGGGGCCTTGCTTCTCCTAGTTGGTGTTGCCGCCGCTGTGTGCTTCGCCATGTTTGTTGCACTGGGGTGTGTCCTGCTGTTGCGTGACTTCACTGACATGTGTGCGTCGGTTGTGTGACGTTGGGTGTTGTCCGTGAATTGGGCGTTGGGGACATGTCTGTGGCAGGCCTGTCACGTGTCATGTGCGTTCGGGGTGGGGCTGGTGTGTGTGCTGCTTGGTTGTGTCCCTGTGTCTGTGTGCGACGCATGCATGGCGCTGCGGTTGGCCTCTGCGTTGTGCGCATGTGTGGCAGCGTCATCGCCGCTTTGGGGCCGTGACGGGGTGGTTGGTTCCTAGTCCCAGGTGGTGTGTACACATGTGTTACGAGATGTTACAATTTGGCCTGTGTGTCATATGTGGATGCTATGGTAGATGTGTTGTGTACACGCGGGGGTGGGGGGTTGTCCGCTTTTTCCGCCCTTGCACTGTGTGCGCTGTTTGCGTGCACTTGTTGTATGTGTGCCTACCTGCGTCTTCGCGGTACGTTGCGTCCTTGGTGGTGTATCAGATAGAGCATAGGGAGGGCCTGCAGTGCTGGATTCATGCTCGGGGGTGCCGCTTCTTCGGTGTCCGTGCTCGGCGTTCGTGTTACCGCTTCGGTTTGACGTACGGTGTCTCTTAGCCGTGGGTTCAGTTTGTGTGCAGCATCGTAATTTGTACGCCGGGCGGTACGTGTTTCGTCGGACGGTGTGTGTCAGTTGTGCTGCGCCGCTACGTGTACGGGCGCACTTTGATGGCGGACGGTGTCGCTGGCTTGCCGGCGGTGTTTGGCTGACTTTTCGCATCGTAATCGGGCGGGCGTGTGGACTGCTGCGTACCGGCGGTAACTGGTCGTTTTTGCATCCGCCAGCACGGCGGTGGTGCTTCCGCCCGCCATCCTAATGGGCCCCTTTGTTTTTAGTTTTTTCTAGTGCATAAACACAAAAAAAGGAAATGAAAACAAATGAAATACATTTCAGGAGGGGCTTGAGAGCAACAGATTCATCAACTTTTAAAACATGTCAGAGCAGAGAAATAGGCATATATCATTGGTGTCACACATTACCAAGTGAGGTTTGTCAGACTTTCCCCAAACCTTTTGCCTTTCCCCTTCGCTTTTGCTGGAATTAGTTTTTGTTGGTTCTAAGACTCTGTGTGCTTTACCACTGCTTACCAGCGATAAAGTGTTTGTGCTCTTCACTCTAAACATGGCACAATTGGCTTGCAACAGATTGGCATATTTAATTTGTAGAGTGGTATACCATATACCCAGGGCCTTTAAAGTAAATGCTACTAGTGGGCCTGCACTAGTGGGCCACACACTTGAGTAGCCCCTTAAAACATGCCCCAGGTCTGCCATTGTAACCTGAATGCAGTTTTAAATTTAAACTTCCAAATCAACTTGGCAATATAATAGCTTTGCCAAGCCTTAAGCTCCCCTTTTACTGCATATGTCACCCCTAAGGTAGCCACTAGGAAGCCCATATGACAAGGTGTATTGTGTAATTAAAAGGTTGGACGTGTACTTTTAAGTTTTACATGTCCCCCTCAATTAATTTTTCACTACTGTGAGGCCTACCTCTCCCATAGGATAACGTTGGGTTGCCTTAATACATTTAATGAGTACTAATGTTTGATTGGGAACAGGTAAACATTTCATATTTGGTGTCTGAGAAATTGTAATTAACAATCCTCTTTAATGTTAAACTTGGATTTTAAATCACAATTTTGAAAATGCCCCTTTTAGAAAATTGCCATTTTTTCGTGCCTAACTATTTGGTGCCTATAGCAAAACCAAAGGGGATGATGGACGGAGTGTTGAACATTGCAAGCACTCACCCCAGTCAACTGATCTGGGTTTAATCCATCATCATTCTTTAGCTCACTCCGCCACCCCAGTTCAGACATGACCATATGCAAATCAGTCTGACCCTGTGCCTCATGGGAACAGTCCAGCCCGAACTGCCAAGCCATGTCTTCCCTGGACTGGAAACAAGCATCCTGGGACCGGTTTCTGGCTTACAGCTGTCATCAGCCAGGCTATCTTGAATCCAGTGGCAAAGTGAGCAAGGGACCCACGTCTGGGCATACCCTGCCAACTTAGGGCGAACATAGCAAAACCAAAGGGGATGATGGACGGAGTGTTGAACATTGCAAGCACTCACGCCCAGTCAACTGATCTGGGTTTAATCCATCATCATTCTTTAGCTCACTCCGCCACCCCAGTTCAGACATGACCATATGCAAATCAGTCTGACTCTGTGCCTCATGGGAACAGTCCAGCCCAAACTGCCAAGCCATGTCTTCCCTGGACCAAAAACAAGCATCCTGGGACTGGTTTCTGGCTTACAGCCGTAATCAGCCAGGCTATCTTGAATCCAGTGGCAAAGTGAGCAAGGGACCCACTTCTGGGCATACACTGCCAACTTAGGGCGAACATAGCAAAACCAAAGGGGATGATGGACGGAGTGTTGAACATTGCAAGCACTCACCCCCAGTCAACTGATCTGGGTTTAATCCATCATCATTCTTTAGCTCACTCCGCCACCCCAGTTCAGACATGACCATATGCAAATCAGTCTGACCCTGTGC
Source organism: Calotriton arnoldi (assembly GCA_963921515.1). NCBI lineage: Eukaryota > Metazoa > Chordata > Amphibia > Caudata > Salamandridae > Calotriton > Calotriton arnoldi. The sequence continues at coordinate 857,535 of CAWUFW010006645.1, forward strand.
CTCATGGGAACAGTCCAGCCCGAACTGCCAAGCCATGTCTTCCCTGGACCGGAAACAAGCATCCTGGGACCAGTTTCAGGCTTACAGCCGTCGTCAGCCAGGCTATCTTGAATCCAGTGGCAAAGTGAGCAAGGGACCCACGTCTGGGCATACCCTGCCAACTTAGGGCGAACATAGCAAAACCAAAGGGGATGATGGACGGAGTGTTGAACATTGCAAGCACTCACCCCCAGTCAACTGATCTGGGTTTAATCCATCATCATTCTTTAGCTCACTCCGCCACCCCAGTTCAGACATGACCATATGCAAATCAGTCTGACCCTGTGCTCATGGGAACAGTCCAGCCCGAACTGCCGAGCCATGTCTTCCCTGGACCAGAAACAAGCATCCTGGGACCGGTTTCTGGCTTACAGCCGTCATCAGCCAGGCTATCTTGAATCCAGTGGCAAAGTGAGCAAGGGACCCACGTCTGGGCATACCCTGACAACTTAGGGCGAACATAGCAAAACCAAAGGGGATGATGGACGGAGAGTTGAACATTGCAAGCACTCCCCCCCAGTCAACTGATCTGGGTTTAATCCATCATCATTCTTTAGCTCACTCCGCCACCCCAGTTCAGACATGACCATATGCAAATCAGTCTGCCCTGTGCCTCATGGGAACAGTCCAGCCCGAACTGCCAAGCCATGTCTTCCCTGGACCGGAAACAAGCATCCTGGGACCGGTTTCTGGATTACAGCCGTCATCAGCCAGGCTATCTTGAATCCAGTGGCAACGTGAGCAAGGGACCCACGTCTGGGCATACCCTGCCAACTTAGGGCGAACATAGCAAAACCAAAGGGGATGATGGATGGAGTGTTGAACATTGCAAGCACTCACCCCCAGTCAACTGATCTGGGTTTAATCCATCATCATTCTTTAGCTCACTCCGCCACCCCAGTTCAGACATGACCATATGCAAATCAGTCTGACCCTGTGCCTCATGGGAACAGTCCAGTGGTGCCTATAGCCTGTCCTAGGTCAAATGACTGGGTGTAGTTGCAAGTTGGACTTTGTTTATTCCACCCAGATAGCAACACAATAGAGGAATTAGTTGAGCCTGGATTGGTCATTAACTGGCGGAAAGGGTGTTGGGGGAAGCTAGGCACAGCCCCACATGCAACTGAGTAGGCTGTGTTCTGCCTTCACACACACACAATGCTTGTCACCTCTGCATTGTTCATGCAACCAGCTTGGAACCAGCGCAGGGGAAGCAGGAAATTTCAAACACTTCAAAGGGGAACTCTCTGGAAACTTCTCCAACTACAAAGAAGGCATCAGCTATACAAATAGGACACTCAGACCCACTCTGCAGAAGGACTCTCTGAGGACTATGTGCTGCTGTGATCTGCTGTATACTCCACAAGACTGCTTTGCTGCACCTGTAAGGACTGCAGGACTGCAGGACTGCTTTGCTGCCTGCCTTAAACCTCCAGAGGCCTGCCCTGTTGCTTGAGCCCTGTTTCATCACTTGAACCACAGCACTAACAAAGTAACACCAAGAGTTAGTTGATTGGCCTCCCGATCAGAGCCTCAGGGACAAGAAATGGCTCCAACCATCTTCAACCTGCACCTGGACCCAGTTTGAGAGAGTCCCCCCAAGTGGTGCCCATCCAGTCTTGGACCCTTAGTGGTGGTGGTGCTAAAGGTGCTCACACAGCCAATATCCAAAACTTGGTATTTGGAAACTTTTTGGTTAAAAACTGCTCTGAGAACTGGGGAAAGACCAGGACTAACCTGCTAGTTTATCTGCTTAAGGTGCATCGCTGTTTGGCCTGACTTCATTGTAGCTCCCGCTACATTCTTTTCCGCAGCACCAAATCCTATTTAATGGGCGTTCCGTGTATCCAGCCTCATGGCTCTCTCGTCGGCCATAGCCTCTTGCTTCTTCCTATTGGAGATCTTCAACTTCCAAAAAAGAGACTAAGCCTGAATGTAGAACTCTTCACCATCACTTTGTTCAGCGACTCCCTGACGATGATGCTTCCTCCTCCTCGGACACCCCCTGGAGCCTGAACTTAACCAAGTAAGATCGAACCAGACCCAAACCACTTCTTGTATCCGACTCGTGCTCCATCACGGGCAGTCATATTTTTGGGCTGTGACCCCGTCTTCCACAACTAGATGTCCTTGGTTGGTGCTTTGATCTTTTAGGCACTATATTTTCCTTAAAATTTAAAAAAGCATAACTCTGGTTCTACAGTTTGGATTTTTGTTGTTTTGGTGTCAAAATATTTTTAAAATTTACTCTGCTTTTCTAAACTATATTGGACTTTTTCTTCTGTTGTTAATTTTCATTTTTTTACTGTTTGGGTGCTGCATAAATACTTAACACATTGCCTCTATGTTAAGCCTGACTACTTTTGGGCCAAACTACCGGAAGGTTAAGCACAGGTTAATCTAGTGAGTATGGTGGTTCACCCTGACAAGGATTGTGGCTGTTCCTTGAACAGGGTTCACGCCCCATTCAACAAACAACCCAATTACTCACAAGGTTGTATATATTCTTAAAGTTTAGTACATCACAGTAGGCAATGCTCTTAGATAGATGGCATATCTCAGTAGTTAATTCATTATTTGTTCTTTGAAGCTAAATAAAGTGGTAATTTCTGGGTGCCATTCATGCTAGTTAGAGGTCTTTTTAGGTCTTTTTAATGACTCGCTATTATCAGTGTTCCTTCATATATTTACTTGTTAGGTAAATCCAACATGATGAAAGTTGGGGTAAATTCATCTATAGTCCCATCTGTCATTGCCAAGTCATGCGAAGAAAGAATTTTCCCCAAAAAGCCATGTGCTTGGGACAGTGTTTAGGGCTAGACATTTACACGTGATCCGGTCAGGGTCTTCTGCTGTTCTATGAATGGGTGACTGTTTCTGAAAGCCACAATGTCACCACACACTGGAATATGTGTTAGGCAAGTGCCATTGAAAAGCTTTCACTTTCTCAGGCATAAAAAAGTCCTTGCTGGACAAACCCTAGATGAGATTAAAGAAAACTAGGGATCCGGAATCCTATAGTGGAATTCTTCAGGCGCGAGGAGTCAGGATCAGCAAGTGAAGGCAACGTGGAAACAAGCGAAGGAACACAGCTTTATTATGAAGCACCCTCCAGACAGACTGAACCCTTTTTATAGTAAAAGAATAGAAAAAGGAAATATCAATGACAGGAAACACAAAAAATTGGGAAAATCAAAATGGAATCATGTAAGAAACAGCCAAGATAGAAAACAGAAAAAAAACACTAATAAAAGCTTGAACTGGCCAGGCTGTGGAGCAGATTTAAAAAGGCAGCTGCAAACCCTTAGGCAGGTGACATCCATTTTTGACCCGAAGAAGGAAGGGACAGCAGCTAGGAGCCCAGGAGCATGATTTAAGGCAGACCCAGGTGAGTGAGGCAACTGCGGGATTCCTCTGGCTATTTCTGACACCTGGGAATCGCAAAACCACACAAGGTACCTCGGGGCATATTTACGTTCCCTGGCGCATCCCTGCAAATCAGCAGGGATGCGCCAGGAAAGATGCGACATGCAAGTTTGCCCTTGCGCCACCGCCGATGCGCCGCATTTACAATGCGGCGTGCCGTGGCGCACAGATTGGCAGATGCGTGTCGCATCCCCGACGGAAAGGCGGCGCATTGCTGGAGTCGCGTCGCAAGCGCGATGCACCTCCAGCAATGCTCGGGGGTGCCCTATCCCTAACATGGTGCGCCAATCCTTACGCCTGCTTCAAGCAGGCGCAGGGTTTTGACGCAGCATGGGCGTAAAAGTGACTCAGTGAAATCTTGTAGATTTCACTGCGTCACTTTTACGTGGCGTACCTGCGAGGGAATGCCCACCCTGCGCTGGAACGCCCACATGAAACCTGACGCAGGTTTCATGTGGCGCAGGGGTTTACAGCGTGACGCATCTCCCTAGATGTGTCACGTTGTAAATATTGCGCAACGTGGCGCATGGTTTGCGTCGCCGCTGCGTCACATGAGTGACGCAACGGCTGCGCATAAGTGGCGCAAGGGGCTTGTAAATATGCCCCCTCGGATCTCAGACGCCTAGGTGGTCGAGATGCTATGGTTTCAATAAGAAGATAGCAAACATATGCTTTCTCTCTCCCACCACTTCCCCACATCTGCAGCAGCCAAAGGTTAGGTTACCAAATGTATTCCATTAAGAAGCTTTATGGAGGGTTATATAGAAGTCAAATAATTTCTTATAGAATTGGATTGCTTACTTATCTACCAAGCACTGAGTAGTTATTTGACTTATTAGGGCTGGACAAGCCTTTTATTCTACTGAGGATTTTCTTGGTGGGCTGTAGCCCTTCGAAGCCGGTTTTGAAAGCTCAGCGCCGCTCCCGGAGCTTATGTCACTTTCCTCCGAGATGCATTGCAGCAGGTATGAAGAGGCTTCAAGAAAGTCAGAAAAAGAGAGAGTCAAAACGGAGGTAGAGTGAGAGCAATCAGAGAGGGAAAATAGAGTGAGGAGAGAGAGAATGGATGTGTGGGAAGAGTGAGATAGCACAAGGAGATGAAGGGAGCCGGGTTGCTTTGAGCATTTTTGCCAGGGATGCTTTTAGTTACCAAGGGGCATATCATCAACGAGCAGCGATAAATATCGCCGAGCTCGCTTAGCGCGATTTTGATTAACGCCGGCTATCGCCGGATTTGATCGCCGAGATATCGCGTTATTTACACCGCTTATCTCCACGGCGATGAGAAATCCGGCGATAGCGGCAAAATGCAGGTTTATCGCTGTGAATCCAGCGATAAACCTGCAGCGATAGGGGAATCCTTAGTGATAGGGAGATGTGGATTTAGCTGTACAATCCACCTCCCATGTAACAGATAGTGAAGTCAGGAATTTAGCAGACGTACAATACCGGCGATGACCGCGGTTAGCGCGGCTTTTAATATCGCTATGGGTGTCCTGGGCGGGCTTGTTAATACCGTGAAGGACACATAGCGATATTTGTAAGGTTGTTTTTCATGGGAACGCCTACTTTGCATCTCATTAGAGATGCGATGCAGGGCGTTCGGAAAAACAGTGCTGAGACAAGGAAACACGCGCTAGCGTGTCCTTGCAAATAGTGCGATGCCATTATCGCCGCTTTTCGGCCGAAAACAGCCGCTAAAGCGGCGATAATGGGCTTGATAATATGCCCCTAAATTCGACTATGAGATTTATCAATTGATTAATCCTATCTTCAGAAAAAGTGATCCCCACCCATCTTGTCCATTTCTCTGTGCCTCATGCAATATCAGATTGCAGTGTTACCAAAAACAGCAGATAGTCCCCTGCTGATATTCAAAAGATCCTCATGGATGTAAATTCAGGATCACCATATGACCCATGTCCAGTTGCGGTGATCAAACTGGCCCCGGGCCCGATTGTAGGAACCTTGTCATCCATATTTAATACTATGTTTCTAACAGGGCATTTCCCCATTCGTTGGAAATTGGCCTCTATCCTGCCCCTTTTAAAAAAGCCCTGTTTAGATCCTAAAGACCCGAACAATTTTCGCCCTATTTCGAGACTCCCATTGCCAGCAAAATTGATCGAAAAATAATGAATAGGCAATTAAGCCTTTTTTAGCAAAGACTCAAGCGTTGGATCCCTCTCAATATGGTTTCAGAGAGGGACACAGCACAGAGTCCGCACTCATTAAGGCCACAGAGGAGATCAGGGAGGCTGTTGATCGGGGAGGCAGAGCGGCCCTGATCCTCTTGGATCTGTCCGCTGCCTTCGACACGGTCCATCACGGTATACTAATGGACCGTCTAAAAGCCTTTGGAATCTGTGGGAAAGCCTGGGATCTTGTGAGATCTTTTCTTGCTGACAGAAGACAAATCGTGGCACTGGGAGACTATCAGTCCAATTCTTTTGCACTGCCCTGTGGCGTCCCACAGGGGTCCTCTCTCAGCCCAACGCTTTTCAATGTTTATGTCAGTGCTTTGGCTCCTATTATAAGCGCCTTTGGATTTGGACTCACCTCCTATGCGGATGATACCCAAATTGTGGTATCGTTGACACCAGGCAATGAGGCAGGCATTGAGGGACGTTTCCAGGACTGTATGCTGTCAGTGGGAAATTGGATGGCAGAGAACTGCCTAAAGCTTAACTCGGGCAAAACCGAGGTAATATTGTTCGGGAACAATGCCAACTTTTGGACACCCAAGTGGTGGCCGGACTCGATGGGCACTCTCCCCGCTCCCACAAATAAGGTAAAAAACCTGGGTGTAATAGTGGACGAGAGACTTACCTTCGGGCCCCAAGTAAATGCAGTGGCATCGAAAACAATGTTTGTCATGAGAATGCTAAGGAAAATATTGCCATTCTTGCCCTTAGAAAGTAGACAAACTGTGGTCACGGCTCTCGTGATGGCGAGATTGGACTATTGTAATAGTCTTTACCTAAATGCTCAACAGAGATCCTTGAACAGGCTACAGGTGTTACAGAATGCAGCAGCTAGACTGCTCACAGGAACATCGAGATTCTCTCCGGTATCTCAAGACATTAAAAGTTGCATTGGCTCCCAGTAAGGAGTCGAGTACGCTTTAAGGCTTTATGTATTGTTTTTAAAGCACTCCAGGGCACAGGGCCGGAGTACTTAAAACGACGACTCCAATGGTATACTCCGGAAAGAACATTACGATCAAGGGGGCCAAGCTGGTCGTAGTGCCACGTTTAAAAAAGCCCAATGGGGTGGCAGAAGTTTCCTTCATTGTGCGGCAAAAGCTTGGAATGATTTGCCGTTTCATTTAAGAAACACCATGGATCTTCTGTCCTTCAGAAAGGGCTTAAAAACATGGCTCTTTTCACAATGATCCGGTCACAACGTTCTTTATTCCGCCTACGGCTCTCAGAAGATTAAGCTAGCGCCAGGACACCTCCGGGTAATCGACGCGCTTTATAAGTGTCATTAACATAACATAACATAACATAACATAGTGTTTTTTGATTCTGAGCGCTTTGGTGCACTGTAACAGCTCATATAAATTTGCACTAAACAAATCCCATCACACCCCTTGTCGGTGTGATTTAGTATAAACAATCCTGAAGCTGTAAATATCCTAAAAATGGCTGCATTGGGATGGTGAATTCATTTTGAAGAACACTGAAGGCTTGGAAACTGTTGTAATCAATTAACTTAATTTAGCATTGTAAGTCCCTTGTGCTATTACTGTAAGACTATAACAATATTTCTTGCATTTTGTTTACCCTTTTTTCTAGAAAGTGGAAATCCATGATTTCTGAGACTGGTTCACCTTCTTTCGTTCACATGTTACCTGCTTCAGATACCGGAAGGATTTTTTGCTGCAAAACTTCGGTCTCAATAGGGGAGTCAGTTATTGGAATACCCATAAGCAAGAGTCAATTCTTTTGACTCAAGAGATGTGTTGGAAAGTAAGGACGCATGAGAAAGCATGGGTTGAAAAACCAGACAAAGAGTTAAAATGACAGGCCTTCTTGCAAGTTGTGGAGATAACATGAGGCCTCATTAGTCAGGCAGCTATTCCTCTGAGAATTAATTTTTGCACACTTTTTTCCTATTTCACAGTGAATCTGCAAGGAAATTTAAAGTTTTCTGAATGACGGTTAGACAATATCTCTCTTCTAATGATTTTTGTGTATTCTACTGGACAATGATGATTTCTTGCCAGTATCTGTGGGCTCAGTTTGAAAGCAACACCAGTTCTAGAACTCTTTGGGGCAGATTTACAAGCCCCCTGCGCCACCAGTACGTCACTTTTGTGACGTACTGGTGGCGCAGAGGGCTGCTCCATATTTACAAGGAGAGGAAAAGCCACCCTGCGTGACTTTTCCTCTCCTTGTAAATACGGCCCCTTCACACGCAGCACTTTGCGGTGAAGGGGCGTTCCATGGGTGTTGCTGTGGGTGTTCCCACGCAACACTCATGGAACAAGACACATCTCCAGAATTACGAGAAATCGTAACTCTGGAGATGCGTCTGAAAGCTACGCCACCCTAGAGGTGGCGTAGCGAGCGCACCGAGGAGAAATGTTTTCATTTCTCCTCGTTTTCCTCTTTCAATGCGTGCTGCATTCTGCAGCACGCATTGAAAGAGGAAAATGGTTGTAGTGATTGTTTTTGTGCAGGAAGGTTCCCCTTCCTGCACAAAAACTAATCTCCCCACGACGCAGGCATCCTTGCACCATGGTGCAAGGGTGCCTGCGCCGGCGCATGGCTGCAGTTTGTGCGCCAGCGCAGGGGGAAGCACAAGGATGCGACATATTCTTGTAAATATGTCGCATCACTGTGCTTTCCAAACTAACGGAGCATGGCGCAGCAAAATGACTTGCTGCGCCGTGCTGCGTTAGTTTATTGTAAATCTGCTCCGTCGTATGTGAGCGTTGGAAAATGGTCCTCTCTGAAGGGTCACCCCAAACATTTTGCCTTCCTCTTTTTCTGACCTTCATTTTGTTTGTTTTAGGACTCTGAGTACTTTACCATGCTGACCAGTGCTAACATGCATGTGCTCTCTCCTCTAAACATGGTATAATTAGTTTACACCTGCCTGGCGTATTTAATATATCTGTAAGTCCCTAGTAATTCTTTTGATGCTAGAGATGTGCTGAAAGGCAAGGACGCATGCGAAGGCATGGGTTGAAAGAGCAGACAGAATTAAAATAACTGGCATTTTTGCAAGTTGTGGAGATACCATGAGACCTCATGAGTCAGGCAGCTATTCCTCTTAGAATTAGTTTTTGCACACGTTATGTTCCTATTTCACAGTGAATAGGCAAGGAAATTTAAAATATGCTGTGTCATTGTTACTGGATCGTCCTTTCTTCTGTGTTTCTTTGCTTGGGTATGGTTATCAGAATTATTTTAATATGGGTCTACTTAGCTGTCTTTTGAGGGGAGGTATGCTTTTCTTTGCTGCACAAACATGTGTATCAGTGACCTCCTGGCTAGGCCAAACTGAGGGAAAAGTGTTGCTATGAATGAATGTTGAATCAATAATTTCTGTTCTTTTGAGACTGAAGATTAGACAATATCCCTCTTCTGATGATTTTTGTGTATTCTTTTGGACAATGATGGTTTTTGGTAGATGATTGTGCCACCCACACAAGTAGACCTTTAAACATGTCTCAGTCCTGCCACCACAGAACCTGTGTGTGCAGTCTTACTACCACTTCGACTTGGCAATTAAAACCCTTTGTCAGGCCTCAAACGCCCCTTTTATTAGACATAGTTCACCCCTAAGGTAGGCCCGAGGTATCCCATAGCGCAGGGTGCTGGTAAGTAAAAGGCAGGACATGTACTTTTAAGTTTTGCATGTCCTGGTAGTGAAAAACTAAATTCGTTTTTCACTACTGTGAGGCCTACTCCTCTCATAGGTTAACATTGGGAATTCCGTAATACACTTTTAAGCTGTAATTTCTGATTCGAAAGGAGTAGCTCTGTCATGTTTCATATCTTTAGCATGGTAATGATGAATCATCTTAACTGGTAAGGTTGTTTTTAACATTGCTATTTTAGAAATGCCACTTTTAGAAAGTGGGCATTTCTCTGCACTTACAGCTCTGTGTGCCTGCAGACTGTCTCCAATACACATTATCACAAAGAGAGAGCAAGAGAGAACAGACTTAGTTGCATTCTCCCAAACACTATCCCGTACACAAAAGGGCAACTCGGCAAAAAAGAACAAACAACAGGAAACCATTTGGAAGTCCTACTGAGAAATCCCAAGGTTTTGGAATAAACGCCTCACCCACTGAATAGCGGCATGCCTCATTATCGGCACCTATCCACACCCTGGTAGGGTAGTACTAGGGTGTGGCTGATGAGGGGTGATACCCCGAAATCGGTCCCAGGATGTTTGTTTCACATCCAGGGAGGACCTGGGCTGGCAATTTGGGCTGGACTGTTCCTATGAGGAGAAGGGTTAAGACTAACCGTGGGCAGAGAACTCCGCTCCGCTGGCGGAGCATGCAGATTTTTGCATACTCCGCGTTCCGCTGAGAACGCGAAGTTAATGCAAAACTCTGACTCTGCAGCGGAGCGGAGTTTAGCCCCGGACCATCCCCGCCTCCACCCCCCCTCTATAAATATTTTAAAAATAAAAATAAAAATGAAGGTAAATTAAACACACTTACCTTTATCGCAGAGTCTCTCGGCTGCCCTCCTCCTCCTCGCCGTGGTCCTGCAGAATCCCCTACGTCAGACATGCGTCATGGTAGGACTGCGCATGAGCACGCAGTCCTACCCACGATGTATATCTGACATAGGGGATTGTGCAGGACCATGGCGAGGAGGAGGAGGGCAGCCCGGAGACGCTGCAATAAAGGTAAGTGTGTTTAATTTACCTTAATTTTTATTTTTATTTTAAAAATATTTATTGAGGGGGGGTGGAGGCGCGGAGCGGAGCTCCACAGAGTTTTTGCCCAACTCCATGGAGCTCAGCATAGAGCAACTACACCAGCTCTGCCCGGGCTTAGTTAAGACTGATTGGCACCTGGGATGGCACAGTGAGCAAAAGAACAATGGATTCAACCCAGATCTTGATTGGGGATGAGTGTTTGAAAGGTTTCAGCATTCCGTTCATCATCTTATTATGTTTGCTGTATTCACCCTTAGTGGCTGTTGGTATGCCCCAGACATGGGTCCATTGCTCACTGTGTCACTGGATTCAAGCTAGCCTGGCTGATGAGGGGTGATTCCCCGAAACCAGTCCCAGGATGCTTGTTTCTGTTCCAGGGAGGTCCGGGCCTGGAAGTTTGGGCTGGACATTTCCCGTGAGGAGCAGGGTCAAGACTGATTTGCATATGGCTGGGTCCAAACTTGGGTGGCATGGTGAGCAAAAGAACGATGGATTCAACCCAAATCTCTTGACTGGGGGAGAGTGTTTGAAAAGGTTCAACACTTCATCCATCATCTTGTGTTTTCTTTAAGAAAGTGTGCTTTTCTTCACTTACAATGCTGTGTGCCTGCAGCCTGTCTCCAATACACATCTGGGGAGGGTGATAACTTCACTTTGTGCACTCCCTCTAGACAGCCACAAACATGGGAAGGGTAGGTGTGACTCACTGCCAATCTGCATTCTGATGGCTCATCCTGGGCAGGATGGGATGGAGGAGCTGACATTTACAGCTGAATAGGCAGGGTCCTGTCCCCACGCAAAGGACTGATTACCCCCGTACAGATAGTCTGGAGCTAGGGATGGAAAGAAAGGACTTCTGTGCATTTCAAAGACTCTTCTTTGACGTTACCCCCACTTCAAAGGCACAATTGGGTATAAGTACTGGGGCTCTGACCCCACCAAATCAGACACTTCTGGACCTGTAAGTGAACTTTGTTAGAAGAACTGCTGTGCTGCATCAAGGACTGACACTTTGCCGGACTTCTGATCATGAAGACCCGCTTTTCTGCTGTGCTGCCCTGCTGCATGGCCTCTCTGATCCTGCTAAGAGAGAGCTGTTCTCTACCTTGCAACCAAAGTGCTCTCCAAGGGCTTGTTGACTTGCCTCCTGTTGCTTGAGACTCAGGGCTATCAAAGTCTCTACACCTGCTCCTGTGCCTGGTTCACTGGAAGTGAACCCAGATACTTGCACCATAGAAACCAATGCATTTCCAGTCTGCATTTAGCAGAACTGGTGATTAGACCCTATTGCAGGAGTAGAATTGGTTGCATCTCTCTCAGAACCAACACATCACCTTGAGAGCCCGACGCATCAGAACCGCGCATCGCCACTGCTGCAGTGTGGAGAAATCAACACAGACTCTCGATTGCGTGGAGAAATCAATCAATCAGTACTTGCATAGCGTGGCTTATCACCCGTGAGGGTGTCCAGGTGCTGGGTTCAGTCAAAGAGCCAGGTCTTCAGTCTCTTCCTGAAGTCTGTCAGCAAGGCTGATGTTTAGAGGGGGAGATGGAGGGTGTTACAGGACTTGGTGGTGAGGTGGGGGAAGGAGTGACCTCCGATGTGGCTTCGGCAGATGCCCTGTGTCTGTACATGGGCGAGGGAGGTAGAGTGAATGTTTCCGGGTGGTTGGTGAAAGTTCAGGCGGAGGATCATGTATGCAGGTCCGTGGTCATGAAGGGCTTTGTAGGCAAGTGTCAGATGTTTGAATTGGCATCTTTCCTGGAAGGGAAGCCAGTGGAAGTTCCTCAGGAGTTGGGTGATGTGGGTCTGTTTGGGCAGGTTGAGGGTCAACCTGCCCACTGAGTTATGTATTGTATGGAGCCTTCTCATGAGTTTGGTGGTAGTTCCTGTGTACAGTATGTTGCCTTAGTCCAGATGGCAGGTGATTTGGGCTTGAGTGACTGTTTTTCTTGTGCTTATGGGAAGCCATTTGAAGATTTTTTGGAGCAGGCATAGAGTGTGGAAGCAGCGGAGATTGAGTGATCTGTCATTTCATGGTGAGTTTGCTGTCCAGGATGATGAGGAGGTTGCGGCGTGGTCATTTGGTGTGGGGGTGGGTCCGAGTTTAGCGGGTCATCAGTTGTCATTCCAGAGGGAGGTATGGTTGCCAAAGATCAGCACTTCAGTCTTGTCCATGTTGAGCTTCAGACAGTTGTTCTTCATCCAGGCTACAACATTTTTCATGCAGTTATGGAAGTTCGTCTTGGTGGTGGTGGGGTCTACTGAGATCAAGAGAATTAGCTGGGTGTCGTCAACGTAGAATTTGATGTTGATATCGTGGGTCCTGACAATGTCTGCTAGAGGCATCACGTAGGTGTTGAAGATAGTGGGGCTGACGGATGAGCCATGGTGCTCGTGGGTTGCGAGGTAAAGGGAGTAGGTGGATTCTCTGCGTGCGTCCTGTGAGGAATGATGCAAACGTTTCTGAGTGCATCTCCCTTGATTCCACCATATGGCACTTTGGAACAAGCGCAACTCGGCACAGTGCTTTGTCTTAGGAACCAATGCATTGCCATCACTGCATGGAGATTAACGTATCCCCTCCACTGAGGGTGCGACATCGACTCATCACACGTCTGCACCCCATACCTCACTGTTGCGCCCAAGATCAATGTCCCCCGTTCACCAGGCATGCGTGGCTTCTGTTCCCGGCCTGCCCTTCACCGTGGTCAGCCTGAACTGTTGACTTTGCCCTGGCCTGACACGACCAGATAACCCCCATAGGCACTTATTGCTTCTAAGTGCGAGAACTCTTTTTATTATGTAATAATTCATGACGCAACTTCTGCTTATTGGATTTTTGTCATTTTAATCTTGATTTATTAATAAAATGGTTGTCTTTTTCTCCACCAGTGTGGAGTCTTTTTGTAGTGTTTTCATTGTGTTACTGTTTGTTGTGTTGCACAAATACTTTACATATTGCCTCTTTAGGTAAGCCTTACTGCTCTGTGCTAAACTACCAGAGTGCTACTAGATAGTGTGCATCTAGCATACCCTGAATAGAGTGGTGGTCCCTACTTGGCCAGGGTCCACACCTATGACAACTAGAGACCTTGGGGCTTATTTACAAGCCTCTCTACTGTAGGCAGGTCAGCTGCAGCACTTATGAAATGCTTGTCAAGCTTGTTAATAAAAAGCTGAGGAGGAAATGTGTCATCATGCACCCCTGCCTAACCCTCTTGCTAATCTTTATATAGGGGCACATTTCCCACTTGGCCTGAATCTAATGCTGCCCTCAATCTGTGTGCAACTGGGCAAGTAAATTGACAAATTGTGGGTTTGCGCCCTTGTTTAATAACATGTTCCACAGTTTAGACCATATGACATTGTCGAATGCTGCGCTGAGGTCCACAAACGCCAAGTAAAGGCATCCTTCTTTAACTAGCACATATTTGCTGATGATTAAGTGAAGATTTAAGCATTGGTCCACTGTCCCTAAGCCTTGCCTAGATCCATACTGAGCTTATGATAGAACGTTCTCCTAAAGTGCCCAGGTTCTGAGTTGGTACAATAGCACTCTTCCCAGTACTTTAACTGTCAAGTCTATTAAAGATATGGGCCGGAAACAATGAAGGTCACTCCTATCCCCCTTTTTGAAAATAGGAACAATTATTGCTCTGGACCAAGACTGTGGAGGGCCAAAGCGACTCACAGTGCAGAATATCTTAGCAAAGACGTGGCCCCAAAACACCGGATTATCCTTGAAAAGATCTACAAGGACTTCTTTGGGTCCAGCGGCTTTATTGCTCGGACATCTGTTCACAACCGAGATGACATCCTTGTCTGTAACTATGAGTTGTTCTATGTTTTCTGGGCCAGGTGTATCTTTTATAAATCTTCAATCACTACAGATGGGTTCATGAGACTCATACAAGTTTGTGAAGTGGCTGACCCATATCAGTTCAGGTGTTAGAAGAGTTGGAGTAAAAGGGCACATTGACAACCTTCCAGAACTGTAGAGCATCATTCCTGGTGCATGCGGCAGTAAGCTGCTCCCAGGCATTTCTTCTGATCTCCTCTTTCTTTTTCTTGATTGCCTCTTTGTAGAGCTTCCGGCAGGCCCTGAACCTCTTTCCTTTGGGAAGATTTGACTGCTTTTAGAAGGCTATTATGGGCTTGTGAACATGAGTTGTCATATCATTTGCTAGGTTTACGGGCATGCCAGTGTTTGGGTGTTGTTAGCAGTTCAGAAGCCTTATCACAAATAGTGGCAAAGGCCAACAACACATTTTTTGGGTCATCCTCAGAATAAAGGCATATATAAAACTGCTCCCTCTGTGTATCCATAAGTTGCTCAAGAAGAGCATTTGCTTCCACGTCTTGCCATTTCTGCTGTAAACCCCCATTTATTGTGTATTCAATCTGACCTGCCAACTTGTGTACTGCAACAGGTAAACCTAGGTGAAGGCTTCAATCCAATGGGTAGTGGTCACGCAAGGGATTTTGCAAAATCTGGAACCTACACGCCTTCCTAGCCCAAGTCTTGGTGAGTGCAATATAATCAATCAGTGACCCATTGCCTCTGCCCGTGAATGTGACTTGGTCAGAGACTTCTTTAAAAACCAAGTCCATACTTAAGATGAGATCATAAATCTTCATTAGTCTGTTCAGTTTATCACCGCATGAGTTGTGGACAAAATGTTAGGTGTTACAAAAGATATTTTCATCGCTCCCGCATACCTGATCATCAGCAATGGGGCACAATCTCAAATTAAAATCACCCACCCACAGTATAACAAAATCCTCCTTCAAACCTAATAGCAGTCCATCCAAAGGTCAAGCAAGGGCCTCAGTAATTTGGACGCTGCCACTAGAAAAGTTGTTATGATAAAAGTTGATGAGTACAACTAAGGGAACCCCTACTAAGGAAAAGCAAATAATATGGAAGAACACAGAGTCCACATAGGTTCTTGATATTTTGGCTCCCATTGTATTACTCATTAATGTTAAGAGGTCACCACTATGGTGCCCTTATGGTGACAGAACTGCAGGGGTAAACCACGAATAAAAGCCATTAATATGGGTGTTTGTCCTTAACCATGTCTCCTGCGGCAGATAATCTGTTGCCTCGCAATCAGTGATACCCAAGATGTATCTGTTAATTTGTAGCTTAGGCCAGCAATATTCCAAGACAGGAGGTTGGTGTCAGAGATCAAAACGCCAGCATTGACTTCAGGCATCTAAGCCAGGATTTTTTTAGAAGATCGACTGGGGCTAGTAGAAACAATTGAGTACAAATGATCGGCATTGATGTAAGTGCCAATCGAGGGTGGCTGGGTAGAAACCGGCAAAGCCTGGTCACTCGGGTCAAAAGAAATAGAAGCCCCCAAACCACAAATCAGTCAATCTACTTCTTCCAGGGCTTCGAAGCGATTGTGTGTTGGTATGATAAAATGCCTGCTAATGTCCCTGCTATCCTGGTGGCAGCCTAGTCTAGATGGAGAATCAACAAATCTAGGTCTATAAACGTAACCAAATGGTACCGGAAGCATCCCTTGCGGAAGCCTCTGAGAATTGGACAAGCTGCTTGGGATAAACACCACCAAATTAGTGTCATGAAAATTTGTAACAACACAGTCATCACCATCCTTCTTCATTGATTTGTCAACCCACTGTACCCTACGTACTCCAATAATGTCATTCAAAAGAATGTTAACACTGATACATCCAAGAGCAGAACTGAGCCAGTGGATCACCTTGTTCCTTAGCTGTGTGTCTGTTTCAGTTTGTGTAGGCCACAGAGTGTGGGCATTCTTTAAGACTACAATGTACGGGGTGCACTCAGGGGGTACATTTAGGATCTGAGCAGTCTTTCTCTTATCTGCCATGTCAGCAGGTGAAAAGTTAGTAATTGAAACAGATGTAGTCTTACTGCTGGGGCATCGTGCCAGGCCGTCGGTTCTGTGTTGCAATACAGGGCCTCGGTTTGACTGGATTGTTTGGTTGAGCCTCTCGCCGGCCACCATGTCCACCTTTGAGGTTTGGGCCCAAACAGCCAGTTCGGAATCACACTGGTGTCGGACTGCATACTTGATCGGGCCAGGCAACTTTGTTAGGGGCTCTGCGAGAAGCTCTTTTAGAGACTTATCAATGCTTTGCAGTGCCGCCACCATAGGGGTCAGTAGATTGGCAAGGACACCTTCCAAATGCCCTAGTATACTGACAACATTTACATACCCCTGCTGCCCAACTAGAGTCAGGCATTTCTTACCCCCACTCTTAAGCGCGGGGGCCAGCTGCAAATTGCTTTTCCTTCTTTTGTTTGGCAGGAAAGCAGCAGTGTCCACATTTGGGTATCTGGGTTGTTTTTTGGTGCAGGGTTGTTCATGTATCACTATTATGTCACCAGGTCACCCCGCGGATGCACAAGGGTGATTTGCACCCAAGGCGGGATCACCTATGGCCCCCACTCGTCTTGGCGCGTTTACTCCAATCAGTATCGGCTTCTGAAGGGTTGGTGCTTTGGTCATTGCTGCTAATAGGTAGCATCAATCTCCTAGTTTCTTCCAATCTCTCTTCCACACACTCAATTTCTGAGCTAATGGCCAGCATTGTGGTGGTAAGATAATTAGTGATTGCCCCAGCCCCCCAATCATTGTTTGCAGAGGCTGTCATAGTACTTGCGTTTCTCTTACCCATTATGCTGGTCAAACGAAGGTTTCTTGCTGTGGAAGGGTGTTGGATAACCAAGTCTGGGCTTCGACCGCACACATCCCGTGCTGCGGAACCTCAATAGGCGCTTTGTAGCTCAGGAGTGAATCGGTGATTGGCGCAATGATGACCAGCCCGCCTCCAGGCCCTCTGGATCTTGGGACAAGCAGTTCCTGCAGTTGGCCTCCTCAGTACAGTGCTCCTGTGCTGAGGGACCTCAAAAGGGGCCTTGTAGCACAGCACAGATTCAGTGCAGGTGCGATGATGACCGTCCTGCCTCCAGGCCCTCAGGATCTTGGATAAGCAGTCCCTGTGGTTTGCCTCTTCAATACAGTGCTCCCACGCTGTGGGACCTCAAAAGGCAATTTGTAGCGCAGCGGTGATTCAGCGCATGTGCAATGATGACCGGCCCACCTCCGGACCCTCAGGATCTTGGGAAAAGCAGTCCCTGTGGTTTGCCTCTCAATACAGCACTCCCACACTGTGGGACCTCAATAGGCACTTTGTAGCGCAGCGGTGTGTAATTACACATAATTTTGCTAAATTTCAACGTAATTATACAAAAGCAAAATATGCACATTTGTACACCCCTACTTGTAATAGTGCATTCAACACTCACCTGGTTACGTTCAGATTGGTGTTTGGACAAAATATAAAATAAAAAATATTGTGATGCAAAAACATTGTGTCAAGAATATCGGGATGTCGAAAATATTGGTGACAGGAAAATTGAAGGTAAAAATATTGTTTTAAGTGTTGTTTTTAATATTGATGTAAACATATCGATTTAGAAAATGTCGCTGTATTTAGTATTGCTTGTAAGTGTTATTTTGTATGTAATTTTTTGTAGTTTAATAATTTTTTTATTTGTGTTTTTAGCAAGGCAATTTACTAATTTTGAAATTGTTGAAATTTGTCATTTTAGTTGCATTAAAAAATAATAGATTTATAATTTTTTTTAGCAGCGGGTTGTTGGGGTTTTAGAGGATAAGAGTGGTAAGCTTTTTAAGAAGTGGATATTTTAGTGTAAATGTAATGTTAAATATTTCAATGATATGCAAATTAATACTGTAATTTTTTTAATTAATTGTGTTACATTAATAAAGGTATAAAAATAATTTCTAATTAATTAGAATATATTAATTACATTAAATTAATATTTGAATTACAAGTGTTTTAAACATTAAAGCTATATTAAAATTAAATGTAATCAATTAAAATAATTTTAAATCGTTTAACTTAAAACATTTACATTTTATAATTTTTGTTAAAAATATTGTTATAATATCATTATAAAATCTAATTTTTAGCTTTTATTATAAAAATAAATTTTTTGATTGTTTTAATTTAGGATTGTTAATTTTGGATTATGACTTAATTTTTCATTTTATGGTTCAAAGTTTAGAAATGGTAGTATATTTGTAAATTGATATTAATTATTAACAGTGAAAAAAATATTATTTTAAAGTTCAATGTTCAATTATGAATACATAGGTTTGTTGTTTTGTAGTTTTGGTTAGTGTGTTTTTTAAGTTATTTTTAATTTATTTTAAAGATAAAAAATTATGCGTAAGTATGCTTTATTATTTGTGTAGATAACATTTTTAGACTGTAGTACCTTGCATAAAATGTTTTAGATTGCAGTGGAAATAGTCAATTTTACCCCTTGTGGGCCTCATTTACAACAAGTGATATGTCAAAATGACTTACGAATTGCTAGGTCATTTCTAAACATCATGGATGCGCTATATTTTTGGCATGGCACACTATTGAGTGAGCTTTGGGGTACGTGAAAAAAAATTACATAAGCGTGGACGTTATGGCGCAGCAAAAACTGACGTATTGGCTTGAAAAGTGTCGTAAGGCAGATTTGCGTCACATAACGCGATCCAAACCACCTTAGTGTCACTTTTCAGTGTGTGTAACGTAAAAAAAAGTATCAAGTATGACGCTATTTTTTTTTTTTAATGGCACACCATGAAAACTTTATTGTTCGATTAAATACAATATTTACAATAGAAAAACACTGATAATAAAATGTTGTAAAAAGAGATTCGGTGATACAAAAGTTAAAATATTTGACGGTGCATAATTACATAAAGCCATGAGGGTACCGGATTTGATTTTGCATAATTTTCCTGACGGCATGCGATTTCTGTATAAAATATGTGCCAAGAGGAGCAGAATAACTTTGTAACTAAAAAGGAGCCATTCCGTAAAAACACAGTAAAAGAAACGGACAAGGCACAAGTCCAAAGAAGTCCAACTGTCCGATCCGCTCACTTTAAGTCTCTGTCTAGAAGGAGGATGGTCCCTGCATAGATAAGGAAAGGGACTCTGGAGTCTCGGCGGAACTCGGGCCATGAAGTAAAGTGTGCAGCCAGTATACCGCACGAGGCTTCTAACAAGTTGGTCCAGAGAAGAGGTGACAACTAACTGCATATTAAGTGAGAGGCGATCCAGTGCAATGAGACAGAGATCTGTTTACTGGCATTCCCACTGTGTTAACTTTTTTGCCGCTCTTGTGACAAACTTAGAGGGATATTAGCAACAACTTGCGATAATTATCGCAAAGCGCGTAGCGCGTTTTTTTTTATCGCCGTGTATCGCTGGATTTTATCGCTGAGATAACACGCTATTAGCAACGTTTATCTCCAATGCGATAAAATATCCAACGATAGCGGCGAAATGCGTGAATATCGCTGGAAATCCAGCGATATTCACGCATTAACGCCATGGGGGACTTAGCCTGACAATCCACCTCCCATTGAACAAACAGGTAAGTCATGTTTTTAGCAGGTGTTAAATTCTAGCGATTATCGCGCTTAGCGCGAGTTTTTTTATCGCTTCACCTGTGTTGCTAATAGGGGTTGTTGTGTTAGCAACTGTTTTCAGTCGCTTTTAGTTGGGAACACCTACCTTGCATGTCATTAGCAATAATTATCGATGGCATGCAAGGCGATGGGAAAACCGGCTGCTATCGCCAGAAAGCAGTCGCTAACGCCTGTTAGCGACAGCTTGCTGATAGGGCGATAAAAAAATCGCCGCTTTCGCGGCAAAAAGTGCCGCTAAAGCGGCTATAAAGCCCTTGCTAATATGCCCCTTAGTGAACTGGATATTGAGCATCGGGTTCTCTGGGTTCATGGCTGCTAAGATGGCTTGGCGGCAAGAGCGAACACCAAGTTTGTTCCATTCGCCTCGAAGCAGCATCCTTCGATTGTTAAGTAGGGCAGGGCAAACACACGCCATGTGCTCAATCGACTTCGAAGTACACCCACACCCCCTGCACATTGCATTGTAGTTTGAGTGACGCCAATCTGGTAGATGGTGCAAGAAAGGCCATTCACCCATCCTGAGGGCCAAAAATCTTTTTTTCCATGCTACTCCATTGGTGCACAATAGATGTGGCACCGCGGTCCCTGACTTGAACCCCGATAAAACCGTCCAGGCATGTTTGCGTTTTGCCAGTTATGCCCTATCAGAGTGAAAAGACCAGGACAAGACTCTTTTTTTAACATATGTTTTGAGGGCCTGCTGGGATGGGTTAATTCCCCAGATTTCAATCGCATCCAGCATTTGCAATGAGTGTTCTAGGTTGCAGCGGTGTTTTCGTTCCACTTGGCTGGTTGATATTTCTTGCCACAGCATAGACTTCAGGCTTCCTTCACTTGAAATGCGCAGTTTGTTGCACAGCTTGAAAAAACTCCTCAATGGTCTAAAAGGCCGAACTCAAGTCTTATCTGGGCTGGGGATGAGGATTTCGGTAGACTCCATCCTCGCTTGAAGATTCTTGTTATTATCTTGTTCATCAGCCAGGAGTCTTTCCCCAGCATAATCTCCTGGCCATAAGATAAATAATTGGATGTTTTAGCTTTCATGACGGTTAGAAGAGGGGACAGACTTGGGCTGGATAACAGCCTCGCAAGCTTCGTTAGTGCTACCTCGATTGACAGAGCCTTTGCCCTGACCACTTCCTTCTGTTTGGAGAAAGTGCCCCTTGAGTCCATATACACCCCCAGATATTTGTAAGAGGCGGTGCTTTCAATGCTTTTGCCGTTGAATTGTCAACCTCCACTTTATAGCTTCCTTTTCCCAAAGGTAATTGTCTTTGTCTTTGATAGATTTAATTCCAGCTCGTTGCAGGGTGTGTAGGGGAGCTGCTGGTCGAGAAGCCTCTGCAAGCCGACCCTTGCGTGGCTAAGCAAGACAAGATCGTCTGCATATAGCAGATTGCTGATGCAAGTACCGCCAAGTTTTGGAGGGTGGGAATTAACATCATCAAGTAACTGTGGTAAACCTGAGATGAAAAGGTTAAAAAGAAGGGGTGCCAACATGCACCCTTGTTTTACACCACAGGATGTTTGTATTTTCCTTGAGATGTGGGATCCATCTCCCAATTATATATGGATCCAGGTGTTAGAGTGAAGCTGGATTATGGCCTTTAGGAGGGCAGGAGGGATCCTCCATTTCTGCAGTTTAAGCCATAGAATGCCCCTGGGCACGCTGTCGAAGGCTGCCTTGAAGTCGACAAAGCAACAATGGAGTGGCATTCTTGAGACCAATGCTTTCTCCGTCAGTACTGATAGTGTAAGCAGGTTTGCTGTGGTTCCTGATTTTGCCACAAAGCCAGTCTGATTAAAGGGTAGAAGGTGATTGCCAGTGGCCCAAGACAACAGCTCTTCGAGCAACAGGCTCGCATAATATTTGGATTCAACATCCAAAAGGACTATCATCCTGTAGTTTTTAGGGTCAGATCTCCTACCCCGTTTAAAGATTGGATGGATGAATGGCTCCACACCGGGACTCTGGAATATGCTGACTAGACCAACAGTAGGAGAATAGGGGTGCCAGATGTTTGGCCCACAACTCGATGTCCACCTTGTACACAGCCTGAGAAAGGCCGTTTGGTCCGGGAGCACCATCCAATCGGCCGTTGCTTATAATTCGTGCCATTCGAGTTATCAGTACTTCAGGTGCCTTTGATGCCTGGAACGGAAGCTTATCTTGCTGGTACGGGGTTTCGGTAATGGTTGCGACTTGTATCTGGGCGGCCGTGTCTGTTAGTTGCTCTGGTGTTCCAGCTGCGAATAGTTAGGGATGGTCAAGAAGGCGGATAGTATAGGTTTAGCAGATCGTCCCTCTTCATTTTTGGTCCCTTTGAAATGATCTGTTAAAAATTATACCCATTCATTTTCGCGTATATTAGCACTACTTGGGCGTTGTGTCCTCCTATTCACAAGAGACCAGAATACCTTTGGATTAGGGTTTTTACTTGCGAGGACTAATTTTAACCAAAACTGGTCAGAGCTTTTTTGTTTATCTCAGAATATTGCTTGCCTGAATGCTTTCTGGGCTTGCTTATAGTTGGTGAATAGCTGTGCGTCCCCCGGGTGCTTCCGGGCATGTCGTATAGCTGAGTTACATAAGGTTTTTAGTTTTTTGGTCTGTGTGCGATATGCCTGTCTGGGTTTCTATTTTAAATACAATACTTGAGAGCCGGGGAGCTCTTATTGACTCGGCGAGAGCTTTACCGGTTTTTTCTCCTTCCCCATAGGTGCGAGCCCGAGTGTACTTAGAACGGTTTAAGGCTTCTGGTTCGGCAGTGTCTGTATATTCTGTACGCAGCTCTTTCAGCTGCGTGCGCAGCTGTGGCGTGGGGGAATCTGCTATGGCAGTCTCCGCTGCTTTAATATCTTGTTACAATTTTTTTAACGCGCCCCGGATGTCTCGCAGTATTCCCCCACTTTTAGAGATACATACCCCCCGAATAGTTACCTTAAAGCCTTCCCATACACTGGCCAGTGATTGCACGCTGCCTATATTTCGGGGAAAAAATTCCTGAATCTCCTGCCATAGCTCCTCCCGGAAACTGGCATCTAAAAGCATTGTGGGTTGAAGTCACCATGAACGGTATGGAGTATTGTTAACAGGGGGGCAAAGCTTCAGCAATACAGGGGAAAGATCTGAGTATGTTCACACAAGGTGTTCCGCCTCTTTTAACCATGTGCAAAGTCCCGCCAATAGCAACCAGTAGTCGATTCGTGACCAGCTAGCATGTACCGTGGAATAGAAAGTGCCCTGTTTGCGTGTTGGGTGCAAAACTCTCCACGCATCCAAAATGTGTTGTTCTGCAATGGTGATATTTAGATGCTTCCCTGCCTTGGTGTGAGGCTCAATGGTGCCGCAGGAGCGATCTATACTAGCATTTAGGGCAAGGTTGAAATCCCCTCCCCATATTAAGTGCGTGGAGCCCACATTCAGTATGAGTCCCCAAAGTTTGTCGAAAAACTGTGCATCATCAACACTCGGCGCGTAGCAATTAACCAATGTCACAGACTGCCCCGCAAGTCTTCCCCACATCATGCAATACCTCCCTTGGGAATCCTGGTGCACGCATACAGGGCAATAACTTACCCCAGTCTTGATTAAAATGGCTGTGCCCCTAGAATAAGTCGCGTATGAGGCAAAACACCTATGCGCTGCCCATTCCCCAGCAAACCCGGGCTGAGATCTAGGATCCAAATGAGTCTCTTGTAACATTGCTATCTGGACGTGGTGTCTGTCTAAATAATTGAGCATGTGCCTTCTCTTGCCAGGGTCGCGCAGCCCCCTCATATGCCAAGTCAATAAATTAAGGGCATTATTTTGTAGATGCTTTAGGCGTGCTAATCTGTTAGCTTACAGGATCTGACTAGTGCACAGGACGCCTCATTGCCAGAGCGAACCCCCCCTTCAACGTGAATGTCTGTGCTGTTGGTCTCATTTACAAATTCTGCATGTAGTCCACTGCTGCACAAATCAACAAATAACAGCCCCTTGCACCCCCCCTCCCACACCCACGGCCCAAACCCGCAGGCGGATACGTTTCCCATCAACATCCCAAAAACCACCCGATGCAATAATGACAAGACTGCAACGGGCATAGGAGCTTCGGTGCTCTACAATATAAAGTTTGTAACATTTTGGTGATTTTAAGACTCCAAATCGGAAAGAGCAACCTAGAATACTCATGTGTAGGGTATGATGGTAAATGTGGTAGATATAACACAAACATAAATAAGACAAACTAGCGGCTACTAGCCTTTGGGGATCACCCATAGGGGGTTATGCCCAAGAGATCCCAGCACGGGGGTGCCTGAGGTTGGCCAGAGTTTTGGTGTAATCTGAAACCATTGTCATTTAGGCAAAGAAGGATATTTCGTGATCACTTAAACAGCCCATTATGAACATGTCCAGACAGCACTCCTAAGCCTTCTCCCCATAACGCTGCGGAATGCGTAAAACATTGTGCTCACGGTGCAGTTCCTGGCAATGTACCAAGTGCTCGGCTGGTTTTATCTGCTGTTTGAGTCAGCGTTCCGCAGTGGGGAATTTGACCTGGACTCGTCTCCCTCTCTCTAAGAACGGGGGCTGCGGGAGGATGCCTTTTTGAGGAAATCCTGTGCCGGCTGAGGAGTGACAAACACGTGTTGCTTACCACGATGTGTTATGCGTAGTCTAGCTGGGTACAACATCGCATAGGGGATACTGGCCTGCTGCAATTTACGCTTCACAGGGATTAACTTTTTCTGAGCTTCTTGAACCATCAGCGTGAAGTCTAGGAAAATGGAGATGAGTGTCCGTCATGATGGAGGTCCCTTTTTTCGCATGCCAATCGGAGTGCAGTGCCTCTGTCTCTGTAATTCAGGAGACGCGCGATGATGGGCCTGGGGGTGGATCCCGGTGGGGGTCTGGCAGCTAAGGAACAATGGGAGCGCTCAACTATCAACACCTGTGAAAAGGAGGATGATCCGAAAATTTCTACCAGCATTCGTTCTACGTATTCTTCCATCCGTCCTGTATCTGTGGACTCACAGGATGCGAATATTATTACGGCGCGCGTGCGCTTCTAAGTCTTCATTTTTCGCCGAAATGACCTTCAGGAGGTGCTCCACATTCCGCATTTGCTCTCCTCTTGCCGTTGCAGTGTCCTCTATCTGAGAGATCCTGTGCTCCGTCTCACAGGTGCGCCCATCATGTTTTTCCAATCTCTGGGTAATAAAGTCCATTCGCAAATTCAATGCATCCATTTTAGTTTCAAATGATGTGAGACTCTGCCTCATGGTGATCAGCAGGGAGCGTAGATCTCCATCCTCCAACTGCGAGCCTTCCGCTGTGTTGGAGGCCACTTCTCCCTCGGGGCCTCTGGTGGTCTTGTGTGTTTCAAAGGGCAGTTTCGCTTGTTTGCCCTCCGTTCTGCCCATGTTTGGATTCTAGATATGGCAGTATCTCGCAGCGCTCTGAAAATTAATGTTTTGTGCTTATATCTTGATGTTCTGCTTTCCCTACGTTATTAAGGCAGGATTCCACTCCACAGGCCCAGCGCGTCTCTCTCGCACTCCCTGATGCTAATCTCCGACGAGGCACGCCTAATCACAGTCCCCGCTGCCTGTCGGGCCAGCAAGCCCGGTGTCTTCTGCCCCGTTGGCTGTCAGCACAATGTATCCCCAAGCGCCCCCGCCATGCTCCAGGATCAAACAGCTCACACCGCTGGCCCGGTTACAACCCAGCCGGAGGCCAGGCGGGCCCACGTACCGCACTCCGTGGCCGACCATGGCCCAGAATGAAACCAACTCGCCAGTCGCGCAGGGCCGTCCCCCCTCTCCTCACCTAAGTTCTTCAGGTAGCCAGTCAGCCCCCATGAGTGGGGTTACGCCTCCAAAGGGACTAGCCGGGGCCCCCTCTAGGCCCAGTCTGCTGCAGAGCCCACTGGCCCCAGTCACTCGCACAGCGGGCTCCCAGCCCCGGCCGCAGCTCCGGATCAATGCCCAGCAGCAGTCCTCCCTCGTGAGTAAGCCGTGCAGGGGCAGCGTCTCTTCTTTTGGGCTAGTTTGATGTTTTACAGCCTCCGGGTGCTTCATAGTCCGCCACCTCGCCAGATGCAGCACCAGGGGCAGCCACCAGCTTATTCCCTCGCTATGAGCACCGGCGATCATAGAGTCGGGTATCCAGCAATTACTCCGCCGCTATCTTGTCGAGGCCATGCATCAGGCAGTCAGCAGTGAGTTCAGTGCTCGCACAGGATGTAGCAGCAAATCTTTTCCTCCAGAGCAATTAGCACAAGTTTTCTCTGTGCTTAATTCATTAAGCATTTGTTGCAGGCATCACCTTCTTCAGGATTCTGGCAGATTTAGGCCCCGGGCAGCAGGAGCCTCACCGAGGTGTGGCCATCTTGCTTGCAGGCTCTCTAGCACCCCCTGAAGTCAATCATTCTGATCCAGAGCAGACAGGGGATCAAATGTATTATTGACAGGAATAGCTATTCGTTCAGAGGAGATAACTGGTTGCCTAAAAGTGTGCCAATTCGTACTAACCCTTGTTGGGGAATAGGGCTGTAAGCAACGGTAGAAAAAGCCAAGCAGGAGGATGTTAATGAGTGCTTCCTTGATGGACAGTAGAACAGAGCTTTGAAGTAATTGCTCTGTAGGACGGTAGACCTACAAACGATCACAACACAATCCCCCTCTAGGAATTTGGGCATAGGACCAACCCACCCAACCCTTCTAATGAACAAAATATTGTCATAGTCCTTACAATCAAAGTGGGCATTATTTACTAACCAATGACATACTTTGTTTTTGAGTTGGCCGGTGGTTTCTGTGGTATTAACATTGATACTAGGTACGCCTGCCAGAATAGATACATAGGGGCAACAATCCGGCGTAAGTTTAGACATGGGAGCCCCGCCTCCCACCTGACCCTCCTACCCACCCCTTCCCTGAGCACCAGTTGTACAGTTTTGGTATTTTGGATCCTATCCTCTACTGGTAGGTTCCTTGCTGCGGGCGATGCCAAGGGGGTCAAAGACTGGGAGAGCAGCTGGAGTGGGATAGAAACATAGGTAACCGATCCTTCCATGGCTTGGCCTTGAGACTCAGGGGCCGATTCCGATCTCGGTCGGAGGCGCACCCAATACCATTCGGTCGGGAAAAAAGCCATGCGAATGCCTGTTTCCCGACCGATCCGTACAGCACACCGAACGAGTAAGTACGATGCGCACAACAGCACAGAATCCGGCCGAGCCGTACTCACCCAATCCAGGTCCTGTACTCCGACCGAGGCGAATCCGGAAACGCTGAATCGAGTCGCACGGAAGGGAAAATGCAGCTCCGTCCGGCCGAACAAGTACGATGCGCTTCCCGTACACGCCGAACCCGTCGCTACGCACGGCACGTCAAAGCATCCGGGAGAGGCGCACATAAGCTCCGATTCGCGCCACAACACAATCCACGGCTACGAGACAAACACGCCAGCGACGAGGACGACGCGAAGCGACGAGGACGACGCGAAGCAACGAGAAGGACGAACGACACGAACCAACCATGAATCCCTTCGTCCCGATCATACCAATATTCTACATTTACTACCGGAACAGGCACGGACGCGTACGGCGCAGAAGGTAAGTCAGACACCAACCACAAAACACATACAACACGTACACGACACATCACACACACACAGAGGGATGCAGAATATACTTACACCAGCAACAGCAGCACCATAGGGGTGGGATGCCCATCACCAATGCCACATATGCACACAGGGGCCTGAATGCGCACCACCACCCCTACCCAGGGGGGGCTGGATGCCTACCACTACTACCACCCTCACCCAGGGGGGGCTGGATGCCTACCACCACTACCACCCTTAGCCAGGGGGGGCTGGATGCCTACCACTACTACCACCCTTAGCCAGGGGGGGCTGGATGCCCACCACCACCCTTAGCCAGGGGGAGCTGGATGCCTACCACTACTACCACCCTGAGCCAGGGGGGGCTGGATGCCTACCACTACTACCACCCTTAGCCAGGGGGGCTGGATGCCTACCACTACTACCACCACCCTTAGCCAGGGGGGGCTGAATGCCTACCACTACTACCACCCTTAGCCAGGGGGGGCTGGATGCCTACCACCACCCTTAGCCAGGGGGGGCTGGATGCCTACCACTACTACCACCCTGAGCCAGGGGGGGCTGGATGCCTACCAGTACTACCACCCTCAACCAGGGGGGCTGGATGCCTACCACCACTACCACCCTCACCCAGGGGGGCTGGATGCCTACCACTAATACCACCCTGAGCCAGGGGGGCTGGATGCCTACCACTACTACCACCCTTAGCCAGGGGGCTGGATGCCTACCACTACTACCACCCTTAGCCAGGGGGGCTGGATGCCCACCACCACCCTTAGCCAGGGGGGCTGGATGCCTACCACTACTACCACCCTGAGCCAGGGGGGCTGGATGCCTACCACTACTACCACCCTTAGCCAGGGGGGCTGGATGCCTACCACTACTACCACCCTTAGCCAGGGGGCTGGATGCCCACCACCACCCTTAGCCAGGGGGGCTGGATGCCTACCACTACTACCACCCTGAGCCAGGGGGGCTGGATGCCTACCACTACTACCACCCTTAGCCAGGGGGGCTGGATGCCTACCACTACTACCATCCTTAGCCAGGGGGGCTGGATGCCTACCACTACTACCACCCTCAACCAGGGGGCTGGATGCCTACCACCACTACCACCCTCACCCAGGGGGCTGGATGCCTACCACTACTACCACCCTTAGCCAGGGGGGCTGGATGCCCACCACCACCCTTAGCCAGGGGGGCTGGATGCCTACCACTACTACCACCCTGAGCCAGGGGGCTGGTTGCCTACCACTACTACCACCCTTAGCCAGGGGGCTGGATGCCTACCACTACTACCACCCTTAGCCAGGGGGGCTGGATGCCTACCACTACTACCACCCTCAACCAGGGGGCTGGATGCCTACCACCACTACCACCCTCACCCAGGGGGCTGGATGCCTACCACTACTACCACCCTGAGCCAGGGGGGCTGGATGCCTACCACTACTACCACCCTTAGCCAGGGGGGGCTGGATGCCTACCACTACTACCACCCTTAGCCAGGGGGGGCTGGATGCCCACCACCTCCCTTAGCCAGGGGGGGCTGGATGCCTACCACTACTACCACCCTGAGCCAGGGGGGGCTGGATGCCTACCACTACTACCACCCTCAACCAGGGGGGGCTGGATGCCTACCACCACTACCACCCCCACTCATAGGATGGACAATGCATGACACAACCAGCACACCACAACCTAGGGAATGCAAGAAAAAGACATCCCCCAACACCATGACAAGCGTGTGTAGACTGTGTCAAATGCCTACAACACCGAACATGACTTTGAACATACAATGTGACCCCCTAGCACATGTGCCACACATATATGTGTGTGGCCCCCACAATGCAAGCAGGCCATGACCATTGTGGCAATGGGGTCCAAACCCCCATCATCACAGTGACCAAAAGGTAAGTGTGGGGTCCATAGCTGAAGCACATTTTGAACAGTGTGGCAATGGGGTCCAAACCCCATCATCACAGTGACCAAAATGTAAGTGTGGGGTCCATAGCTGAAGCACATTTTGAACATTGTGGCAATGGGGTCTAAACCCCCATCATCACAGTGAGCAAAATGTAAGTGTGGGGTCCATAGCTGAAGCACATTTTGAACATTGTGGCAATGGGGTCTAAACCCCCATCATCACAGTGAGCAAAATGTAAGTGTGGGGTCCATAGCTGAAGCACATTTTGAACATTGTGGCAATGGGGTCTAAACCCCCATCATCACAGTGACCAAAATGTAAGTGTGGGGTCCATAGCTGAAGCACATTTTGAACAGTGTGGCAATGGGGTCCAAACCCCCATCATCACAGTGACCAAAAGGTAAGTGTTGACAAAGAAAGAGCTGCAACTGCCAAACTGCATGAATGATTCCTGGTCACAGAACAAAAAACACATCAGTGGCAAAGTAGTGTATGTGTCCCATTGCAACATAAATTGGGTGAGCCAAATACTGCAGTGCAAATAACACATACCTTTGTCCATGTGCAGACAAACAACACCCATGGGGGCTGACACTGTCAACATTCATCAATGACACAATGACAGAAGTGACCATCAGAATGCAGACCCACATATTTGCACCAATGGGCACACAAATGCAGATACCCTGTGGAGACTGCAGATGTGAGGTGAACAGATACCATACCATGGCAGCAATGGGACACACAAACCATGATCATTGTGCTGACCGATGACCTAGGAGTCCCAGGGACAGCAGGGGAAACCCACCAAACTACATACAGCCAATGGCACACCCAAGATATGCCAATGCAGTGGTGCAGATGCACAAACACAAACAGGCAGACCCACACTGCACATCATACACAACAGGTGAGGGGGGGTGCCAGTGTCCCCAGGCAACCACACAACACATGAGGAGACCTGAATACCAATCATACAGATGTGCATACAGTGCCACACAAAGGTAACTCATGGATCCAAATCCCCTATGTGGGCAAGCAGGCATTGTCAGATGAGAGGGAGCACAAATCACACATGTCACACAGGCACGTAGGAACAGCAACTGACACAGCAAGACACAGACACACCACAGCACCACCCCCAGGGCCCCCACAATGTGGTGACCCTGGGCTGCATTACAATCCCACTGTGATGACAAAGCTAAATGTGGTTCACACTGTGAACCACAGTCATGTGTCCTGAGCAACAAACTACCATCACACCTACACAAGCACAAATCAATCAGCATGGCCAGTAAGCCAAGGCCAACATGGAAGCAGGGGCCTAGCCGGGCAACAACTCTCATCTGCACACACTCAACACCACACCCCTCGACCTCCAACAATGTGCGGCAGTGAAGTACACATGCACTGGTGACATTGCACATGCACCCATGACTATTCCAGGGTGGTGGGTGGGAACCAAGGTGCAGAAACACATCACACATGGCCACTCAACAAGACTCCTGAATGTCTGACACACTGCACACTACGCTGTACATGGACATGACGGCAATACCACACCAACCAATGGGATCCCAGCCACAGTCACACACCAATGAAGAAGCCAAGGTCACCCACAAAGAACACACATAGACAACAACCAACATTGCAGCCCGGACCCTGAGGAGTGCCAGCAGTCACACACACAACGTGTCACAATCACTGAAAGATAACACAAACTGGAAATCACATGACAGGGGCAAACAACAAGTGCCAAGGGGAAACCTGACTGTGACCCATCTGTGTCTGCACACAAACTCAGCCCTGACAGCAAACACACCTATGGGTGACACCCTGATGACCAGTAATGTGCCATGCACCCACATCACAGAGAACCCAGGGAGAAGACTTTGGGGGAACATAGGTCAACTCAGCAAGCATCACAAACAGGTACAACACTAGGGAACACAGCATGCACAGCTAAACGGAAGTGAACACACAGACATGCACATACAACACACACCTTGGGCGCAGGCAATGTCACAGGAGTACACACTGCCATGAGGGGACTCCACTCCTGTGTGAGGAAAGCTGTGCCATATGTTGCCTCAGTAGGGCCCCATCATGTCAGCTGAGCACTTGGTCACACAATCAACAATTAGCACCAAATGAGGGCTCCCGTCACATCAGCCTGGTCATGGAAGTGCCAACGGAATCATCAGCACAGATCCAACACACTTGTATAGCAATGTTGCACTGACTACACGGATGAGTCCTTCCCCATTGATGCCCAAACCTGCATGTCCAGTGGAGATGGCCACACGGTCAGGGAAGTAGACGAATTGAACAATGGCAGGCACAACAGATGTGCAGGGGTGGAAGCCACAGATGTGAAATAGCTAATCTAAGTAGGAAATCCCATTGCCAAATACTGAACACATGACACCCTCAAATGCTGCTATGGATGACATGGATACACCACAGGATAGGACACATTCCCCCTGGACCACATGGGTTCCTGCACAGTAACACTTCATTATCATGAGACCAAATATCACCATCACTGCAGCAAGGGCATGGTTAGCATCATCAACAACATGTACATCAGAAGCATAAGCACTAGAGAACAGAAAGTTGCTTTATTCAGCATACGTGTGGAATGAAAACAAAGTCCAGGAAAAACACAAAGGCCAATGGCCAGTCCATTGTCAAAGTCCAAACTTGGTGACAGTGGCAGATGTCACCCTACGCATGCCTGCACAAAACCAGGGACAATCCACTAGGAGGGGCAACCGGGGGCAGGCCAGGCACCGCAGGGACAGGATCAGGGCTCACCAGGAGGAAGCAGGGAAGGGGTGGTGGGTGCTGGAGAGCCACTGACAACTGCAGTGGAGGTGTCTGACATGGTGTGTGCCGGCACAACTGGGGGGCATGACTCAGATGTTGTGGGTGCCGGCACGACTGCAGTGGACCCTGCAGATGGAGTGGACAGGTCTGCCACTGCAGTGCCCAAGTCAGACAGGGTGGTAGTGGACTCCACTGCAGTGCCTACCACCAGGGGAGGAGAATGGGGAACAGGCAAGGTGGGCTGGACAGAGGGGAGGACACCCTCACCACATCAGTGGCACAGACAAGCGCAGCGGGGGTGTGGTGCCGGGAGAGCAAGTGCCAGGGGGAGAAGGCCGGATCCTCTTGGGGATGGTATATCTGTGGGTGGGGGAACCTGGGGCAGGGTGTGGTGGGGGCACCTGTGGAGTGGGGGCCTGAGGGATGGAGGAAGGAGACCTGGTGCCTGAGCTGCAGGGCGGCGGCGGGGTCTTCCTCTTACGACTCCGGGGGGACTTGCGGGTGGCGGCCTCAGTCTGTCTGCGCCTGGGGGAGGGTGTCCGGGGGCGAGGGGCACTCTGCTCCGTGTGGGTGGGCTTCCTCTTCCCCCTGGATGCTGGAGCAGCTGGATCGGAGGGGAAGAGGCCGAGGTCACTGAGGAAGAGGCGCTGGGTCTTTGGGGTTGCAGGTGAGGCAAGGGAGGGTGTTTTGGAGGGAGAGGCAACTGAGGACTGCGCAGTGCTCGTGGATGCGTGTGTTTGTTCCAGGGCCCCATCCCCTGTGAGTCTGGTTTCAGTCCCCTGACTGTGCGTGCGTGTGCGTTTTGTTTGTGGCATGTGTGTCTGTGTGCTGGATGTGTGTGTGCTGGTGTGTGCCTGTGCCGGTGTGTGTGTGCTTGGGACGGGTAAGGTGCTGGGGAGTGTGGATGGAGCAGAGGCAGGAGGGGTGAGGAACTGTCTGAGGAGGGACACTGCTGCCGTCAGGGAGGAGTCCATGGACCTATTGCCCCTCTGTAGGTCAGACATGCCCGATGAGATGCCCTCCATGAATGACACCAGCTGAGTCAACAGAGCGGTGTGTGCATGGAGGACACTCAGCATGGCTGTCTGCCCTACATGGAGCTGGCGAAGGAGGTACACAGACTCCTCACTCAGGGCAGCAGGGGACACAGGGGCAGGGGGTGCGGTGCCTGGCCCAAAGGAGACACGCTCCCGAACATGGGAGCCTCCACGGACCTGGGGAATGGGAGCCGATGGGAGGGCGGTGGTGGTGCTGGTGGTGGCGGAGACAGCAACACTAGCTGGGGTGTGGTGGCTTCTGACACCCGCCTCCATAAGGGAGTCATCCTCCGAGTTGCTCTGGTCCTCAGCTGAGGTGGATGGTGCTGAGGACTCCTCGGTGTGGCTCCCCTCGCCCTCCGTGCCACTGGGTCCCTCCGACCACTCCTCGGCTGCTGACCCAGTCTGGCTCTCCGGCTCCTCCTGGTCCGTGGAGCTGACCCCTTCCGTGGCAGTGGATGTATCTGCAAACAATGGGGAAACAGACAGACATCAGTCACCTGCACCAAACGCACACACCACTGTGAGCACAGCACATTACAGAGCAAGCCCTGGCATCATTAGTTGTACATTGCTAAAAGTGCCCTAACTGAACAGGAGCAGCCAATTGTCAGTCTGATGCCAACCATGGCACTCACATCCCATATGGCCTTACACCCATCTGTCTGGTGTCTGTTGGATTGCAACACCCCAGTGTGGACACATGCACCAACTACACAGTAGTTGGACAGTGCAGAGGACACGGTGTAGCATGTGGACATGCACACATCACAACTCTTGCCACTGAGTCAGTACAGGTTTCCGGATGAAAGGGATGCCCAGAGTCAAATAGGAAATGCATGTGATGCATACCAGCGACAGACACCATGATGCACCCATGTCCTGATAGCCATCGCCACAATGGTGTGCATGTAGCACATGTCACTCCCCTGCAGGATCACCAATAAGTAGACACATGCCATGGCGGAGGCATGACTGCTAAGTCATACATCACTGTCTCAGTGATGTATGACTTGGCAGCCAGACAACAACACTCTGCACTGTGTCACAATAGTAGGTCATGGGGAATGCAAGTCCTGGAGCTGCACAAGTGCACATGTACATCCCCCACACAACACATCATCTTAACCCTCATCTGTCCAGGTCATACCGATTGGACATATGGGAGACCTGTGACACTACCCTCTGAACCTGAGCCCCTCACAATCTGCTGTGAATGGGAAACAGCTGCCTGAACTTCACATTCGCATACCCCAGTCTGCACGGGCAGCTGATCAAACACCTATGTGACACACAAGTATCGTCTCCTATGGTCACATCTCCAGTGGCATGCTGAGCCCCTACCAAGAAACACCCCAGCAGTCCTGGCAACTAATCCACAGCACACTGACACAGAGGCAGACACCTGAGGGGTCAAATCACTGCGCACAATGTGTCAGCTGATACACGGGAGTGGGAGTACAGAGTGCATTGCATGGCCTGGAGTAGGCATGACTGTCCTGCCCCACATGAATGAGGGATGAGCCCTGGACAGTGGATAGCTGGCTATGTATGTGTGACACACGTAATCTGCACACTCCTGGGGCCCAAACATTGTTCCCACCCGCTGCATGGGCGTGTGCCACATACCCCAGGCACATGTGGTGGCTCAGCTCAGCAAGTGGACCGCATATCAAAGCAACACGCAGATTACATGTCCGAACACAGGCGTTGTGTGAACAATGGACCCACCCATGATGCCCACAACAGAGTTAGGGAAACAGATGCTGTCCCCCACCTTAAGTGAAGCAAACTGCAAGGACACAGTCCCAAGTGACACAATTCCCCGAATGTAAGTGCCACACCTGGGTATCAGATGAGGAGTGGGCAGTGCACAATAGAGGGACATGGCTCCAGGACAACATGACTGCTGCACTGTGGCAGTTGAACCAGGCCAGAGGAGGGCACAAAGCATGTAATACAGAGTTCACAGTGCAGTCTTTGACTCACCCCCTCCTTGCTGCTGTCTGGCCTTCAGCTGCCCATCCAGGTCTGGAAACACCACCGCCAGGATCTGGAGCATGTGGGGGGTCAGGGTCCGTGTTCCGCCCCTCCTGCGAGGAGGCGACAGCTTCAGCTGGACCCGTGCAATCCTCCGGGTCCAGCCCCGAAGGTCCTGCCACCTCTTCTGGCAGTTGCGGATCCGGCGCTTGTAGACCCCCACGGACCGGACAGCCCGGACGATGTCCTTCCAGATCTCCTACTTCCGATGGGCATTAACCTGTCAGGATGACAAAGTGAAAAGGCCATTACTACACATGAAACATATCCGTGCATGACACAGTTGTATATACGTGTCTCAATCACAGGGGCACATGATGTACACAGGCAGTGCAAAGCTGCCCATGGACAGTTTGCCAGACGTCACTACATGGTATCATTGCATGGGAAGTAAAACCTTGTTCAAATGCACTGTCACTGCACCATACCTGTCCAGTGCATGTCACTACACACTATGGGGGGGTGACAACTACTCAGTGAGCCTGCTAGCCAGTGGCGTGCAGACTTTCAGCCTTGCAAGTCAGACAAAATGCACATTCAGAAAGGCAGTGCACAGAACACTCACCTGCTCCCCTGGTGTCCCATACAGCTTGCTGTACTGTGGAAGTAGGCTGTCCAGCAGGGCCTGGTTCTCCTCAAGGCTGAAGGCTGGGGCTCTCTCCACAGTACGTGCCATTGCAGGGTCCAGAGGGGCAGAGACAGCAGCAGTGCAGTGGCAGATGTCGTCCTGGAGCATGTAGTGCAGGCAAGTGAGCTCTCAGGGGAACAGCCAGCAATATATATGTGCTGGAGAGGCAGATACTGTCCCTTGTGTCCAAAGTGATAGGTCCAAGTCGTTTGCATCTTCTGAATCTGGCCAATCCATGGAATAGCAGCACCAATACACGCCCACAGCATCCTTCAAATCTTCAACTTCATGACATACATGATTTTGCAACATTGTTGTGGGTGACCAACTGAATTTCCAGCAACCGACTCGTTCGAAATTCGAAAACGCGTCCGTTGTCAGGCAAGGCCATTGTCAATGGGTGCGCACCGATCGGTCCATTGCGGTACAACGCGTACAGGGGTACAACGCATACCCGCACACATTGAATGCAATGGGCCGGCCGGGGGCACCGATCGGTCCATTGCAGTACAACGCGTACAGGGGTACAACGCGTACCCGCACACATTGAATGCAATGGGCCGGCCGGGGGCACCGATCGGTCCATTGCAGTACAACGCGTACAGAGGTACAACGCGTACCCGCACACATTGAATGCAATGGGCCGGCCGGGGGCACCGATCGGTCCATTGCAGTACAACGCGTACAGGGGTACAACGCGTACCCGCACACATTGAATGCAATGGGCCGGCCGGGGGCACCGATCGGTCCATTGCTGATCAACGCGTACAGGGGTACAACGCGTACCCGCACACATTGAATGCAATGGGCCGGCCGGGGCACCGATCGGTCCATTGCAGTACAACGCGTACAGGGGTACAACGCGTACCCGCACACATTGAATGCAATGGGCCGGCCGGGGCACCGATCGGTCCATTGCTGATCAACGCATACAGGGGTACAACGCGTACCCGCACACATTGAATGCAATGGGCCGGCCGGGGGCACCGATCGGTCCATTGCAGTACAACGCTGCACAGGGGTACAACGCGTACCCGCACACATTGAATGCAATGGGCCGGCCGGGGCACCGATCGGTCCATTGCAGTACAACGCTGCGTACAGGGGTACAACGCTGCACTCGCACACATTGAATGCAATGGGCCGGCCGGGGCACCGATCGGTCCATTGCAGTACAATGCGTACAGGGGACCAACGCGTACCCGCACACATTGAATGCAATGGGCCGGCCGGGGGCACCGATCGGTCCATTGCAGTACAACGCGTGCAGGGGTACAAGCGCATCCGCGCACATTGAATGCAATGGCCGGCCGGGGCACCGATCGGTCCATTGCTGATCAACGCGTACAGGGGTATAACGCTGCACCCGCGCACATTGAATGCAATGGGCCGGCCGGGGCACCGATCGGTCCATTGCTGATCAACGCGTACAGGGGTACAACGCGTACCGCGACATTGAATGCAATGGGCCGGCCGGGGGCACCGATCGGTCCATTGCTGATCAACGCGTACAGGGGTACAACGCGCACCCGCACACATTGAATGCAATGGGCCGGCCGGGGCACCGACCGGTCCATTGCTGATCAACGCGTGCAGAGGTACTAACGCGTACCCGACACATTGAATGCAATGGGCCAGCCGGGGGCACCGATCGGTCCATTGCTGATCAACGCATACAGGGGTACAACGCTGCACCGCACACATTGAATGCAATGGGCCGGCCGGGGCACCGATCGGTCCATTGCAGTACAACGCGTACAGGGTACAACGCGTACCCGCACACATTGAATGCAATGGGCCGGCCGGGGGCACCGATCGGTCCATTGCTGTTCAACGCATCACTGTACAAGTGACTGGCATATGTCACCATGCCTGTCTCAGATGGACATATGCCAGCCACAGATAGCTCCCAGGGAGTGAGGGGCACACCTACAACACGACAGCCTGTCCAAACTTTATCATAAGGCATGTAAGGCTGCATTTCCTATTGTGTGTATGTTGGTGTACATGTTGTCCTGTGGGTGTCACCTGGGGGCAGCCACCCCCAGGCTGTGCACGTGTTCATGGGGACAGGATCCTGGGTGTTACGTGTACATGACCACTGTGATGTGCAACTGTTCATATCTGTGCATGTGCCATGGTCACATTTCACGGTGGTGTATGTGTATGTCATGTCACATACCCCGTGAGTCCCATGTGGGACGGTATGTTTGAGCCAGGGTGTCCCAGTGGCACAATAGTGATGGTCCTCCACAGTCTGTGTGCATGTAGTGTTTACAATGTCTCTGATTTCATGTGCACAATGGGAGACAGTCTCCACATCCACGTTGTGTGTGCATGGACTTTGATGTTGTCCATGTGTGTGTCACAGACGTCCATGTCTGTCCTGCCGTGGCAAGTGGGACCACTACCTGTGGGGGTCATGGTTGTTTTGCTGTGGTGTATACATGATACTCCATGTAATGCCAGTGTCCATGTGGCAATACAGGGTCCCTGGGAATGTACCCGTCGTTGAGCTGTGATGCCTGGGGCACATCTGTCCTCACATGTCACTGTGGGGGGTGATTGTGACACGGCAGCAGGAGATGGGAACTGTGACACGGCCTCATGATATCCAATGGGCCAACCTGGGACTAATTGATGCCACTTGTTGGACCATGTTGACAGATGTTGGCCATGTATGTACCATACATGTCCTTACGGAACTGCACACTTCATGTAGTTGTGCCTCATAATGATGTATGTTGGGATATTGAGTGTGTTCAATGCTGCATATGTGGGGTGACTGACAATCCTGCTTACTTCTCCTCTGCACTGCAGGGCTCCTGCTGTCCATCGACCATTCCCAGACCTGGCAACGATGGTGGAACGGGACAGCATCCGACAGTACCGCTTCACCAGGCAGCTGATTGAGGATTTGGCAGTGCAGTTGGCCCCACATTTGCAGCCTGGCCGGCCGTATCCTACAGCGCTGACCCCCAAGGTGAAGGTGATGGCAGCCCTACACTTCTTTGCCACCGGTACCTTCCAACATACTGTGGCGACTGCTGGTGGGATGTCACAGACCATGTTGAGCCATGTGCTCCGCGATGTTTTGGCGGCAATGTTGCTATTCCTGAACCGGTACATCTATTTCCCTAGACTGCGACGACTCACTGACGTGAAGAGTGACTTTTATGCCCTGGGGAGGATGCCGCATGTCATTGGCTCCATTGATGGGACACATGTGGCTTTGGTACCACCACAGGCCCAGGAGCAGGCCTACAGGAACCGCAAGCACTACCACTCGGTCAATGCACTGGTGGTGTGTCTTGCAGATATGACCATCACACACGTGTGTGCCCGTTTCCCTGGTTCAGCACACGATGCCTTTGTGATGAGGAGTAGTCGCATCCCTAGGATGATGGCACAGATGCAGAACCAGCGTGCCTGGCTTGTCGGTGTGTACTGACTTTGTGCCATTGTGTGTGATCTGATCTGTAGTATTCCGCCCACTTTTCCAAGTCAGCTAATGTGCACTTGTCTGTAGGTAGGTGACTCGGGATACCCCAACATGCCGTGGATGCTGACACCCCTCAGAAACCCTGTAACACCAGCCCAGATGCGCTACAATGAGGCACATGGTCGGACCAGGAGAGTGATTGAGCGGACATTTGGTCTCCTGAAGAGCCGCTTCCGCTGCCTGGACAAGACCGGAGGGTCCCTCCCATATGCCCCTGCGAAAGTGTGCAAGATTATCATCGTCTGCTGCATGCTCCACAACCTGGCAGTGCGGAAGGAGTTGCCTCTCATCCAGGATGACAATGACCAACATCCGCCACCTGTGGAGGATCCTGGCCTGGACCACGATGCCAGTGACGATGATGATGATGATGATGAGGGTGATGTCCGCACACAGCTCATCACCAACTTCTTTAGCTGAATGTGAGTATCCTGAGGTGTCATGTCAATGATGTGAGTTGGCATGATATGTGTAGGTGGTGCTCTGGTGCTGTTGGAGTGTGTCCATGGGCTACTTGACTGGATGTGTGTTGCGATGTGTGCTTACAGGTGGGCTGTACTCCCCAACAGTGTTGACATGCTAACTTGGTTCTGGGTGGGTATCTTGTAACATGTATTGTGCATGAGTTTTGCTGTTCTGTCCTGTTCTCCATTGCTTTTGACTGTGTGTCATTTCTGTCCTTCACAGGGTACTTTCAGATTCGTTTGGTCAACTGTGTCCACCGACGACGTGATTGCACTTCCAGGGTGGTAGCTGTTGTGTCCCTACAGGTGATGTGCGCCACACCCATGGACTTCCTTCTGTCTACAGTTGTTGACTGTGTGCCCGCTGCCAGGTGGGATTACCTTGCATCTGTAGTGGTTACGACATGTTGCAACTGTGTAATAAACCTGTGCTTCACTTTGTGATGTGCGTTGTCTGTGGTCACACATTTGACTGCCATTTGCTTACTGCACCTGTGGGCTACTTGACTACAACTGGGAATGGGTGTGGTGTCTGTGCATTGCACCGTCTTCCCTGGCAACATCAGTGTAGGCAATGAGTCAGATGGCCTAGGTGTGTATGTGTTGTGTAGCCCTGGTGGTGTGTCTCACTCATATGTGTCACGTTGCCTTTACTCACATGCCTGTGTTGTACTTGCTGTTGCAGTTCGC
The DNA here is from genome assembly GCA_963921515.1 of Calotriton arnoldi. Taxonomy (NCBI): domain Eukaryota; kingdom Metazoa; phylum Chordata; class Amphibia; order Caudata; family Salamandridae; genus Calotriton; species Calotriton arnoldi. The sequence continues at coordinate 898,172 of CAWUFW010006645.1, forward strand.
ATACACAGTGTAATTTTGCAGTTCATCATCCCCATAACAGCACCCACGTTGGAATCACAACAGAGGCAAGTATGGTGTATTAGTGTGTTTATTGTGATACATTTGTGTGAATAGTGCATAGGATGGGTAGTGCTGTACATAAATCTTGCAATCAGAAGTTCCTAGGTGAATTGAAAGTCCTGGTAGACAAAATCCCCAGTATCGGGGCCACAGTTGTCTGAGACATTGGTCCAACTTGTACTCCTCATGCAATGTGTGGGAGTAGTGTTGCCGTCAACAGGGTGAACAGTCTGTGCACAAAGGTGAACATCCAGAACAGGTTCAGGCTTCCTGGGAGTTGCACTTGGCCATCGGCCTCTCACTTGCCCCTCTTCGGACGACCCCTCTTCTTGGGGGGGGCCCCTCAAGTACAGGCTGCTGCGGTGCAGGGGACTCTCCGCCAGAGTCATCCTCCCTCCCTGTGGCAGTTGCAGTTTGGGCAGCACCAGATGTTGTTGGCACACAGGGAGGTGTGGACTCGTTGCTGTTCATCTGGCGGAGGCATTGTAAAATGTCCCTGTGCACCACCGTCATCTCATGCAGTGCATCCCACTTGGCCTCCACGCGGGACATGTGAGAGTCCAAGCGGGCATGATGGGCAGCCTGCTGCTGTTTCATGTCTCTGAGGAGCCCCACTACCTGGCTGAGGTCTCCGGTGCTGGACTGGTACGCATCAGCTATGCGTACCAGTTGTGGGTCATCATGCACACCAGCAACCTCTGCAAGCAGCGACCTCTGTCTCCCACCCCTCCCACCACCCCTGCTGACATGTGCAGTGCGTGCAGTGGCACGCACAGTTGACCCTGGTCCACCTTGGAGGTTGGTGGTGGTGGTGGTGTCCATGGCCCCAGGTTGGTCCAGGGTCCCTGTGCTGGTGTTGCTCCTTGTTCTGTCCATGTCGGCAGGGATGGTATTTGTGTTGACAGTCGTTGGAGGGGTGGGTGCAGGGGGTGCAGCTGGTGGTCCTGCTGGTGCTGCAGCTGGTGGTCCTGCTGGTGCTGCATGTAGACTTGCACCGGATGTGCCAGGTTGGTCTTCTTCGTCCGAGGAGGGCAGAGGCTGTACGACACCAGTGAGCTCCGCATCCTCTTGAGCCTGGGACTGGGACTCCTCAGCGTCTGCTGCTGTGTCCCCATCATCACCTGTTTTTGGGAGACACACACAATGTATGTTATGTTTCTGCAGGCATCAATGGTTGACACACCTGACAGTTGTGACTGTGCCTCTGGGTGCGGGCCTGTTCATTGCATTGTCCTAAGTCGTCACAGTCAGGGGTTGATATTGGTGTGGCACATTGTCCTGCATTATTTGGGCATTTCTATGTATTTGTTGGGGTGTGAACATGGTCTGCATTGGTTGTATTTGGTTGACAGCCGGCCCTCCTTCCCACCCACCCAGCCAGTCAGTTATCCCACCATGGACTGTGCTTGCATTGCAGGGAGTGGAAGTTGTCTCTCAGGATGTCAGTCAGTGGTGTCCTGCTGTTTGTTGGTGCACAGTTCCCAGCAGGGCCTTGTGCTCCCCACAGCAGTAGCCAGTGTCAGCCATCTTGTGAGTCCTTCTCCACTCCCTGTGATGTGAGCATGGTTCAGGGTGGTGTTGATGGGACAGTTGTGGGGGTGACCAATATCTGTGACTGCCACTCCCATCATGCTATTGCCTCCACCCCACTTGCCATCATTCCCATACTTACTTGCTTTTGTGGGGAGTTCAGTGTGTGTGGGTGTGAGGGCAATGGCAAGATGGCTGACAGTGGTGTCCTGCTGTTGGTTGGTGTGCAGTTCCCAGCATGCCCTTGTGCTCCCCACAGCAGTAGCCAGTGTCAGCCATCTTGTGAGTCCTTCTCCACTCCCTGTGATGTGAGCATGGTTCAGGGTGGTGTTGATGGGACAGTTGTGGGGGTGACCAATATCTGTGACTGCCACTCCCATCATGCTATTGCCTCCACCCCACTTGCCAGCATTCCCATACTTACTTGCTTTTGTGGGGAGTTCAGTGTGTGTGGGTGTGAGGGCAATGGCAAGATGGCTGACAGTGGTGTCCTGCTGTTGGTTGGTGTGCAGTTCCCAGCAGGGCCTTGTGCTCCGCACAGCAGTAGCCAGTGTCAGCCATCTTGTGAGTCCTTCTCCACTCCCTGTGATGTGAGCATGGTTCAGGGTGGTGTTGATGGGCCAGTTGTGAGGCTGAGCAATATCTGTGACTACTACTCCCATCATGCTATTGCCTCCACCCCCTTCCCAGCATGCCCATGCTTCCTTCCTTTTGACTCTGCTTCCCTGTGGGGTTTTGCTGCCTGTGCTGACAGGATGGCTGGGAGTGTTGTCCTGGCAGTTGTTTGGCTAAAAGTCCCAAGAGTGTCCCTGTGCTTCACACAACATAACCCAGGGTGGTGGTTCTTTGTGGGATCTTGAGTTAGGATGGGAGGCATTGCATTCTACCAGGTGGGTTCTGTGGAGTTTGTGTTGAGGGGTGTGTGAGGGGAGGTGCTTGTGACTATGGTCAGTGCTGCAAGTCCTCCTTCCCACCCAGCCAGCCAGATATCCCATCATGGAACGTGCTTGCATTGCAGGGAGTGGAAGTTGTCTCTCAGGATGTCAGTCAGTGGTGTCCTGCTGTTTGTTGGTGCACAGTTGGCAGCAGGGCCTTGTGCTCCCCACAGCAGTAGCCAGTGTCAGCCATCTTGTGAGTCCTTCTCCACTCCCTGTGATGTGAGCATGGTTCAGGGTGGTGTTGATGGGAAAGTTGTGGGGTGACCAATATCTGTGACTGCCACTCCCATCATGCTATTGCCTCCACCCCACTTGCCAGCATTCCCATACTTACTTGCTTTTGTGGGGAGTTCAGTGTGTGTGGGTGTGAGGGCAATGGCAAGATGGCTGACAGTGGTGTCGTGCTGTTGGTTGGTGTGCAGTTCCCAGCATGGCCTTGTGCTCCCCACAGCAGTAGCCAGTGTCAGCCATCTTGTGAGTCCTTCTCCACTCCCTGTGATGTGAGCATGGTTCAGGGTGGTGTTGATGGGCCAGTTGTGAGGCTGAGCAATATCTGTGACTACTACTCCCATCATGCTATTGCCTCCACCCCCTTCCCAGCATGCCCATGCTTCCTTCCTTTTGACTCTGCTTCCCTGTGGGGTTTGCTGCCTGTGCTGACAGGATGGCTGGGAGTGTTGTCCTGGCAGTTGTTTGGCTAAAAGTCCCAAGAGTGTCCCTGTGCTTCACACAACATAACCCAGGGTGGTGGTTCTTTTAGGGATCTTGAGTTAGGATGGGAGGCATTGCATTCTACCAGGTGGGTTCTGTGGAGTTTGTGTTGAGGGGGTGTGTGAGGGGAGGTGCTTGTGACTATGGTCAGTGCTGCAAGTCCTCCTTCCCACCCAGCCAGCCAGATATCCCACCATGGAACGTGCTTGCATTGCAGGGAGTGGAAGTTGTCTCTCAGGATGTCAGTCAGTGGTGTCCTGCTGTTTGTTGGTGCACAGTTGGCAGCAGGGCCTTGTGCTCCCCACAGCAGTTGCCAGTGTCAGCCATCTTGTGAGTCCTTCTCCACTCCCTGTGATGTGCGCATGGTTCATGGTGGTGTTGATGGGACAGTTGTGGGGGGGCAATATGTGTGACTGCGACTCCCATGATGCTATTGGCTACACTGACTTGGCCAGCATACACAGAATTCCTTCCTTTCAGTGGTCTTCACTGTGTGTTGGTGTTGTTGTGGTGGCTACATGTCTGGATGTGTTTGTTAGTTCTATTTGTGCCACTGCCTAGCTGTAGTTGTAGTTGTGTTTGTACATGTGATGGCACGGTTGGATGTAACTTTTTTGATGGCATGTGTTGTGTTTATCTGACTGACATACACATTTTGGGATGATTCTGTTCTGGTTGCTGTGTAATTGCTATGAGTGCATGGTTTGACTCTCCCCTTGACAGTGATGTGTGTGTGTTTTGTGGCAGAATATTGTGTACATTTGTTGTGTACTCACCAGGCTCTGGGATGTTCTCTTGTCCATATACGCTCACTGGCGGAAGGATGGCCCGCACCTTCTCCTCCCAGGGCCTGAGGTATACTGGCTTGGCAGGAGGGCCACTGCCGGTGTATTGGCTGAGGAGGTAGTCTTTCTTGAGCAGCTCCCGTACCCTCCTGCGCACGTCATACCACCTGTTCTGGATGTCGGTCTTTGTGCGCAGACATGGTGATTGTGCGTTCACCCTGTTGATGATCCTCTCCCACATCTTGGTTTTCTGGGAGATGGGGGTCTGTTGGACCAGTGCGCCAAACAGCTGTGGCTCCACCCTGAGGATCTCATCTACCAGGACTTCCAATTCACAATCTAGGAACTTGTGATTCTTCTTGGGGGGCATGGTGATGGGTGGTGATGGTGAGTGATGTGTGTGTTGGTGTGCAGGTGAGGGTGTGTGAGTGTGTGTTTTGCTGGGTGTATGTGAGGTAGGTATTTGTTGGTGTGCTGATGGTGTGTGGCTTGTGTGAGGGATGAGCTGTGGGTGTGTGGTTGCTGTCTCTTTGGTGCTGGCAGTGGAATGGCATTTGCAAAGGATCATGGTTGTGATTTGTGTCCTTTATATGGGTGGAGTTGTGGGTGTGTCTTTGTTCTCTGTCCCCACCCCCCAGTATTTATTGGCTTTGTAATTGCTTGTTTGGCCTTTTTTTGTGTGATTTTTACTTTGTACTGTCTGTGCATGTTGGAAACGTTCTTGTGACCGAGTCGGACCCTGCATTTGTCTCGTACGGTGTTCTCCGCTTCGCTCACGCTGTGTTTGTGCAGTTTTCTATGCTGCGTACGCGTCGGTCGCGGTGTTTTGTGTTGCTTCGGCTCGGTTTTGTATGCGTGTCGGTCGTGCGGCTTGTCCTCCGTCCGACTCGGTCGTGGTTTTCGCGCCTTGCATCGTACTTTGCGGTTTGGAGTTCGCGTGTACGTTTCGGTCGGATTTGTTCCGGGTGCGTGTCGGTCGGTTCGATTCGCGTGTTTTTCCGGCCGGATTGCTGTTTTCCGTGCGGCTCGGTCGTTCAGCTTGGGTTCGGTACGTGTCGGTCGGATTTTGCACGCCTTGCATCGTACTTGGCGTGTCGGGCGCCACAGGTACGTGTCGGTCGGTATAATTTCCGGCTCCGAGTCGGTCGGTGCTTTTTCCGGCCCGAATCGGAATCGGCCCCTTAGTGTCTCGCCCATGTATATTGATCAAATCCGGGCCTGTAATCCTTACTCCCTTGGAACATATCGAGGTCATGGTTTCCTTTATTGGTTCAATCCCTACAGCCAATTTTGTTATGGCTGACTCCAAAGCATATAATCTTTCAATCAATGGGCAATACTTTGCTGGATCGCGTCCTTAAGTTTACTGAGCACAACTGACCAGTCCATACGTGCAGGGCTCCCTGCGTCCGGGCAGTTAGAGCTGGGCCGGTTTGATGATGTATTAGAAGATCCTTTCGAGACCTTCGCTTTAACTGGTTATTTAGTTTGCCACTTCCTTTTGGGCAAGGGTGAGCAAATGCTGTTGTTTGGGGTTTCCATAACAGGACTGTCATGGTGATGGACCACGGGAGAGACACAGGAAAGGCCTTGCTTGGTCTGGGCCGCTGGATGGTCTTGGGGGTCAGACTGCTGGTCCTGCATAGCCACAACCCCAAGTGTAGTGCCCGGGCACCCCCCCCATCGATAATCTGCGTTTGGCCAAGTCAATTTCAGTGGTGATGACCCCTACAGCTCGGGCCAGGAAAGAATCCGAAGTGGTAATATTTGTGAATTTAATAGTGGACTCTTGTTGACCCGGTACATTGCGCTTCACCATTTTGGACCAGAGGCCACCTTAGCCTAGTAGACAAGAGTCAAACCTGGTCACTGAGGCCAACTTGTCCAAGGAACGAGATATGCAGCATAAAAGGTATGGCGTATAAAGAATAAATAAAATTTAATGGGACTCACCCACAGGGCTTAATCTTCAGGTTTCTCAGCTGCATGGGTGGGGCCCAGCCTCCTCCAGGCAATGATGGGCAAAGACAGGCCCGCTCTTGGCCCGGTCTTCGCCCGGGCATGTGCCCGGGCATGTCCTGCGCACATCCTGCGCTGCTGGAGCCCGACAAGCAATTTAAGCAGCGCCTCCAGGCACGGTTGCGGCAATGACACGGCCCCATGCCGCGGTGCTGGTTGGGGCTTGTGGTCTGGTCTTGCCCCCTTCCTTAAAGAAACTGCCAAGGACTCCCGTGCTGCTGGAGCCCGACAAGCAATTTAAACAGCGCTTCCAGGCACGGGTGCGGCGATGACGCGGCCCCATGCCACGGTGCTGGTTGGGGCTTGTGGTCTGGTCTGGCCCCCTTCCTTAAAGAAACTGCCAAGGACTCCCGTGCTGCTGGAGCCCGACAAGCAATTTAAACAGTGTCTCCGGGCGCGGGTTCGGCGATGATGCAGCTCCTGCTGTGGTTCTGATTTGGCTTGTGGTCTGGTCTGGCCCCCTTCCTTAAAGAAACTGTCAAGGACTAGTGCGCTGCGGGAGACTGACAAGCAATTTATACAGTGCCTCCGGGTGCGAGCGCAACGATGATGCAGCTCTTGCCGCGGTGCTGGTTGAGGCTTGTGGTCTGGTCTGGCCCCCTTCCTTAAAGAAACTGCCAAGGACTCCTGTTTTGAGCTGCATCTTGCAGGTAATTGGCCAGAGATTGTTCAATAGAGAGAAATCCTAGGAATAAAGTACGGGTAACTACAGTATTTGGTGGAATATTGGAATAGCCTGTATGCTGACAACATAGTGCATACATGCCTGTGGTACTTTACACATTGGCCTTATGTCTCACAAAACACTACAAAGGTATGAAATGTGTCTATTACAGGCCATTGTATATATGCTGCAGGAGTCAGGCATGTAACAGCATTGGCATGTATGGAATGTTGACATGTCCCACATCCACTCATACTTATTCAGTTTACACCGGTGTAGGATTCATCACACTATAAAGTCAAGAAATCTCCCTTTGGGGTAAAATAAACCACAATTATGTATCTGCAATCAAACTCTCAAACATCCACTGTGAAGGTCTCACACATCATTCCATAGAAACCCAACACTAACCGGGTCAAATACCACTGAATTATCGAACCTTTAATATCCAATGTTCACACATAAGATGAAAACAACATGCCAAATCTTGTGCAACAATGGCAGCTAATCACTATAAAATCATCAATTAAACCATTAAAAAGTGGTCGCAGTTCATACACATTAAACATTTGTTTTGTTATATGCTAATCAATATATATCAAGAATCAGGACACATGATTGTTGAAACGATCTTCATCTATTGTGTCCACGTGTTCATCTTCGAGCCAGGCGCACAGTCCTCCCTGTCCACTGTGAAGGGGAAGTGTTTGCTGCTTTTCACTTGTTAGTCTCTCACGAGCGCATACTTTTATAGTGAAATTTGCATTTTCACTGAAAATATCCTGTTCTAATAGATATAATTTATATGCACCAGATTTTTGCTACCCCTTTTGTTTTTATACGATCCTGCGAGACTCTCGCATGATCGTAAAACACCTCATGGGAGTCCAATAATTTTCCATGCGAGTCTCGCGAAATGCTCGCAAGATTGAACAACCCCCATTATAGGTATCCATCTACTCATCACCGTGCTTATCTCTCACACACTTTCTCTCAAAAACAAGCTCCACAATATGCATTAAAACTCATGGAGTTTATGAAGAGCTTGTCTATTTTCTTTACAATAGTTATCCCTTAGATGCCTCCCTTCTAAATTTAGGGGGACAGCATGCCTTTCTGCTGCCCCCTTATTTAGCTTTTTTATTTAATTTCCACAATACCTCCAATTTTTCACAGAAAACAGTAATTGCGGCCATTTTATTTCAAGCATTCCAACAGCCAGACAATCTGAGTGCTCGCTCTAGTGGGGTGCACGGAAGCCTCTTGCTCCCGTGAGAGCATGAAGGCTCACAGGAAAAACTGGCCTCTCGACCAATCACAGGACTCCATGTTTGATTTGTGCTCTCACAGGACACTCGCGGAGCTCTCGCGAACCCAACTACCAAAATATACAATTATATTTCACCCATAATATCTCAAACACTACTGAATGGATTACCCCAAATCACAAAAAGCATAATCTGCAGACCAAGATCTAGCTTCCTGCCGAATGTGGTGCAATTCCATTCAGCAGTTTTTGCTGTAGCCGTGTCTTAAGAAGTTTATGGAAAATGCATGGAGATTTTACCTTTTGGGACCCCCCTTTTTTCTCAGCCCCTGCCCGACATATCACTCCAAAGAAGCTGAGTTGGATGAAGTTATGTTTTAGAAAGTTTTGTGGAGATTCATCAAATGGGGCCAAAGTTATTAGCAACCCAAAAAACGCTCAGTCTGTGGAAAAGCAGACCTAATTATAACTACCTATCGTTGACCACTAGTAGGAAATATTTATATATATATACATATATTGCCACAATGTAGCCCACTTGTTCGACGCCGGCGCTCTTTGATGGGGCAGTGCGTTTCTTCCGGCAGAGCCACGCCGGTATTAATAAAAACAGAGTTTTGCCTCTCGGCAAAATTAAAGAAACGCACTCACTCGTGTCCAGGAATCAAGGCGGTTTTATTTTAGATGTTCGCCATGCCCAACGCGTTTCGCCTTAACAAAAGGCTTGTTCACGGGATAGTGTAACATAGAAAAAGAAGACGTCTTTTATTTCTATTTGCAGCAAGTTACTTCCTGTTTTCTCTTAAGTACATTGTGGTTAGTGTAGTTTAACATTTAAGAAAACTTGTGAAATTCAAGTTTATAAGTGATATCAATGTTCTCATTTTTCTATGTGAAATTTTAAAACAGTTCATTTTAATCCATTTACGGCCAACTATGCTTAGTGTCCATTTGTGTGCCTTCATTCTAAATTTTTTGCTCTCCGGTGAGCGTTTTTTAAGAATGGCAACAACTTTAACCCATTCTTGGTAATGGTTTGTTTATGCAGCTCACACGTTCTTCAGTTTCTTTATTTCTTTTCCTTTTCTGTTTATACGTTAGTTCTTTATTTTCAACTCTCTTGTGAGTTATTTTTTGTTAGTTGATTTTTATTTTTATTTTTTTGTCTTCCTATCTTTCATTTCTTTGAATGGTGCTTAGAGGTGTACATGAAGTTCTTCATTTTGGTTGAGACCTCTCGGATCTAGGGTTCTAAATGTCACTATATGTCTCGATTCTTTTTGTCGCAGAATCTTTTTGCGATCTCCACCTCTCTCCAATTGTGCAAATCAAGCAACATCTTACCTGTAAAAGTAACTATGTAATTTACATGGTGGAGTGTCCATGTAAGTTGCGATACATCGGAAGCACAATCTTCGAAGTAAAGAAGAGAATTCTCGAACACGTTCGAGCCACGAAACACCAGGATCGAACAAATGCCATTGCAAAGCCCATGGAAATAAACCATGAAGGCAAATGGGAATCCTTGAAATACTGGGCCCTAGAACAAATCCCACAATTGGAGAGAGGTGGAGATCGCAAAAAGATTCTGCGACAAAAAGAATCGAGACATATATATATACAAATATATAAATATATATATATATATATATATATCTGTATATATATATGTATATGTATTATAAGTATATATGTACATATATATATATATATATATATATATATAGATAGATAGATAGATAGATAGATAGATAGATAGATAGATAGAGAGAAAGAGAGTGTTGTATAAATGTTTGCAGTTATTGCAAAATATTTTATGGTTATATTGTTATGAATTTAGTGATATATTTTATTGAGGTGAATTGTAATATTTTGGAGTGAATTTCTGCGGGACTGCAAGTCCCAACATCCTCAGGCCCATGGAGGTAGCCCTGTGTTCCAGCCTGATTGCTTGCAGCTGAGTGATGCTGCTTTGCGCTATAAAGCTCTCCTCTCTGTCCCACTGCATGGAATGCGCCCAGGCAAAGCCAGGGCCAAGGGCGGGCCCGTCCTGCACCCATTAGCACCAGGAAGAGGCAATGGGGTGCCCACCTCTTAAGATCCGTATTTGGGAACCTACTGCTCTCTTAGTGGTAAGCCTTCTTCTTATCAAGGCAAAGGGGGAAAAGCTCGCTCAGCATTGATTTGTTTTATCCCTTCATATTTTATGCTGTCTGTTAAAGGAGTAGCAAGAACCAGTGTAGGAGCACTCATTGCCATTCGTGTAACCCAAGGAGCTATCGGGAGCATAAGGGCGGACACTGAACTCTCAACCTAATTGTATAATACTTGCAAAAGTCCTAGGGCCAGATGTACGACCAACGCATTTTGCGAGTCGCAAATTGCGACGATTTGTGAGTTGCAATTTGCGAGTCGCAAAAAGCTATGTACAACAGTGTCCGAGACAGTGTTTGCGATACCCAATAGGGTCGCAAATTGCATGCCTCATGAATATTAATGAGGCTGTCGCAATTTGCAACCCCATTGGGAATGGCTGGCACTCCCAGGGATGGTGGCCTGCTGGGGTCAGCAGACCACCATGTCTGGGACTGCTTCTAAATAAAGCATTTTTTTTTTAAATGCAGCCCGTTTTCCTTAATGGAAAACGGGATGAATTTGAAGAAAAAAAAAAAATCCTGTTTCACTTTTTTAAGGGCAGGCAGTGGTCCCTGGGATATGAATGTAATGTATAGTGAGTGTCATGTCTAGAATGCATTAATTCATTTGTTATGTGTGTTGTTTCTTGAATATAGTAGATCAATCTTTTGATTTACATTCCAGTTTGTCTGTAACAATTCATCAAGTGTTTATGTTTCTTTATGTAAATATGTCAATGTGTTACTGTATTGTTCCTTTTTAATGACATAATGTTTGAAATAGCCAAGCTATACGGCATATAAGTAAAGTTTTGGTACAAGCAATATAAGTTGTCTATTTTAAATTCAAGAAAAAGGGAAAAACGCTATGTAAGATGATATGAGAATCATAAAAATAAGTAAGGTTCATTAACTGAACACCCACGGAGATGACGCTAAGGGATCTCCGGTGAGGAAAACACTCATTGATCGATGGTCGGAGAGGTATTTTCTTTGTTATAATCTATTTACAAGGGTGGCATAAATATGAGGCATTGCCCAAAAAAAAGACCACGGAAAACCTGGTCTTAAACAGGCGCAACAAGGAGAAATGAATAATTTATCCTCGTTTTTGCTGTTTCTATGTGTGCTGCATTCTGCAGCACACATGGAAACAGCAAATCGCCATTAGTGATTGTTCATGTGCAGGAAGGTGTCACTTCCTGTACATAAACAATCATTAAAAAATGGCGTTTTGCAATTTCTATATGTGCTGCATTCTGCAGGACACATAGAAGTTACACATTCCCGTTATTGATTGTTTATGTGCAGGATGGGACACCTTCCTGCACATGAACAATCAGTCCCGGCAAAGCAAGGATGCAAGGGTGCCTGCGTTGGCGCCAATCTGCTAAATTTAGTGCCAGTGCTAGGGGAAACGCAGGGGTGTGCCGCATTCTTGTAAATACTGCGCATCCCTGCATTTTGAAACTGCTGGAGCGCAGAGTTAGCAATTTTGGCCTAATCCAGCACTCCAACAGTTTCCTTGTAAATATGCCCCTAGATTCTTCTGGCATCTGCTTGCTAAAGTGGTTCCTTTTATTGTAAGTGAGGATGACTTTCACACTAAACCACATACTTGGGAACAGCAATTTACTAGTATATATTCTACTGAAGAAATAGCTGAAGGTCATAGTGTAGGGAAGGTGGGGGAAGCAGGACCAAAAGGCTGAGGATATTGTGCCTACAGTCATATTCACTATGGCAGAAACACTAGCAGCCATTAGATCTATCACAAAGGGCAAAGCACCAGGGTTAGATAGAATACCAGGAGACTTGTTCCGTTCAGAACAGGTTGTATGGGAATATGTACTAAATGTGAAAGTGAACACCTTAGCTACAGGGGCAAAAATACCTGAGGCCGGCAGGGGGGCAGAAATAATCCCAATCTACAAAAAAGGGGATACGCGCGGTCCTGCCAACTATAGGCCTATTAGCCTGATTGATAATGCCCAACGAATCTTTAGTAAACAACTTCTGGTGAAAATGCAAACCTGGATGGATGATAATCAAATACTGTTCAATTTACAAGCTGGATTTAGGGCATCCACAAGCACTACTGATCATGTACTTCGGTTTCTACTGATTCTATGGAAAAGCGTTGGAATTAACAAAGGGCACCTGTACATGGTGTTCGTGGATTTAAAGTCAGCTTTTGACCTGATCCCACTGGAAAAGCTATGGTCCACACTGATGGAGAAGGGAAATTATGCCCGAGTAAGAATGGGAAATGAGGGGAAGCTAACAGGCCATATAGACATACAGAGGGGGATAAGACAGGGGTGTGTTATAGCCCCAACCCTGTTTACACTCTACATAAATGGCTTAATTAGCACCCTGATTGCAGAGGGCAATTCCCGCGGCTAGCGAATTCAAGCCCTCTATTCACTGACGATACCCTGTTAATCTCCAAAACACCTATGGGATTACAGAGCATTTTAGATCAATTTTGAGATTAATGCTCCAGGTTTGGCTTGGAAATTAATGCTTCTAAAATCAAGTTCATAGTATTGCAGCTGCACAAGACCTTTAGAGGGAAAGTAAGGCTGGGATCCGATATCCTGGAACAGGTCAAGGAATTTGACTATTTAAGCATAAGTTTGTCAAGTAACCTATATTAGGACGCCCAAAATTTTGAAAAGCCAAATGTCATTACAGCATATTGAGGCTGCAATCAGGATGAAGCTAAATAAGTCTAATTTCCGTCCAATTTCCCCGGTCCTTGAAATCTTTCGTGCCAAAGGAATGGGTGTGGCTCTTTATGGGGTCAAACTATTGGGACATGATAAAATCAAGGGCTTCGAGCTAACTGAGAACAGATTTATACGATCAGATCTGGCCTTGCCAGAAGTGCCCCACCCACTTACCCTATACGATTAGATCTAGGGCTGAGAATACTGAACACATTGCAGCCCTAAAACTTCTGTTATATTGGTTAAAGCTTTGGTCTGGTAAGTCGCAGATCCCGGTGAAACAGGCTGTGGTAACTATCAAAGAGATGGATAAACAATTAGCAGTACCCTGGCTACAACATATTAAAACTTGGATGCATGAACCAGTTGCCTCATTTACAATACTTTGATCCACGGCAGCGCAGCAAGCCTTCCTGCTGCTCTGCCATGCATCAAGTAAAAGGGCAGGAATGCGCCGTATCTACAAGGTACGGTGCATTCCTGTCCTTCTCCCCTGCACTGGCGCTCAAACAGCAGCCGTACCCCAGTGCAGACACCCTTGCGTAATTTTACAAAAGTGCCTGCACTGAGGGGATGATTGTTTGTGTGTAGGAAGGGACACCTTCCTACACAAAAACAACCATTAAAGGCATTTTCCTCTTTTTATGCGTGTTGCAGAATGCAGCACACATAGAAAGAGGAAAAACAAGGAGAAAGAAAAGTATTTCTCCTCATTGCGCTGCCTTACGCCTCCCCTGCGGAGGCGTAAGATTCTGACACATTCCCTTGTTTACAAAATGTTGTAAATCTGGGAATGCATCAAGTTCCATGGATGTTGCGTGGGAACACCCACAGCAGCACCCATGGAGTTATGCGTGTAAGTGAAACACATTTACTAGGTTATGAAAAGTCACACAGGGTGACTTTACATGGCCTAGTAAATATGGGGAAGCCCATTGCACTGCTGGTGCGTCAATAAAAGTGAACCATTGGCGGCACAATGGGCTTGTAAACAAGCCCCTAGGTATCCAAGACATATGGGACAAACCAGAGACCATTAGCAAGAGGATGGCATTGCAACTGAAGGATAGATATTGGGCATATATCCAGGATAGATAGATATCCCCAGTGGTACATGACACTTTAACAGGGCGGTTTTTGGATGTAAAATGTATTCCAGTCTTTGAACATTTCCTGGACCAGATAGAGCCCCCTTTGGCAAGATCTCTTTTCCTGAAACTCAGATATGGATTTCTTCTTCTAGTGAATGAGCCCAGGAATAGGTAGGTGGCAGGCGAGCACTATATTACCTTTATTATGCCCTGCAAGTTTGTCTTGCACTGAATCTGTGGAACATTTCTTGCTTTTTTGCCCCCTTTTTGCAAATCCCAGCAGAATGTGGATAGCCCTAGTGTGTCAGCAATTGTACCTGATGCAATACATAGAGGCAATGTGTAGGAAAGTGCCTCTTTTTGCATGGTTAGCCCTCACTTTTTGCCTGATGCCTGATAAGATTTCGAACTGTAAGTGCACTGGGTCCCTGCTAACCAGGTCCCCAGTCCCAGATCTCTTTCCCAAAATGCTGTACCATGATTGGCATGACTGCAGCTACCCTGCACGTTCCTAGTAAATGTAACCCCATGGTACCTAGGGCGTGGGTACTGAAGAGGGTCATTTGGGGCCTGCAGCACTGATTGTGCCAATCCAGGGCCCCCTCACCAAGGCTATGCACTCTGCCATTGCAGGCTGCGTGTCTTGGTGCAGGAAAATCCAAAGAGTCGACATGGCACACAGCCCTGTGTGCCATGCCTCCCATGCACTGCATAACATATAGGTAAGTAACCCCTACTGCTGGCCTTTATCCCTAAGTCAGGGTCACTATATCCTATGTATGGGTATATCAGCATGAGCAGATATGCCCTTACAATGTCCAGTCCATTCTGTGAGGTTGTAAGTGAACAGGGAAGCCATAAAGAGTACATGGGCTGAATACTTGTTAACACGAGTTTCCTAGCTCCATGATTGCTTCACTGATTTCTAAGATGTTTGGTACCAAACATCTTGTCTTAATAAACCCTCACTGATGCCAGTGTTGAATTTATTAATACATTCACACAGGAGACTCTTTTAGAGGGTCCCCTGAAACTTAACCAAAGACTAGTGGGGTCCCTGGATGGTTTTCACCAGCCTGCCACCACCAGACATGTTTCTGACCTAATGGGGTGAGAGCCAGTGCTCACAGAGGACAGAAACCATACCTGCTCTGGAGGGGGTGTTTCACACCTCCTCCAGGACAGGATGGCCTTCCCAAGCGGTAAGTTTCAAAGGCAATGACACTTTTGAAATCTAACCCAGGAACCCACAGGCTCACCGGACGTACCTGTAAGTCCACCTGTGCAGTGCATTTTCAAATGGCCCCCTTTGCCTTTGCGCATCATTTTCCAAGACCCTTAGCACTCTGCTCCCGCCCGATCTGGGCTGCTCCCGAACTTCTCCTGCTAAAACTTTGGACCTGGTCCCGGAATCAACCTAAAACGAGAAGGTGAACTTCGTAAAAGCAATGCCTGATATTATATGCATTTTTCCTACTTTTCCCTTTGATTCCTATGGTGTGTAATTGCGCACAAAAGTGATATATTTTCCAAACTTTGAAAAATAGTAACTCCGGAAGAAGTTTAAAACCAAGAAACCTTGTTCTTGGTTTAAAAATACATAAAAATTGACTTTATTTTTACAAATTGGTCTCGGATTTATTCTTGAGTGTCTGTCTTATTTATTTCCTCTGTGAGTACAACAAATGCTTAGCACTACCCTCTGATAAGCCTAACTGCTCGCCTATACTACCACAAAAAGAGGATTAGAATTATCAGCTTTTAACTCTGTGTACCAATTGGGGATTTCCTGGACTCTCTGCACTGTGTGCTTCTTTTAAGTACACTATATAGAGAGGCAGTTTCCTAAACGATGTGTAATGTACAATATGAAAACACTGAATGGGTGGTTTACTTAGTATCCAGGTATTTATTGCAGGCCTAGTGCATAAGGTTTAAAATCATAAATAGTATCTAAAATGACTTTAGCGATATATAAGCAGGTGCAGTATGTGCATAAAATCGCTTACAGAGTAAACGGTGTTTTACCCCAGTGAATAGTTATGAAATATGAGAGCACTTTATGAAGGACAGTTTATGATATTGATTTTAATGGAACTTAATGTATTTTTATTGTATTTATATATACATTTTAAATGATGTGATATGTACTATACCACACTACTATGGAAAATGTATTTTTTAGACATGTGATAATATTTTTATGTGATGTCTTATGTTCAAAATGACAGAATAAACATATTCTAAGAAATATTGTGGTGATGTAATATATTTATTTTTAACTCAAACATGTGTATACAATGTTTATTTTAAATAATTGTTCTTCGTAAAAAGTGCTTTTTACATCTATTAATGATACTATAATTATTTT
This sequence comes from Calotriton arnoldi, assembly GCA_963921515.1. Taxonomy (NCBI): domain Eukaryota; kingdom Metazoa; phylum Chordata; class Amphibia; order Caudata; family Salamandridae; genus Calotriton; species Calotriton arnoldi. The sequence goes on from CAWUFW010006645.1 coordinate 914,475, forward strand.
GGCGATATTCTTGTAGTCCATATTGTGTGAATTGATATTTTTGACATATATGTTTATTTAATGATGACAACATTTTCTGTTTCCAATATTTGTGTTTTCGATGTAAGTTAAAAGTGATATTTTTAGCAACGATATTTGTGTTCTTGATATTTGTGGTGTTATTAGTTAAGTATAGAAAGGCAATCTTTTTATTAACAATAATTATTGTTTCGATATTGTATGCATTGATATTATGTCAGTGATCCGGTAACCAGTAGTCTGGGTGCAACAGACAAATCTTTTGATTCATAGCATTTTTAGACTTGCAGCTGATTATGTTTAGTTGAGATTCCCGCACTACCAAGTAGCGTTTTGTTTCCAGAACTTAGGTGCTCACAGTTTTCATCTCAAATCATTACATAATTAATGGAACCTTACACCACATTTACACCATGAGAGAGAGAAAGAGAGAGGGAGAGAAAAAGAGAGAGAGAAACAGTGTGCGTGTGTGTGTTATTTTGTCTTCTGTCTCCTTCCATTGACTCTAAATGTCTACTTGTGCTGAAGCAAATGATTGTGGTAATGGTAAATGAAAACTTGATAAATGATAAACACAATGTCATATAAAAACCAGAAATAACTGCATACTGTGATACACAATACTAATTACCATGAAAAGGGTGAGGCAACTTGCAGCACAACCTACTTTTTGCTCTGAGCTTAAAACAATGTACTTGCATTGAAACCATTTGGTGGTGCTATAATTTACTAACCGTCAACATCACAATGACGATTATAACACTGTTCGGTTGGTGAAAAAGTAGATTATTGAGGTAAAAAAATATTTTTTTAATCCAAATCCAGTCAATGACATGCCATGAAAAACAAAGGTCTAAACTGGGAATTAGATGAAAGGAGTTAATGCCAAGACAATTGTGATCAGCTCGAAAACCTGTATGATGACCATTTATATGGAAATGATAGAGGTTGCACAAATCTCCATACACTGACATCCACAGTTACTAACTCTTCTATGGACAATATGGGGCCGATTCCGATTCGGGCCGGAAATCTCTCCGACCGAGCCGGACCCGGAGAGATTTCCGACCGAATCGGACCCGTGCAGCCCGACCGAACGAGTACGATGTGTCCGTATGCTATCGTACTCGAGTTGGTCGGACTCCCATTGAAGTCAATGGGAGCCGGTCGTACAACGCGTACGCGGGCTCCCATTGCCTCTATGGGTGCGAGGCGAACAAGGGTGCCTCCTACAGCGTGTACGCGGCGAAGCGACTCGCGCCGTACACGCACAGGTAGGGGGGACCCATGGGTCCCCCCTGTGTGCGACTCGCACGGCTACGCGTACAGGGGGGTCCGACACGGACCCCCAAAGTACAGCTCCGACTGCTCTTTCGAGCCGGGCGGCGCGTGTCGGTCGAACTGCTCGCGGCGCGCATCGTACTTACCCGGCCGGGGAACGTCTCCATTGCGCGGTGCGAGTCGTGTCCGAGCGAGTCGGTCGGTGCGGTTCGACCCGGGAACGTGTCGGTCAGAGCGGTTGGGACGCCCGAACGAGTCGGTCGGCGATTTCACATCGTACTCGCTCGTCCGGATGCACGTACGAATCGGTCGGGAAATAGGGCTCCGAATCGGATCCGGTTAAGCCGAATCCGATTCGGAGCCCTACCGGCCGAGATCGGAATCGGCCCCTATATGTTTAAATACCTTTATGGGATATTATGAGATCCAATACATGAAACATTGTTTGATTTGAGAACCATTATTGAGAAGTGTGAATTAATACTATGCCCCGGACGGAGGAAAAAAAATTATGTATGCAATGCAACTGCTACTTTTTGTTGTTGGCGTCTGCATGTCACCAGCATTGCACATGGTCAAAAGAAGCATCAACTTACACCACAGTACCAGGAGGCTGTGCAAAAGAGGGAATTACAAGACGATGAGTGCTGTACCTAACTGCATTTGGACTCATAGAGCCTTCAACCCTTTCATCAAGAAAATAACTAGGTACGGTCTGCAGATTGGCAATCCCCAGCAAGCCTAACTTCGTAAGAGGCTGGAACCCAAAGACATTTATATAGTGTGCAGCCCCAAGCTCTTCAACCTGTACGGGGGTGCACAGGAGGTTGGTTGGGACCATCCATTTTAGCCTCCAAACTATCAATGAGGTACTGAGGGGCAGATTTATCATTTCTTCATGCAGTGCAACGCAGCTAGCCACCTCGCTGCGCTGCATGAAAGGGAAAGGGCAGGAATGCACTGTATTTACCATTATATGGCGCATTCCTGACCTTTTCTAGCACTGGCACACTTTTGGCTGTCTAGCGCCAACTCAGGTACTTTTGTGTCATGTTGCAATGGTTCCTGCGTTGTAGACATGATTGTTTTTGTGCAGGAAGGGGGACCTTTCTGCACAAAAGCAATCCTGATAGGTATTTTCCTCTTTCTATGTGTGCTGCAGAATGCCACACAAGGTGGCCATGCATGGCTTGATAAATCTAACTTAGTGTAGGAAGCTGGCTCTGTATATGGTAAACCACTAGGTGGTTATACCATGCACCAGTGATTCCCCCAAAAGTGTACAGGGATCAATGCAAACCCAAAGTGCTCTATTTTTGGTAGTGTGTGCAAGCAGCCTTAGGCCAAAACAGAGGAGTGTAAGACATTTGTTGTGCTCACAAAGACCAATAAATGACACACGACTCAAAAAGAGATCCACACCAATTTTAGAAAAATAAGCTTTGCTCTCAATTTATTTTAAGACCAATATCTTTGCAAAAAGGTAAGTACATTTTTAAATAGAAATTCTTTTCAGTTTCAGAAGTGGACACTGCAATTTTTAGTCTTTGCAATGTTAACCTATGGAGGAAAACAATAATGCGGTTTTAGAGGTAAGTGAACAACTTACAAATCCAGTCTTCGGGTTGCTGGGTCAGCAGAGGGCAAGGTTCAGGTAGGCTCAAACACTGCACCACCAGTGGCACAGGGATGGTCGAGTTCAGAGGTCAAAGTTGAAGATCAGGCCCAATGTTACTCAATGAAGACTGGGGGTGCTTGAAGACACACTGCTTGCAGGTAAGTAAATCGGTTGCAGGGGTCTAGCTTCGGAGATTAAAACAAGGACAGGGAGGGCCACAGGACTGCACCAAACATACACCACAAGCGGCACAGGGGCAGCCAGGTGCAGGGTGCAAACCTGTGTCAGGCACCCAATGCAATTAAATAGAGAAACTTGGTTTGGCAATTAGGCTGCAGGCAACAAACTGGAGGCTGCATGAAGGAAACCAGCCACAGCAGAGGTAAGTTTGGATACTGTAGGTCATAGGGACACCATCGGTCGAGCTCCTCAAGGCCCAAGGCTTTGGGTGCAGGGGTGTCCTTTGACGTCGGGTTTCTATTACCGGAGCTGGTCAGGGTCGAGGGGAACCTTTGGATTCACACTGCGTGCATCGTTGTGGAGTCAAGAAGGGGTCAGCCAATGCTGGACTTGGACTTAGGAATGCTGAGGAACCTTTTCTGGATCGGTGGGCCACCTGGACAGAGGCCAGAGGTGTCGGGTACAGAGTGGGCATTGATGGCAGAGCCAGAGGGCACCAAAGTCCTTTGTGTTGCTTTCTTTTGGAGAGAACCGCTGTCCTCAGAGTTCTGGTCTTCTTCAAAGGCAGGCAGACCTCCCAGGGGTTGTGGAGGTCGCTGACTGCAGGACAGGTGTCGTTTCTTCACAGGATCTTCGAGGGCTGCAGACAGGCCGGTAGGGCTAGGGCCAAGTCAGTGGGCGTCGACAGTCTTCACTGCACGGCGCCTTCTTTCTCCTTTTTCTTCTTACGTCAGCAGGAACTAGTTTTAGGGTCTGGGGAGCCACCTAAATACTAAATGTAGGGGCCTTTTAAGGGAGTGACTGGTTGAGCCAATGGGCACCTTACCTAGGGTGTCTACACCCTCAATTATGCCACCCTCCTGTAGGAGGGGGCATAGTCCTAGTCTTGATTGGAGGAGTCACCCCATCTTCGAGATGGCTGGGACTGAAAGATGTGCTCAACCTCACCTCCTGACCCTTAGGGGGGAGAGTTGGCAGAGGTGGGTCCACCTCTTATTCTTCCTAGTTTTTCCCACCGGTTTTTCTGGCCAAAGTGGGGGTCTAAACCAGAGGCTGCGATCTGTTGCTAGCAGCAAAGGCTGGGGATCGCATTACAGAGGTGTCAGGCCTTTGAAGCTTCCCTCTTGAGCACTGTGCCCATCCTGGGTGAGGATCTGTGACACCTCCGCCCAGAATGTGCTTTGTTCCTGGTCCCATAGAGAGGGGGCTCTCGGCCCAGGGGTCCAGAAACATGTCTGGTGTTGGCAGGCTGCCTAAAGCCAATCTGTGACCACACCAGGGTTTGTAGGTTTTCAGGGGGCACCTCTGAGGTGTCCTCTGAGTACATGTTTCAATAAATCCCACACTGGCATCAGTGTGGGTTTATTGAGAGGAGTAGTTTGGTACCAAACTCTCCTGTGTACAGAGAAGCCATCATGGTGCTGTGGAAATCAAGTTGTCAAGTTTCCAGCCTATGTACTTTCTATGGCTTCCCTGGCACTTTCCAATATTAGGGAATAGACCCAAATATTGTGGGGGCATATCTGCTCATGCAGATATGCCCACACCTGAGATATAGTGCACCCTGCCTGTGGCTGCCAGGCCTGCTAGAGGGGTGGCTTACCTATACCTTAGGCAGTGCTGGTTGGCATGGCACACAGGCAGTGTGCCATGTCAACTTTGTCATTTGTCTCTGCATCAAGGCATGCAGGCTGCAGTGGCAGTTTGCATGGCCTTGGTGAGGGGTCCCTAGGAGACCCTCTTCAGCCCCAATGCTCTAGGTACCAGGGTACCATGTATTAGGGACTTACAGTGGGGGGGGTCTGAAGTGCCTATCATGGTACAGTTTTAAGGAAAGCGCACTGGTACTGGGAACCTGGACAACAGGGACCCAGTACTGTACAGCCAAAGTTGCAGCAGATACCAGGCAAAAAGTGGGGGGTACTGCAACAGAACCCCATTTTCTCGTAGTTAGGTTTTGTGTCACCCTTGCGCCCCCTTAGGCAGCGCAAGGGTGACGCACAACATTGCTAAATATAGGTCTAAATGTCCACCAGCTTTAGATTCTCAGTCATTCCTCAGTGACGTGCAAATACCCAATGGTTATAAGACAACATAGGCCCTGATTGAGAGGTGGCTGAATGAACAACTCTCTGATGTATGGAGGAAGCAAAAGATTCAAAGCAGAATTCACCAGCTAATTTTCTTCACCACAGGAGTAGCAAACAATTCCTTTTGTGGATTATCCTCTGTTACTTATAACGTGCAAACACACGCCTATTTCAAATGTCACTTTCATAATTCGGGTGGAATATTTACTGTGAACCAATAAAAAGTGGATTAAGTGATTTTTTTCTGTAATGCTGTTTAACAACACTTCCATGTACTTTTATGCCAAGAGGAGTTTTTTTGTCAGCATGCACTACTTCACTCCTCCTTCATGAAGCTGAGGCCAGGCAATTAGAAATACTTGGCTATCTCCCAGATTTGGCACCTTTCATGAAAGATTATTAACACAACGAGTTCTCTGACACAAATGAGTCAAAACTATTGTGACTAATGGACAATGTACTGTGACACGAGATGCCCCAGCATTAATCACATAAATTATGCCATGCCTGTGCATTTTATTTTGGTAATCAGTTTTTAGAATGTTCAGACAAACTCATTTTATATTTCAGCCTGAGCGATAACTCTGTCTGACCTACATTACATTGATGACGCTGTTCTCAGCATCTTGGCTTTAAAACGGGCGTTTAATGCCTTAGGTACAGCAGTGATTCCTTTTAAATGATTTTGTTGCAGCCCAAAATTGAAATTATCAACCATTATTGTTATTCTCCTGATTTCTTTGTAAAGGAACATGAGTGCACGCCCTACTGTGTATGCCAAAATAAAAAGATTGCATTTTAATAATCCAGAATTTCTAGGATTTAAGGGGGGAAACGATTTACATCCTAAAATGAATATCGAACACGGAATTGACTTTGTCTGGGAGCTTTTTTTTCAGGGGAGGTGTAAACAGGTTGAAAGAGATATCGTCTTGGAAATCAAGCTGATGGTATATGTAACCCCTTCAAAGCTGCTCATATATAAATCAAGATTGGGATGAAAAGGAGATTAAAGAGAAGTGAAAGCTCTAAACAGCCATCCAACACCCCTCCCAACACCCCCTTAAAAACAGTAGAACTGTGGCCCATGATTTGCTAATTTTTTGTGCAGCTAATTTAGATGATGCTAGTCCAGAAGGGGAAAACACTTTGAAGAATGAGCTCATGATAGTCCTGATGCTGCTTTTATACCAAGCGGTGGTGCATCATGTGCAACATCACATCATGGTGTGTGCTGTCCAGTGTAGGATGTTTACTGAAAGCACGGTCTTCAAGTGCATAGGGTTAAGATGCATTGGATGTGTGCTGTGCACTACAGACCATATATATGCAATGCTTTGTTTTTTTAGGGGGAACTTTGATACATTGTCCCTTATGTGCATATGATTCCAGGAGGCATTACTTTTTTACACAAAGCAAGCCCAGTCTGTCTATCTTGGGTTATCAGGCTTTGCGTATAGCATGTGGGTGCATGCGCTGATCTGCCCACAGTAATGTCTCATTGATGCAAATTGGTTTTGGTGAGTAGACCACCTTTGAGGTGCAAAATACCTTTGGCGTAGATAGTAGATACTGAGGGGCAGATGTACAAGAAGTGACGCATCTCTGCATATCAGCAGAGATGCGTCAGTTAATTTGCGTCACGTAAAAAAACCCTTGCGCCACCATGGATGCGCCGCATTAACAATGCGCCGCACCGTGGCGCAAGGATTGGCAGATGCGTGACGCATCTGTTGGCGTAAAGGTAACGCAGTGCTGGAGTCGTGTCGCAAGCGCGACGCAACTCCAGGACTGCTCAGGGGTGGCCTATACTTGCTGTGCTGCGTCACTCAGGCGTAAGGTTTTGATGCAGCGGCGTCGTAAAGTGACTCAGTGAAATCTTGTAGATTTCACTGTGTCACTTTACGAGGCTTTCCTGCGTGGGAATGCACACCCTGCATACATTATACCTGACCCAGGTATAATGTGACGCAGGGCTTTACAACGTGACGCATCTCCCTAGATGCGTCACGTTGTAAATTTGTGGCAACGTGGCGCATTGTTTACGACGCCGCTGTGTCACAGAAGTGACGCAACGGCCGCATAAATGTGTTGCAAGGGACTTGTAAATCTGCCCCTAAATCTGGCCCAATATTTGGATGCTCACTGAGGGCACAAGTAGGGAAGCAAACCCTTTCTCTGGTGTGTACAGAGTTGGGAATAGGAAGGTTGTGCAAAGTCTGAGTCATGAGGGTATGATCTCTATGATGTGGCAAGAATGCACAAACTGAAAACTGGAAAGGGAAGGCATGGGCAAAGTAAAAACTGAGAAGGGTGAGCTAATTTGAAAATGTCAAGAGTTCATAAACTGTGAACTGTGTGGGGCCTATTCACATAGGTAAACCTGCACGTGTAGGCTTAGTATAAGTACATTTACTCTTACTCTTCTTAATACTTTCGGCTATTCACTATTTAAGAGTGCAAAGTCACTCAAGCATGTAGACTTACATGTCCCCACTGCCTGAAATACTGGGTGGATTCAGTAAAAATATCAAATATGACAGTAAGCTAATACTAGTAGTGATGAGACCACTGTATTTGACATTCCGCTCACTTGGAGGAGACCTCTCAATTGGGGTTGAGATCTCTATACGGTAACATACAGGGAAAAGTGTACATTTTTTATTGAAAAAGTAGAAATATTGTTATGGTATATATTAATTCTAATTAATTGTATTTATTTATTTTAATTTGCAGAATAATACTAAAAGATACAGCATTAATAACTTAGGGCCTGATTAGGATGGCGGTCGGACTTAAGTCCGACCACCATCCCTTCGGAAACTGCACCATCCGACTACCTTTCGGCGGTCCCACACCCTGAATCACGATGCGACCGCCTTCAAGGCAGTTGCAGAGAGTATATTTTGTATTGTGGCGGGTGCTGCAGGCTGCAGCACATGACGCAGTACAAAATATGCATGCCGTGCATATCCCTGCACTGTGTGGCAGGCACCATGCGGTGCCTACCACATGGTGCAGGGATATGTTGGGGGGCACCATAAGTGCAGCCCAGGGGCCATGTCGGAGGGCCGGGAGGAAGGGGGGCCCACCTCGAGTCCCCAATGTCCCTTTCCGCCTGCCTTTTCATGGCGGTTTATCTGCCATGAAAAGGCAGGCGGACAGGGACATTGGAATCCCTTCAGTGGTGCCTGTCAGGCACCGCCACAGTTGTAGGGATAAAAGTCCCTCCGACGGACAGATGGGCTCCTTGAGCCCGTCGGATCCATGGCGGTCGGTCTCTCTGACCGCCAACCATCCGCCTGCCATCCTAATGTGGCTCAGGATTACGATGGCGGTGGGACCGCCACTGACGAGCTGTCGGTGAGGATCCCACCGACATCGTAATCAGGCCCTTAATTTCAATTTAATAATAATAATCTTTATTCGGCATATGAAAATATGACCATAAAAGAAACAATTTAAAATACACATAAATCAAATGTAAACATTTTCATAAAACAACCAAGTATACCAATTAAAAAAGCGCGAGTTCCATGATATATTGTTATCCCCAATGGTCTCTTAAATTCATACTTCCAATAGCCCCTATTTCAGTTAGAAGTGTGATCAATAAAATCATAATTTGACATTAATTGAACATATAAAAACTGCACCTTGTCCTAAAAAGTGACCCACATTTCAAGACTTTTATGGCAACCGCACACAGTGCGAAAGTGACAAATACTTTTGTGACCTTTAGACACCTCTAGTGGTTCTTATCTTTAAAGCAGATCTTAAAAAGTTAGAATCACAAAAAAGTGTAAAAACATCTGATGAAAGGTGTAAAAACAATAGGGCGACACGTGCCTGCTTAAATCTAAGCTTTCTTAAAAGCCCTTAAGGATCACTCATCTCGGGTATGAGTAATAAGGACAAAAGGGGACAAAATGTAAGATATCCTGTGGAGACCTATTGTCTCAGCCACAGGGTCCTCTATGTTTTGCGTGTACCGTAAAGCCGGGGGGTAAGGCCAGTAAGTGGTGAAATAAGTTCAATCTAAAACGTGTAATTAAAAATCTAATATGTGCACTTGTTATAAGGTATAAATAGGGTTCCATGCCCTGCACTGACTTTACTAAAATGTGTTCTCTGACCGTGGATTTCCTGAGCTCCCTATCCTCACGGTGTGCAGTGACATGTTTAAAAAACAAATCTTTGATAATCGCTTTTTCCTGAGATCCCACCTTGTCATGATTAGTAAACAGATCTTCACGTCCTAGTGCGGTGAGGGTGTCCTTTACATATTTTAACCACAGGATTTATGACGCATAATCAAGGGAGAGACAGTCCTGGATTACCAGCCTGTTAAAACCTGCCTCCTCATTGGACCAGATCTTCACCTAACACAGAAGGGGTTTCACGGCTACCATATCAGAGATATACTTAGACCCAATTCCTCATGTACAGAGTATGCAGGGGTACTATGAGGGACTTTCAACATCCGCCTAAAATTTCTGTTTTCTTCAGTTTACAATTTCATAACCATCTTATATCCCCATACCTCACTACCATATAAAAATTTTGAAATACAGAAGGAGTTGTATAACTTTTAAATTGTCCCAGGTGACCAGTTGCCTAATCTATGAGCATAGTTTGCTATTGCTCCAGTGGACCTTGTCATTCCAAGACACTTCTCCTCTAGTAAGTGTTTAAAACTCAATTTCTCTTCAAATAAAATACCCAAATATGAAAAGGCTGGTACTTTCCCTAGACTATGTGTGCCTACTGCGTATGTGTTGGGCTTCCTATTCGATTTCCCAATTTCCATTATATAGTATTTAGTTAAATTAGGTCCATTGTATCCATAAAAGTCACAAACCCATCTAATAAAAGCTGCAAGCCCTTCGGGGTACGTGCAAGGAGTACCGCGTCATCCGCATATAGCAAAACAGAGACCGGTCTTGTGCCTATCCTCGGGGTGTCAGCTTGTAAGGCCGTCAGGGCAGAGTCGAGGCCATTAATGTATAGTGTAAATAAGAACAGCGCTAATATACAACCCTGTCTGACCCCAATAGAGCAGTTAAAATGATCTGTGGTTTTCACCTCCTGTGTGTATCTGACTACTGCAGTAGTGTTAAAATTTAGGGCCATTAGGGTGTTAGTTTTGCCGGGTCCACCCCGAGGTCTCCAAGGAGTTTCCAGAGTTTATAGTGGTTCACTTGATCAAAGGCCGCAGTGAGGTCCATAAAAGCTAGATACAACGCCCCGATTTAGCTATTGTGTATTTTGCAATTATAAGATAAGGGTTGAGGCATTGGTCTGTGGTGGATTTACCGGCTCGTAACCCATATTGTACATCTGATATTATTTGGTTGGCTTCTGCCCATTCAGACAACCTTCACTGTCACATCAATAAGGGATATAGGACATTAACAATGTGGGCTGTCCCTATCTCCCTTCTTAAAAATCGGTGCAATGGTGGCGGTGGACCATGTTGCTGGCATTGCTGATACTACTGCCGCATTTAAAACCCTCACTAGGAGAGGGGCCCATATCTCTATATTACATTTGAAAAGGTCTGGCAGGATCTCGTCTGGTCCCAGCGCCTTATTCCGCGAAAGTCCCTCAATTCCTAATCTCACCTCATCCAAAGTAAAGGTAATGGGATCAGATCTGTGGTCGGGGTCTAGTACCTGTAATTGCTCCTCTCTGTGGGAATGATTATACAGTCCCGCAAATTGAGCCTGCCATTGCTCTGGTAAAATGTTGTGGCTTAGCCCCGGTTTATTCAAATCTTTAAAACATGGGTTTTTAATAGCCCTCCAGAAACGGGTGGAGTTCTTTAGTTCAGATGCCTCTGTTAGGTCCTCCCTGGCTTTATTTTGGGGTTGGCGCTTCCACCCCTTGACGGCTTGCTTGTATATTTTACGGCAGGCGGCCACCCGACCCCTGTCTCTCGGTGTCTGTTTAAGGGCCATCTTCAGATCTCTAAGGGCCCGAAAGCACTGCCCGTCAAACCATCTTGGGACATCCATGTTAGGGGAATTTGCCGGCGCTGTTAATAAACCGTCCACTAATTGTGTAATGGCAATAAATGCCTGAACTAATTCTTTCCCCTGCACTTGTGGGTCTAATCATTTCAAAATCTCCTGTTTGCCTATACAAAAAATGATTTATTAAAAGCAACACTGTCGACCTGTACCCAATGTAACCGCCTACCTTGGTCAGTTGCAGAGATTGTTCCCCCAGTTATCCTATGGGGTGAAGGCTAATACCAAGGGGCAACAAGTGACATAGTCACAGGATTATGGTCACTAAATTTACTATGGTTAATATTAAAATAGGATATAAACCTCCTCAGTGTAAGAGACACAAATATGAAATCAATAAATGATGAGCAGCCTCTGCCTTTATAAGTTGGGGGCACAGCTGAATCAGGGAGGGTAGCGATCAGATCCAGAGTGTGAGTTAGGCCATAAGTGTTTAGGAGGATACTCAAATCCCGCCCTTCCTGAGTATGTTCCATATGTGGTCCCTCACTTACTGTGTAGGTCGACCAGTCTCGGTGAGTCACCCTTAAGTTAGGACACAGATGGCAATTGAAGTCTCCGGCTAGAATTAGTTGAGACTGTGACAGGCCTTCCTCCTGGGTCTGCTCCAGCCGTCTACTTAATTCGTCAAGGCTAGCCGATCCCTGTGAGTGTGATCTCGCGTTATAAAAGTTCATTAGAACCAATCGATAGGTGTTACTCGAAAATGTGAGTCCCTGTATGACGTCCGCATCCCTCAACAGGGTCTTCCACCTTCCGTGAATCCTAAGATCTATAAACACAATTAAACCCCCCCCCTGCTCTCCCTGCACTTGACCTTATTGCAGGGCAGAAAAAAAATTGTAACCCTCAATAAAAACATTATTAAAAGGCTCCCACGTTTCCTGAATACATATTATATGAAAATCTCTGAAGTATTGGAGCCACTGCTCTTCCAGAAACTTACTGGCTAAACCTGCCATGTTCCACGAAACTATTTTTAAATCACCCACAATGCGCTCGTCCGGAATGAGAGAGGGGGCGGTGGTAGACACATCTGCACTACATAGTCCCATCTGACATTGGTCCCTGATCTCGGGAGAGATTCTTGTTATTTCCCCGGAATTGATCTCCTCCATCACAAATGGTTCACCAGGGGGTTCAACCCAAATGTCAGTAACTCTACCCGTGCCCTCCCCCTCATGTAATCAGTCTATATCATTTAGATCCCTCAAGGGGGCAAATGCATTATGTGATGTCGCGAGACCCCCACCCCGGGGAAAACCCTCTTCATGCACAACAAAGCATTGGGGTGGTGTAGGACTAAAAAGTGGCCTATAAAAAACCCCCAAAGGCAGTGGTTTAATCCCTGTTTCTGCTGAAAATGATTGCAAGGAGTGAGACATGATCTTGTGGGCCGATTCTGGATGCCTAAGCGTGACAATCACACTGTCTCCTAAAAATGTTTTCTTGGTCCTGCCAATCCAAGCTACCCTTCTGGCCATCAGAATGTGCCTGTGCTCAGTCATGTTAAACCTTGAATATTTGCACAACCAGTGTGTTACTTTATTGATCAACTGGTCGGTGGACTCGACCTTTGCGCTGTTTAGTCTTGGTACCCCTACCAGGACCACAGTAAAAGGGCAACTTGCCGGTGGAAGATCTATCAATGGTAGGTCTGGGGTATTAGGGACAAACACACTATCCCTACTGGCTGGTCGGTGTAGTGACTGGTGACCCCTTTGATTCGGCCCACTGTTATGGGTTACCAGCGGTCTGGGTAGACTTATCCCTGAGTTCGGAGCCTGTGTCACAGACCCTGTTACGCGGGGAATACTTGGAGGATCTGGGTCTCGGTGTGTGTCACTACAGGGGGAGTTACTTGTTGGGCATCCTTGTTATTGGAAACTGCTCTGCGTGACCTGGCTAAGGGGAGGCAATGCTTTATCAATTTTGCCAAGTGTGGCTCTAGTGGCATCCAAAACTTTAGAGAATTCATTAAAAAAATTATTCAGTAGACCAGTCACTATTTCCACAATTCTTTCTTCAAGAGCACCCATACTTCTTCAAAGTCCTTGGTGACCTTAATGTCCAAGCCTGATTTTAAATTAAATATGTATTTTTTTTTTACATTAAATTAAAAGAAAATTATTTGTCTAAAGTTTAAATTTAAAAAAATCATGACTAAAGAAAACAAAAATATTTTTTTATAATAAAGTTATTACAATTGATATATAGAATTAATTTAATTAATCAAATTATTTTTGATTAATATTAATGTTACATTAAATTAGAAAGAGGTTGATAAAATATATTAACACAACATAATTTAATGCACTTTGCATTAGTTCCAATGGGCTTTTATTTTATGTCCCTACCTCCATTATTTTCTGTGGGAGGCTGTTGCAGTACAAGGGCCTGATTCACAAAGGTAAACTTAGATGTTTGGTCTAAACTTAGACCAAACATCTAAGTTTACGAATTTGGAAATTCACAAAGGGCAATTATGAGTACTACCTTTATGTTCGCACTCTGGCTGGAATAACTATAGAAGGGAAGTTTGTGGATAGCACTGAGCCTTTTATGGGTGGGTGCTGGCCGTTTCTTAAACCCCTCAATAACCCTCTCTAAAACCCACCTTACTTCTCCCTTAACCCCTATATTTAATTAGTAACACTATATCAATATCCATATCCATATCCGTATCTCACACTACACTTTGTCCCTCCCACATTTGTTCCAAAATTGTATATGTAGGTTGATGTAGATCTCCATAGTTGTGTGGAAAATTTTGCACAGAAAAGATAGGAGAGTTGGAGATATGGACTTCTACACGTAGGTTTGTTAATAGCACTTTGTAGTAGTACTACATATTGCAAAATGTTGTTAGTGAATAGGTCCCTGAGTGTGTGGAATCTTTGAAGTGGCAATCCTGTGAGTACTGGAAACTACAATCTGGGAACTTGGAAGTGTGTGCTAACTGGCAGGTGTGTGCAAACTGGGTACTGATTTTACTGAACCCTGTGTGCAAACTGGGAACAAACAAGACTCTGCAAACTGGAAGCTTTAACGGTGCAGAAACTTTGAACTGACAAGGATGTGCACATTAGGAATTGGCAAGTGTTGATTGCTGTGCAAACTAGGATTGAAAGGAGTTGCAAGCTAGTAAATGGCAAGTGTATACAAACTTGAACTAGTATGTGGTGAACACTGAGCACTAGCAATGATATGCAAATTAAAAACTTAAAAAGGGTGTGGAAAATGGGGCTGAAAATAATAAACAAAATGAGGACTGGAGGCAGATAAGTGCAATTTGGGAGCCTATAAGTGGGCTGATTGAGAAGTGATAATGATTTGTAATCAAAGAAAGGACAAGTGTGTACATTCTGAAAACTGGCAGTAGGACATAACCAGAGATCTGGCAGATGTGTGCAAATTAAGCATTTACAAGTATGAGCAACATAGGAACAGGCAGAGTTCTGAGAACTTAAACAGCTTTTCAAATTGGTGAACTGCAAGGATCTGTTGACTGGGAAAAAGTCAAGGGCCTTATTTACAAGAAAGTAATGCACTGCGGTGCCGCAAGCCATTTGGTTGTGTCGTGCTGCATTACTTTCAAAGCACAGGGATGCGTCATATTTACAACAATATGACAGATTCCTGTGCTCTCCCTGCACTGGCGCACAATTGACTGCCATTCGCTAACACAGGCACTCTTGCACCATGGTGCAAGGGTGCCTGCTTGCGGGGATGATTTTTTTTGTGCAGGAATGGACACCTTCCTGCACAAAAACAATCACAAGATATGTTTTCCTCTTTCTATGTGGGCTGCAGAAAGAGGAAAAAATGATGAGAGGCATAGGAATATGACACATTCCCAGGTTTATGAAATGTTGTAAATCTAGGGCTGCGTCAGAATCCATGGGTGTTGCGTCTGAACACCCACAGCAACACCCATGCCACGCCCCTTTCACCCAAAGTGCTGCATGAAAATGGGCCATATTTACAAGGCCACGAAAAGTCACGCAGGGTGGCTTTATGTGGCCTTGTAAATATGGAGGACCACACTGCACCGCCTGTGCATCAGAAAAAGGGGCTTAAAAATATGTTCCCAAGTGTGTAAACTACAAACTCAGCAAATGAAGAACTGGCAGGTATGTACAAATGGGAACTGACAACTTGCAAAGCTGTTTAAACTGGGATCTCTTAAAGATGTGCAAATTGGAAAGTGACCTTAGTATGTAAATTGTCAAGTGGAAAGGGTGTGCAAATTGGAAACTGGTGAGTGAGTTTGGAAAATGGCAAATGGGCGCCCTTTAGGAAATTGCTAGTTTGTTTAGATGGGGAACAAGCATAGTTGTTGCTTACTGTGAAAACAGAATTATGTGTACATAATGGGAACTATCACTGTTGCTTACTTGCAATACACAATTATGTGTACATATTGGGAACTATCACTGATGTGCGGCTAAGTAGAGAGAAAGAGTTTTGAGTGCTTCTGATGAGTTGCAATCTTAAAGAGTTCCCTATCCAATTACAGATGCTCATTTGAGGATCATATGGTGGGCATATTCAGGGAAGAAATTAGCGAATAGATCACATCTACAATGTATACGCAAGAAGTCACAGTGAGGGGCGGAGGTCCGAAACCATTCTTGCCTTAGGCGAGCTCCTAGATATTCTCTCCGGGAAGCCTCTGTTGTTATAGTGGGGGACTTAAACTCGTCGTTTGAACCTTTTGATAATAAGGAAAATGACCTGGCTGGGGTGGAGGATGAGCAGTGGAGCATTCCACATGTGAATTACCTCCAATCAAAAGATGGACCAGAGCTGCCATTCAACTGAAAGCCCTATGTCTAGAAATGGTTTAAGGGCGGCCAATGGTAGATCCATCTCTGACAGGCACAGGGCAAATACGTTTAATAATGCACACCACTCAAGTTGCATTGACTATCTCTTAATTAGCTTGAACCTATGGCACACTATTGAGGACATGGTCGTGCGGGCGTGCATGGAGAGTGATCATGACCCACTCTGCTTTAGGTTCGTGTTCAGGGAATACACGCACAAGCACAAATTGATAATCTACCCGTTACTGGCAACTTGCAACTTTCAAATAATATGCGGCGAGTTAAATGGCTCATGATTCTAGAATGACAGAGAATATTGTCCTCTATAACCTGTGATGTGGAAAATACGCTAATAGTGATGGAGACCTCTCTCCTTAACTCCCAGCCGCTTAAAGAAATTACACTGTTGCATAACTCACTATTTACAAAAATGCGCACCTACTTTCAAAGACCCTGTAGGGCCATGGTGAAAGGCACTCAGTTAAGGCACCACTGGTATACCAAATACTGTAAACAAGCCCGTGGTTCCCTGGGGGAGGCAATTAGGTCAGGCGATTTGGCTAGAGTACGAATTGCAAGGTCAAATTACAATAAGGCGAGGTTCAGTGCTAAAAAAACCTGGGAGGAGAACAGATGGCTGGATCTAAAGCAGGCCTGTAGCAGTAACAATATCCAATGCTTCTGAAATCTGGTAAAAGGGGGCAGGGGAGGAGTTGCACCGCCCCCAGAAAATCATGTTGAACCAGGCGTGTGGGTAAATCAATTTGCTTCACAGTATGCTAGTGATGATGCAGAGGATAGTGAGCTTCTACCGATTTATTTTTACTCTACTGATAAAGTATTTGATCAGGCAGATGTAAGCTCAGCCCTTAGTGCTATCACAGGAGGACAAGCACCAGGTATTGACTGCGTTCCTGCTGGAGCTGGCTAACAGGTTTGTACTAAATAGGAACTGATATTCATGTATGTGCTACTAGTTAAATTGTGTGCTGAGAACTGTCAAAGCTTAGTTAATGAAGGTGATGGTAATCAGGTACCACATACGAGAAAGGTGTAGGTGGAGGTTCATAATCTCTTATCAGAAACCCTTTTGAGGAAATTCATTGATGGTATATAAGAAAAGATAAATACTTTTAGGTCCTTTGCTGATCGTATTCAAAGGAGGGAGGGTGGTTATCTTATTCTCTCCAATTTCACATCCATCTTCATCCTAGCAAGAAATAACTGAATTGAAATAAGCAGTAGTTTCCATGGGGGGTTTCATAAGTAGGCAGGAGTGTCTTCCTTGGACTTCTCATATGTTGCCAATGATACAGTGTTTTCTGGGTCCACTTGCTTTACATTGGTCCTCCAATGGACCTTTTGAATCAGACTGAGAGGTGATGGGAGATAGCATTTACATTCAATCAAATTTCACTTAAAAATGCAACCCATTTAGCTACACAATGAGGACCAGGAATTGGTAGCTAAGTTTAAGAAGGTTTATTACACATTAATAATCAAGTTCAAAAACACGACTCTTAAGACTATGCTGCAAAGGTACAGAATATCAACAGGAAGTCCCAACCACCTAAACAAATTGAGGCTAAGTACCATCAAACAAACAATCAATCCTGTAATGGCAATACAAAAGAGCAGCATCAGTATTTGGTGCTCAGAAAATAGTCTGAGACTCTCGCGCCTATACATTATTAATCTAAATCTCGTAAATCCAGTCAAGGTTAAGGGGATGATTCAGTAACCTAAAATCTCTCCATCAGGGAAGTTCCAAGAAGGAAATTTAAGACAAGACAAAGCAAAACAAGAAAGAAGGTGTTAGCATCTCAGAAGCTCAGTCAAGAGTCTTCAATGGGTCAGGAATAAGTGGTAGCCTAAATCACACTAAGACAGAATCAAAGAAAACCATTGAGGTCTAAATCCCTCAAAGTCCACTCAGGTAGTAGGGAATCAGGGAAGGTGTCTGCAAGGAATCCACAAGAGAGATCTGCATAGAGTCTGCAGAAGGGATCAGTAAAGCAGTTCTGAAGTCAAACATAACCTGAAGAAAGCTGAAGTCCAAGGAGGTGAATACTATATTATATTGTACAAAGTCCATAGGTAACACCCCCCTGATCACACCATCAGGGGCCCATTGTCCTTGTCAGTTCTCATACTGCAGTCTGTTACATCCAGAGAGATTCACACGTTGACCATGGGAACTACATCTCCTTCTCACACTCAGAGCAAATTTGACACATTGCTGAATAGGCTTCTCAGTTAGCGCTCTGCTTCCCCATGTACATTCATAAAGGTCTTCTTCTCAGACCCTTTCCTCTATCTCTAGTACAGTATTTTATCTATTATAAACTAACAATGCAAGTGAATACCTGCAAGAAATGTCATGTTAGCAGAAAATCGAAAACAGTATTTTATGAAATACAGTATGGTGAAATACATCCATAAATTGTTAGGACAAGTTAAACATTAACTCAATTGTGCACATTTAGTATGCGTGTACACATTTAACACAAGTGAATATAAGTATCTAGTACATATTAATAAATTCATACTACGTGTGGCATACAAGAAATCTTTAATTTAATCAGCTGTAAGTATGGCTGAGAACTACATTTAAATGTGTATATGTGTAGCATTAGTGCACATATCACATGAACCTTATCATTTTTAGTAAAATCACATTATACACATATGAGGGTGATTTTAATCACAATTTCAAGTCATTAAATGTTATCCATATAATATAGCACACGTTTATGAAGGTTGAATTTCATCTTCACAGAAAGTGCCTTATCTACTAAGAAAGGATGGTTTCAGAATTCATTAAGACTTCAATTAATAGGTATATTAGCATGATTAAACACCCACAAAAGTATATTCTCTAATTCCAAAGAAAAGGCACACTTTAATAGTAATGCAACATTTTCATTAATCATTTAATCATGTAAGAAACATGTGCTAAGAGCACTTTCATGTCAAGTGTATGTTAAAATGTATGTGACAAAATTGCCACGTGTAAAGAGTGGGCAACTTTGCACTGCACCACCAATACCACCAGTGTTATCAGCTACAAATGAAAGAGCATGCCTATAAGTAAGCATTCTGCACTGACTCTTTCTCAGAGTGCTTGCACGGGTGTACTGTTCACCCATCGGTGCTTTAACTGGAAATATGTAGTGTTCATACTCACTATCCAGAGTACCTGTTTGCTGCTGAGAAGTGATGGTCCTCTCCCATTACCAGTATTGAGCAAGTGCTGATAAGTGAAGGTACTCTCATGTTCAAATTAAAGAAGTGCAGAACATTACCTGCCCATATACAGCAACAACTCCCATCCATTAAAATTTGGATTATTTTGACAATTGATTCTGTCAGTTATGCGTGCTAGCAAGGAACTGGCCATTCTGAGTAGGTTAACTGGAAACTGACAATTATATATTTAAAAAAGGATGTGGAGTGTGCTTACTGCTAGGTTTTATGGGAAGGTTGAAGTTGATCATTGGGAAATGTTGATAACAACTATCTGAATTTATCATATTGAATTAACCTCATGTAAGGACTAGGAGTTGGACCTAATGAGTAAAGTACTAATAATAATGTCTAAACATGTAGGATGGTATTACTATCACAATAGTCCTTATTTGAAAAAGCACACACATTATTTAAGAATTTTTACTTTGTCTTGTTTGATACTGTAATCATGAATTGTATTACAGTATTTATTGTTTAAATGGAACTGATGATGTTGTTTTCGGGAAAGTAAGTTCTGAATATAGTTTGGCTGCAACTAGTGCATATAATAACTACATATTAAAATGTTAATTGTATTTGTGATTAATTGGAACTGGCAGAGATTTGTGCTAACTGCAAGTATTGTGTGGTAAGTATAGGGGAATGAGGCCAGGTACAGAACAGAGGAAAATCAGACTCTGTGATAAAGGATATTGAGTAAGCCAATATTTAATATAGGCTACTTGAAAACCTATGTGCATACTAAGGCTTGTAGGTTTTCCTGTGTTCTTTGGAAAAACTATCTGTGACAACCTTCTCAACTGGCTAGTGCATCTGCTAGAAATAAATAAAAAGTATCTTTTGGTAAGTGTCATATAGAAATACCAGAACAATGATAATTCTCTTTTGTTTCGTTAACACATGACCATCTCTCCGAGGAAGATGGCCCACACATCAGTATTTCCATGAGACCCATGAGAGGAGGAACAATAAACATGCGTTGGTGTGTGCAGGGCTTTGCGGCCTACATCTGCACACAATTAGCATTTGGAAGCGCATTTTCAATGGAGTTCCCTATCCGCGAAACTCTAAAGCCAATCCTCAGTCATTACTTACCTACAAAATTATTTCAACACCTTATTTTAGAGCTCCTACACATTTCAATATTCTGTCATAAGGCAACATATTTGAAAGTCAATGCACAACTGAACAAACAACTTCACAAGGTAGGTTTTCCTAAATGAGCTGATATTTTTGCTAATTAAGATGTGTAATATATTTTATCTTGAAGGCATTATCAGAATGAGAGTATGCACTTCATGGAGCTGCTTTAAATGCTTTTACATCTCTAAAAGAGCAAGCATCTATGAAAACCACAGAGATTGAAGCCTTTCTCATTGACAGTCACAGCTATTGCATTAAGTGTGTCATAGTGAAATGATTTCTAATTTAATTAATTTAAATATATTGGGGTCGATCACAATCCCAGTCGGAAAGCCTCCGACCTTAGGTCCAAGATCGTTGGTTTCAATTCCGACAGCCTCATTACAATGGAGACTGTTGGTTTGGAAACCAGCCGGACATTCCGGCTGGCTTCCGACAGGCTCAAGGAGCCTGTCTACCAGTCGGAACCAGCATGTAATCCATATGGACTGCGTTTTTACGTCGTCCGAAATAAGATGTTGGTTTCCGGCAGGGTTTCCATGCCGGGCTTTTCGACATGAAAACCCTGTCGAAAGCGTCTTTGGGGGCCCCTAGCAGGACCCCTTCAGTCAACGGCCTACGGTTGGGGCCCGAGGGAGCACCTATGGTGCACCACCTGTTCATCCCTGCACCGTGTGGCAGGCACCGTGAGGTGCCTGCCACGCAGAGCACAGATGAACTCAGACTCCCTTTTCTGTATGGGAGCTTGTGCTGCGGCGGGTTTTCGACCGCAGCCCAAGCTCCCATACAGAAAAGGGAGCTTGCAACCGCACCATGTGCGGTCGCATCATAATTAAGTGGTCAGGACCGCTGACCGGAGATTGGTCGGACCCGTATCCGTGACGCCGCGTCCGCCCGACAACGTAATAAGCCCCATTGAGTTAAAATAAAATTCATTTTAAAGGTGTATCTAATGAAAAAACAAATTTATACATATTCATGAAGTATTACAAAAATTAAACGTTACGTATAGAATGAATTTGATATTTTTTTTTTAAATGAAGTTACATTTTATTTTTAATGAAAGAAATGACTGTTATTTCAAAATGAAATAATAATATTGTATTTATATAGAGTTGCTTTCTAAGATTTCACTATATATATATTATATATATATATATATATATATGGACAGGAGTTTTCTGTGTAAACCCTCGATAATGCACATCAGAGTCCCAGAGGGTCACAGAAAGGCAGCACTTACATCAGCAAACCCAGGCAAGTTAAAGTTGTTCACTTCTTGTTTATTTTTATTTTTTCATTTTTCATTATTTCTCCATAAATTTTTAAACATGCAAAGTGCAGAGTGCATCAGGAAGCAAAAAGACGACCTACGCGTTTCGGCAAGAGGCCTTCGTCCGGGTCATGTGGTAACATGTGTGGGGTGTTTAAAAGGGGGTTGGTTTGACCCGCCCCCAATTACAAAAAACAAAATCCCAAATTAAAAACATGTTATTAAGGGAACAGAGATTATATAAATCACATTCAATTAAAGTTGATGGTTTTTAAACTAAATGACATCATATATGACCTTGTAAAGTACTTAAGGTGAGATAATCTTATTGAGTCATAAAAATTTAAATGTACATAGAAAGTTATTTCCTATTGCAAAAACAATTGCGTGGGCCCAACTGTTGGGTTGCTCTCATGACATGTCCATAAGAAATGTGTATGTATATATATAATCCATATTGACTAGATCAATGAATAGGCGGAGAGATGTAACAAAACCCAATCCATTGTAAACAGATTGGCACTACATTTGAAGTGTGAAATTGTTATCCAAATCCGGTAAAGTACCAGATTAGAAGAGAGATGTAAGGATTTAATTTTATCAAATCATGGTATATTTCCTATCCATAAGGAAAGAAACTCAAAACATACGGTGAAGTACCTCACTGTGTTCAAAATTCTACTATATACCAATATTGATATACTTCCTCTTGAAAATTCCACATCCTCTTGAATTAACTAGATCAACATATAACAATTTACATAAATCACCTACAAATAGACCAGTCATGAGAGAATCCCCCACATCTACACTGGGTTTGATCTATATTTCTAATCTTTCAGATGGGCATCTGAGTAAGGACACCACAAAAGCTTGATAATTCAGTTTGACGTTTGATATTGCCCGTGAAGTGTGGCTATTGCCTAAATCACAGTACCACTATAGGTTAAGGCTAGGTTTGTACTTTTAACATGATAGCATTTTTGACTAAGGATCATTGTCTTTAATGCCAGGCTTGTCCAGAATGTCAATCATAAGAAGTTGTGCAGTTCGGCATCTGCGTTCAAGCCCCATGGTATCTCCGTTCCTTTCATGATGATCCATCTGGATTCTGCTTGTTTTAGTAGCTGATCACGGTCTCCCCTCTGATACTCAGAGGGATGTGTTCTACACCATAATATTTTAGATTGTCAAAGTTGCCATCATGTGCGTTCCAAATGTGTTTGGCGATTGCATAAACAAAGTCTTTGTTCTTTATTGCCCTCAGATGTTGTAAAATGCGTAGTTTTAGTTTGTTGACAGTGCTGCCTATGTATTCCTTCCCGCATTCACATTTTAGGGCATAGACCACGTGTGTGGTTTCACAGGTGATTCTTTCTTTAATGACTTTTTGTTCGCCAGACATAATGTTAGTTTTCTGTTGATTCATGCCGTGACGGCATGCTTTGCATTTTGGACATTTGAAAAATCCTTTTGCTCTTAGCCATTGTGCTTTGCTTCCACCTTGGTCAGTTCTTTGATAGTGGCTATATGTAAGGATGTCTCCCAGGGAGGGTGCCTTTTTGTATGTGATGTTAAGATGACCCGATGTCATTTCCTTTAAGTCATCATCTTTTCTTAGGATTTTCCAATGATCTTGAAGTGTGTCCCTTATTATTTTGCTAGATGAGTTGAATTGCGTGATGTATCTTATTTTGTTCCTCTCTGGATCCTCATCCTGTTCCAAGGTTGTTCTCTTTGGAAGTAATAGGGCTTCTCTTTTTTCTGTAAAGTTCTTGATTTAGCATTATCTAACACTGTTACGGGATATCCTCTGATTAGGAATCTCCGATACATCTCATCAAGTTGTGAAAGAAACTCCACTTCCTCCGAGCGATTCCTTCGTGCTCTTAAAAATTCCCCGTATGGGACACTCCTTTTTAAACACTTAGGATGAGCACTGTTAGCTGATAAAATGCTATTGCATGCAGTTGTTTTTCGGAAAAGTGTTGTACAGATCTTTTATGTAAACATGAATATCCAGATAGTCTATCTCTATTTTACTGATATTATATGTGAATTGGAGTTGGAAGATGTTGTTATTGAGACTCTTGAAGAAGATGGTAAGATCCTCTGTGTTACCCTCCCATATTAAAAACAGGTCGTCTATATAACGTACCCAGAGTACAATGTGCTCCATCATCGGTTTGTTCTTGTCTGACCAAATTTGTTCTGCCTCCCACATGCCCATGGTGAGATTCGCATATATGTGTGTGTGTGTGTATATATATATATATATATATATATATATATATATATATATATATATATATATATATACATACATACACACATATTTAAGAATCCCAAATATATTAAGTTATTTTAACATTATAGTCTATGTAAGGTTATTTTAAGTTCCCTGCCTCCATTATTTTCTATGAGAGGATATTGCAGCTCTGGTGGTTGGCCATGTGTGGTGCTGAACTCACTACAGGTCTGAGCTGAAGTACATTTTCTATAGTTTTTGGTCATTTTGCCTATAGTAACTTTAGAAGCGCAGTTTCGAAATAATACATTCACTTTCTTGTGGTTGGGTGTGTGCCTCTCACAGAAACCCACCTTAGACATCCATTTATTCCTCTTTAATCCCCCAAAAACCCTCCATTTTGAAATAGGGATTTTACATTTTCCAGCCATTCCTCCCATCACTCTCGCATTTTATATTAAAAGATAAGAGTATGTTATATATTATATTAAAAATAAAATAATTTTTAAAGATGAATCTAAAGAAAACACTTAAAGCAAATCAGTTATAATTTATTATTTTGTATTAAACATATGAAAGATTATGTATAGATATATTTAAAAATATGAAATTACATTGGGGGCGTGGGCAACCGCCAAGCATGGCGGACGCAAGCTAGAGGAGCTCCGTGCTGAGCCCTGACACTGGGGAAGTTATCCTGGCGGCAATAGACCATCAGCGCTGCTAAACCGGCGCCCTGTTCGCCGAACAGCTACGGACAGCCGAGACTCTGTAAGCGAGTCACTTGATGCATGATTTCGTCCTAAATGGCCCGGAAACGTTAGGAGCGAAATCCGCCATGGCGCCGATGCAGTAGCGAGGCGGCGGCGAGGCGTCGACGTGAGCCTTGTGCAGAGAGAACCTGGAGATGCGGACCTGATCGGTGGAACGAGGGCAGATAACCCCCTACATGCCGACCACCGAGTAGACTGCGCAATAAAAGCTACGAGCCAGCCGACTTCTGGGAGAGGAGAACGACCGGGAGCGGCCCAAGATGGCGGGCGGAGCCCTGCAACGGCCCTGAGCGAGGAGGAGACTGGTGAGAGGGATGGGACTGGGAAATGCGTGCTCCCTATCCCTGACCACGCTAACTGCATTGCGGGCAGACGGGGGTGAGCGACCTGCCTAACCTGTCTGCTCTGTGGGAGAGAGCCGCCATAGTGCGGGCGAGTAAACTGTTTGCTGTGTCACGCCCGGTTGACTATGCGGCCCTGACGTGGCCGACACGCAAGCCGGAGGTGAGCTGCGCTGCGCTGAGAGGCTGACAGCTGAAAGCAGAGAGACCGCATCATGGCGAAAGGGGCCCTGATGTGCGCATAAGTGGAGGGACTGGCTGGTTACAGGGGCCCACTGCTGATCGAGGCGTGGCTTATGGGTCGACAGATCGGACTGCTGAAAGGATGTAGGGCCGACTATGTTTGGAACGCCGCCGTGATTTGCTGCACATAAGTGAGAGGTGAGGAGAACAGCCTCTATGTACTGGCCAGCCGAGACGAATACTGGGAGCCAGGCTGAGGTTTACCTGATCGCTGCCACGGTACTTGCCTGGTGAACGCGCACAGCCTTTTACAGTGTTGACATAAACTATCATTGATATCGGAGACCCGGATTGCACGGCAGTGTAATACGGTACACAGAGGTGGGCAGTGTGCAACGTGGCCCAGCGACGGACGGAAGTACCACACACAGTGAGCCAGTGTGGGGGTACTGTGGGCGGATCATCTATACCCAACGAGAGGTGTAGCAGTGTGGTGTGGCGGAGTCGTCTACCCTGGTCCCGCAGCAGTATGGGCTGCCTCAAGGCCAAACTACCGGACCCTCCGCCTCCGGACGGCCCTCCGGATACAGTGCAAGACACCCAGCTGCGAAGCTTGGATCTGGATGTAATTCCACCTACGGAGCCCCCTAGCAATGTAGACAAATTGGATTTGATACTGCAGGAATTACGGGACTCCCGTGGTGTTATCGAAACACAAATCGGTACGTTAACCACCAGCTTTGGTTTATTGAAAGTAGATGACGTGAAGCTAGTAGACAAGGTCAAATCAAACAGAATAGCGCTGGATGACCTCATACCCCAGCAGACAACACACTCCTCACAGATAGAACAACTACAGCGTCAACTGAAAGGGCTTCAAGACAGAGTGGATGATGCGGAAGGGAGATCGAGACGCAATAATGTCGCATACTGGGCATACCGGAACGGAGCAAAGGATCTAACCCCACCCACTTTGTCGAACAATGGCTGCGAGAACAGGTAGCGACGGTGGGTCTCACAGAACACTACAGTGTGGAACGTGCACACAGAGTTCCGCCTCGGCCCCCTCCTCCTGGGGCGCCGCCAAGGCCGATTATAGCGCGGATTTTAAATTACAAAGACCGGGACATGATATTGCGCGCGGCCAGAGAAAATGCTCTGATAACATTTGAAAACAAAACAATTTCTCTCTACCCGGATTTCACTCTGGCGGTGCAGAGGGCGAGAGCCACGTTTCAGGACGTCAAAAAGAAGCTCCCGCTCCAGAAGGTGAAATATGCACTGTTATTTCCAGCTCGCCTTAAAGTCATTCATGATCAGAAAACCCTGTTCTTTGACAGCCCAGGAGACGTGATGGATTGGATGGAAATTACTTTGTCAACACCGGCATCACAGACTTCTTCCCAATCCAGCCGACGACAAAAGCCGCAGACGCAGCGTGTCCGGCGAGATAGAACGGACAGGAGGCGCCAGACTGGACCTGGAAGCGGAGGACACCCTTCGCAGGAACAGATCTCAGACAGTCAAAGAGACGCTATACTGACGGCAGAGGCACTGGCAGCACACGATGCACAGTCGGTGGCAGAAACTATGGACTCCTCTGAAGACACTAATGCCCAGTCTGACTCAGAGAATAACGTGGCACTGTTCCCTTCGGTCACTCCACAGACTGCCGGTGGCTATTTGGGTTGACCACCGCGCTCTTCTTCTCCCGCTGGGATGAGCTGTCAGATGAGTATGAACCTACACAAGTTATGCTGATAATGTCAGATGTATGGGCACCTATATATAAGTTTTAATACTGGAAGGTTTGCTGATTGTATGCTGGGTTTTAGAATGGGGCCCTAGCTGGAGATCGAAAGACCACGATCATTCGACATTGAGTACAGTCCGCAGACTGCGACTACAAATGATTACTTGGGGCACAGGCTGTGTTGTGCTAGCAGATGAATGTAACTGCCCAAATGCTGTAATGATGGATGGTCATGCTGCTTATTGCCAGTATAAAAAGAGAGGGCTGAGGCGGGAGCTCCGCGGATGCTGAAGTACTGTACAGTACACAGTGCGTTAAAGGCTGGTGGTCACCACTCCCCCTGTGGTGACTGCACTATGTTATAGATTATTCGGAGTTCCTGTTGAACTTTTTTTCATTGTATGGTCCTCTAGCGTTTTATGGGAGAACCTTGTATTGGGTGTTTTAAGAGGGTATCTAGTTTTGGGAATGTTCAAAAGTTATGCAGGATCTGATATACTATGCAGTCAGCATGCAAGTAGGTGGTCTCAGAATCACACGTTGGGTGTAGAACGCAATGGTACAGCCTAATACATACACGTACACTTCCTGGAATATCAGGGGTCTAGGATCTATACACAAGAGGCATAGAATTTTAGCACAATTGAACCGCAGGAAGGCACACATAGTGTTTCTCCAAGAACCTCACTTAACACAAGCTGAAGCCACTAAGCTACAGAAGAAGTGGAGAGGTCAATTATTTTTCACGACCTACTCGGCATTTGCTCGAGGGGCTGCGATATGGATTAGGAACGGTACCCGTTCAAACTCCTGGAGCATAGAATAGACTCTAACGGCAGATATGTAGTGTTGCACGGCCTGCTGGACGGAGAACACGTGGTACTGGGTAGTGTTTATGCTCCGAATGCAGAACAGGATAAGTTCCTCGACACATTGAGCACGGTGCTGGGTGATGGGAAGTGACTTTAATGCAGTAATGGATGTTGAGCTGGATAGATCACATCTCCCATTGCAAGGGGTGGGGTGTAGGAAACAAGCGGAAGCTCTTAAAAGATGGGCGGAAGGGTGGGGAGTACGTGATGCATGGCGTGGGCTGCATCCCACTGATAGGGAATACTCCTTTTTCTCTCCACCGCATGGGCTGCACACCCGTATAGATCAAATTTTCTGCTCACTGTCATTACTAGCCAATGTTAAGGAAGCCACCTACCTAGGTAAAACCTTTTCTGATCATAACCCGGTGGAAATTGCATTAACATGGGGGAAAATCCCAACACAAATACCAACTTGGAGGTTGCAAACCCAGCTACTAGAGGACTTAGTGTTCCGGGACACACTCTCCAAGGCAATAGTCAATTACTTTAATGATAATAAGGATACTGCCAGCACGCGGCAGATCGAATGGGATGTTTTCAAAAGTGTAATACAGGGGTGGCAATAGGCACCCGGTGGGGGTGCGTGCCAGGTTATTGGAAAAGCTTACGGAAACTGAAAATACAATAGGGCAGTTGGAAAGAGAAGTGGCATCCCAAGGCACACAAAAAGAGGCACTGCAAGAGGCACACATAACACATGCGGAACTACTGGAAGAACTTCGTGTGATGGTTACAGTTTATATACACAGAAACAGCATGCCATCGCAGACAGAGCAGGTCCGCTACTAGCGAGAATTATAAAAGATGCACCCTCTGTATCCCCCATATTAGAAATTAACAACATGGAAGGCGTAACGGTGCAAACCCAATTGGAAATAAACACTGCTTTTAGGAAGTACTACGAACAGCTATATGCAGCGCCGGTAGAGGTTGAAGGACAGGTATTTGACTCCTTTTTCGAAAGGCTGCAATTCCCTCAGATGTTAGACCCTCACAAATTAGACCTCCAGAGTCCCACAACCAGCACGGAAATAAAAATGGCAATAAAGGCTCTCCCTCGTAACAAAGCACCAGGTAATGATGGCCTACCCATAGAGTTTTACGCAACTTACTCTGACATACTAGTCCCTCACCTACAAGGATTATACCAGGCCACCTTAAATACTGGCTCACTTCCGCTTACCACATTACAAGCGACAGTGATCTCGCTCCCGAAACCAGGCAAGGATAGTAAAGACATAGCAGGTTATAGACCCCTTTCGCTCCTCAACACAGATTCTGAGTAAGATATTGGCGATCAGACTAATGCAGTTCATTCCCCGGTTGATCCACGCTGATCAATGTGGGTTTGTACCGGTACGAAGTACAGCGCTTAATATTAGGAGATTACACCAGATAATGGCATACACCCCAAAGGCTGCTAACCCGCAGGGATGTGTTTCATTGGACCTGCGCCAAGCATTTGATTCCCTACAGTGGCAATTTATGTTACGAACACTTAGTAAGTTTGGAATTCCGGAGGAATTTGCGAACTGGGTACAACTACTATACACAAATCCCACAGCAAGGGCGCGTACGGGGGCACATATATCACAACAATATAGCATAGGTAGGGGTACTAGACAAGGATGCCCGCTTTCACCGTTGTTATTTGTTCTGGCAGTGGAGCCTTTGTTGCTTAAACTTCGTGCGAAGGCAGGTCATAAAGGGATACGAATAGGCACAGAGACGCACATTGTCTCCGCATATGCAGATGACCTAATATTATACATCAATAACCTGGATGGAGACTGCGAGCCTCTACCTTCAATATTCACTGAATTCCAGAGAATTTCAGGACTTTCCATTAATGAGACTAAGTCCTATGTGTTCTTTTTTATTGCTACAACGCGAGATGCATTGTGGCAATTCGGGCGCTGGCAATTCCAGACAGCGACTGATACCTTTAAATACTTGGGGATCCGTGTCTACAGGAATTCGGAAGATTTAATAGAGGGAAATTTAAACAGAGCTATTGCGGCACTGAGGACACAGATTAGATTTTGGTCGTCTCTGCCGCTGTCAGTGGCAGGATGAGTGGCTATTGCCAAGATGGTAATGCTCCCCAGATTGTTGTATTATTTTACTAATCTACCTATAATCATCCCATCGCAAGTGTTTAAACTACTGGACACACTACTGGTGGAATTAATATGGGGTACAGGCCGCAGGCGGATAGGACTCGCTAAACTTCAGCTAGACACAAAACAAGGGGGGCTGGGAGTACCGGACATGAGAGCTTATTGTTATGCCGCCCAACTGCAATGGCTGGCCTACTGGCTGGCAGGCCGCAATCTACATGAAATTGCTATGCCGCGACAAGCCTGGGAGCGGGGAGAGTCACATAC
The DNA here is from genome assembly GCA_963921515.1 of Calotriton arnoldi. Classification (NCBI taxonomy): domain Eukaryota; kingdom Metazoa; phylum Chordata; class Amphibia; order Caudata; family Salamandridae; genus Calotriton; species Calotriton arnoldi. The sequence goes on from CAWUFW010006645.1 coordinate 944,748, forward strand.
ACTAATGCTACCAAATAGCAGACTTCCCTCGTCAGAAAATCTCGGTATGGAATCAACTGTGGTGGCCACATGTAGCCGGTCCATGTCCGGCCCCTGTCAAAAAAGTCAGGAATTTAGGCCTTATGGTAGATAACGATCTTACCTGGGCTCCCCAGATTAACCAAGTCTCATCAGCCTGTTTTTTTATGCTGAAAGGTTTGAGGAAAATTCTTCCTTTCATTCCGCTCTCCCTGAGGAAAACAGTGGTAAGGGCCACGATTCTATCTAGAATCGATTATTGCAACGCTCTCTATTTAGGAGCAAATGCTGCGCAATTCTCTAAATTGCAGTCAATTCAGAATGCAGCAGCGAGAGTATTGCTTAATCTTCCCAAACACCATCCTACATCAACCGGCATAAAACAACTTCACTGGCTTCCAGTACGACAACGGGTTGACTTTAAGTCCCTGTGCTTGGTACACAAAGCCCTGTTTGGTGGAGGATCTAAGGATGTGCAAACTTTGTTTTCTCGTTACGTTCCCACACGAGCGTTAAGATCAGCATCACTTGATCTCCTACAACTCCCCAGGATTAAGAGAGTAAGGTGTGGAGGTAAACGCTTCTCTTTCCTGGCCTCCAAACTCTGGAACTCTCTGCCCACACACCTGAGGTGTCTGCCTAATAGATCGGTCTTTAGGAAGAAAGTTAAAACTTGGCTCTTTTCACAACCCTGAATGTGTTGGCCTGGGGCATTATATATCACTCAGCGCCAAGACGCCTCGGCATTAGTGCGCTTTATAAATACTTTTCAGTCAGTCAGTCAGTCAGTAACACCACTGATGCGAACCGCGTTGGGGTACTGGAAGAGAGCAATACGATGCGCCAAGACACCTACACCTTATGCCTAACATTCCCCTGGTTGGGATCCCCATTCCGACAGGGACGGTATCGTTGAGACATATAACTGCTTGGACGGACGCGCGTGTGAATGCTGTGGGTGGGTTTTTCATGGATGGTATGTTGATGAATCACGACGCTTTTGTAAGAGATCAGGGAGTCCCGAATACACTATTCCTACTACATGCGCATATCACTCGCTACATCCGCGCTGTCTGGGCCCCGGAGGAACGGAGCCAGCGACGCATGAGTTAACTTACATGTAATATCTGATGGGTAAGGGGAGCCACTTGACAAAATGGTTGTACAAAGGGGTTCGAGCACACACGGTAGTGTCGCTGCAGTCCACACGAGACAAATGGAATGCAGATATAGGACGTGTACTTACTGACAAAGAATGGGGTGCACTATTGGAGTATCCGAAGAAAATATCCAGGAATCCAAAATTTAAGCTAATACAGCTTATGATCCTACACCGTGCATATTTGACCCCGCACAAACTCAGTTTAATGTTTCCAAACACAGCAGATGCATGTCCACGGTGTCACTCCCCAAATGCAGCCCTGTTGCACATGCTGTGGGATTGCCCGAGATAGTCTCAATACTGGTCCACAATACACAAGATACTATATGAAGTTGCACCGGTGAGGAATAATGACACGTTGAAGTATTGTTTATTGGGATTGGGACCAAAGGGTAAGAAAGGTAACCCGGCCTGTAAGTTTTTAAATCTGGCTCTGATCCTCGCTAAAAGAAATATTACTATGAAGTGGAAGACTGCTAAACCACCGTCAGTACTAGACTGGTACAATAAAGTTATTTGGTGGGGGAGGGCAGAAGGAGCAGAACTTAAAAGGGAGGAACTGAAGGGACTGCGTAAGAAACCTATCTCGCTGGACTGGATTACGATGCTAGAAGAATTTATAGCCACAGATACGCAGACAGGTTAGAACCTGGGAGATTTGATTGCTAGTAGCTTTTACAAGCAGGATGGAAAGGAAACAAGGGAGTTGTACGTTCAATATACAATGTGAATATTATGGGCTATAACGGTGCTGTTGTGAGTAAATGTTTATATTGCAATGCTGTCAAATGAACGGGAATACAAATAACGGAAGGAACTTGGACTGCAGGGGGAGGGGGAGTTAATGTAGTTTAATATTGGGATTTGTTCTTATAGTATGATATATGCAATATACTGTAACTGGCTATTGGAATTGTACTATACTGAAAATTAATAAAAATATGTTTAAAAAAAAAATGAAATTACATTAAAGTTTTTAATGAAACCAAATGATTAAAATATTGTAAAATGAAATAATAATATTGCATTTATATTTAATTGTTTTCTATTATTTAATTATATATATATATATATATATATATATATATATATATATATATATATATATATTCACTGAAAAAACCATAGGTTTTAGGGACAGTTATAGTTAGTTGGACATTTCACTCGTACAAAACCATAGAAATTCCCCCGTTATAGTTAGTTCAGCTAACTATAACTCGCGCCTACGCAATGCACTGCTAATGACGTCACATATTACATCACTCATGACATTTAAATGTGTATATGTGTAGCATTAGTGCACATATCACATGAACCTTATCATTTTTAGTAAAATCACATTATACACATATGAGGGTGATTTTAATCACAATTTCAAGTCATTAAATGTTATCCATATAATATAGCACACGTTTATGAAGGTTGAATTTCATCTTCACAGAAAGTGCATTATCTACTAAGAAAGGATGGTTTCAGAATTCATTAAGACTTCAATTAATAGGTATATTAGCATGATTAAACACCCACAAAAGTATATTCTCTAATTCCAAAGTAAAGGCACACTTTAATAGTAATGCAACATTTTCATTAATCATTTAATCATGTAAGAAACATGTGCTAAGAGCACTTTCATGTCAAGTGTATGTTAAAATGTATGTGACAAAATTGCCACGTGTAAAGAGTGGGCAACTTTGCACTGCACCACCAATACCACCAGTGTTATCAGCTACAAATGAAAGAGCATGCCTATAAGTAAGCATTCTGCACTGACTCTTTCTCAGAGTGCTTGCACGGGTGTACTGTTCACCCATCGGTGCTTTAACTGGAAATATGTAGTGTTCATACTCACTATCCAGAGTACCTGTTTGCTGCTGAGAAGTGATGGTCCTCTCCCATTACCAGTATTGAGCAAGTGCTGATAAGTGAAGGTACTCTCATGTTCAAATTAAAGAAGTGCAGAACATTACCTGCCCATATACAGCAACAACTCCCATCCATTAAAATTTGGATTATTTTGACAATTGATTCTGTCAGTTATGCGTGCTAGCAAGGAACTGGCCATTCTGAGTAGGTTAACTGGAAACTGACAATTATATATTTAAAAAGGATGTGGAGTGTGCTTACTGCTAGGTTTTATGGGAAGGTTGAAGTTGATCATTGGGAAATGTTGATAACAACTATCTGAATTTATCATATTGAATTAACCTCATGTAAGGACTAGGAGTTGGACCTAATGAGTAAAGTACTAATAATAATGTCTAAACATGTAGGATGGTATTACTATCACAATAGTCCTTATTTAAAAAAGCACACACATTATTTAAGAATTTTTACTTTGTCTTGTTTGATACTGTAATCATGAATTGTATTACAGTATTTATTGTTTAAATGGAACTGATGATGTTGTTTTCGGGAAAGTAAGTTCTGAATATAGTTTGGCTGCAACTAGTGCATATAATAACTACATATTAAAATGTTAATTGTATTTGTGCTTAATTGGAACTGGCAGAGATTTGTGCTAACTGCAAGTATTGTGTGGTAAGTATAGGGGAATGAGGCCAGGTACAGAACAGAGGAAAATCAGACTCTGTGATAAAGGATATTGAGTAAGCCAATATTTAATATAGGCTACTTGAAAACCTATGTGCATACTAAGGCTTGTAGGTTTTCCTGTGTTCTTTGGAAAAACTATCTGTGACAACCTTCTCAACTGGCTAGTGCATCTGCTAGAAATAAATAAAAAGTATCTTTTGGTAAGTGTCATATAGAAATACCAGAACAATGATAATTCTCTTTTGTTTCGTTAACACATGACCATCTCTCCGAGGAAGATGGCCCACACATCAGTATTTCCATGAGACCCATGAGAGGAGGAACAATAAACATGCGTTGGTGTGTGCAGGGCTTTGTGGCCTACATCTGCACACAATTAGCATTTGGAAGCGCATTTTCAATGGAGTTCCCTATCCGCGAAACTCTAAAGCCAATCCTCAGTCATTACTTACCTACAAAATTATTTCAACACCTTATTTTAGAGCTCCTACACATTTCAATATTCTGTCATAAGGCAACATATTTGAAAGTCAATGCACAACTGAACAAACAACTTCACAAGGTAGGTTTTCCTAAATGAGCTGATATTTTTGCTAATTAAGATGTGTAATATATTTTATCTTGAAGGCATTATCAGAATGAGAGTATGCACTTCATGGAGCTGCTTTAAATGCTTTTACATCTCTAAAAGAGCAAGCATCTATGAAAACCACAGAGATTGAAGCCTTTCTCATTGACAGTCACAGCTATTGCATTAAGTGTGTCATAGTGAAATGATTTCTAATTTAATTAATTTAAATATATTGGGGTCGATCACGATCCCAGTCGGAAAGCCTCCGACCTTAGGTCCAAGATCGTTGGTTTCAATTCCGACAGCCTCATTACAATGGAGACTGTTGGTTTGGAAACCAGCCGGACATTCCGGCTGGCTTCCGACAGGCTCAAGGAGCCTGTCTACCAGTCGGAACCAGCATGTAATCCATATGGACTGCGTTTTACGTCGTCCGAAATAAGATGTTGGTTTCCGGCAGGGTTTCCATGCCGGGCTTTTCGACATGAAAACCCTGTCGAAAGTGTCTTTGGGGGCCCCTAGCAGGACCCCTTCAGTCAACGGCCTACGGTTGGGGCCCGAGGGAGCACCTATGGTGCACCCCCTGTTCATCCCTGCACCGTGTGGCAGGCACCGTGAGGTGCCTGCCACGCAGAGCACAGATGAACTCAGACTCCCTTTTCTGTATGGGAGCTTGTGCTGCGGCGGGTTTTCGACCGCAGCCCAAGCTCCCATACAGAAAAGGGAGCTTGCAACCGCACCATGTGCGGTCGCATCATAATTAAGTGGTCAGGACCGCTGACCGGAGATTGGTCGGACCCGTATCTGTGACGCCATTGAGTTAAAATAAAATTCATTTTAAAGGTGTATCTAATGAAAAAACAAATTTATACATATTCATGAAGTATTACAAGAATTAAACGTTACGTATAGAATGAATTTGATTTTTTTTTTTTTAAATGAAGTTACATTTTATTTTTAATGAAAGAAATGACTGTTATTTCAAAATGAAATAATAATATTGTATTTATATAGAGTTGCTTTCTAAGATTTCACTATATATATATTATATATATATATATATGGACAGGAGTTTTCTGTGTAAACCCTCGATAATGCACATCAGAGTCCCAGAGGGTCACAGAAAGGCAGCACTTACATCAGCAAACCCAGGCAAGTTAAAGTTGTTCACTTCTTGTTTATTTTTATTTTTTCATTTTTCATTATTTCTCCATTAATTTTTAAACATGCAAAGTGCAGAGTGCATCAGGAAGCAAAAAGACGACCTACGCGTTTCGGCAAGAGGCCTTCGTCCGGGTCATGTGGTAACATGTGTGGGGTGTTTAAAAGGGGTTGGTTTGACCCGCCCCAATTACAAAAAACAAAATCCCAAATTAAAAACATGTTATTAAGGGAACAGAGATTATATAAATCACATTCAATTAAAGTTGATGGTTTTTAAACTAAATGACATCATATATGACCTTGTAAAGTACTTAAGGTGAGATAATCTTATTGAGTCATAAAAATTTAAATGTACATAGAAAGTTATTTCCTATTGCAAAAACAATTGCGTGGGCCCAACTGTTGGGTTGCTCTCATGACATGTCCATAAGAAATGTGTATGTATATATATATTCCATATTGACTAGATCAATGAATAGGCGGAGAGATGTAACAAAACCCAATCCATTGTAAACAGATTGGCACTACATTTGAAGTGTGAAATTGTTATCCAAATCCGGTAAAGTACCAGATTAGAAGAGAGATGTAAGGATTTAATTTTATCAAATCATGGTATATTTCCTATCCATAAGGAAAGAAACTCAAAACATACGGTGAAGTACCTCACTGTGTTCAAAATTCTACTATATACCACTATTGATATACTTCCTCTTGAAAATTCCACATCCTCTTGAATTAACTAGATCAACATATAACAATTTACATAAATCACCGACAAATAGACCAGTCATGAGAGAATCCCCCACATCTACACTGGGTTTGATCTATATTTCTAATCTTTCAGATGGGCATCTGAGTAAGGACACCACAAAAGCTTGATAATTCAGTTTGACGTTTGATATTGCCCGTGAAGTGTGGCTATTGCCTAAATCACAGTACCACTATAGGTTAAGGCTAGGTTTGTACTTTTAACATGATAGCATTTTTGACTAAGGATCATTGTCTTTAATGCCAGGCTTGTCCAGAATGTCAATCATAAGAAGTTGTGCAGTTCGGCATCTGCGTTCAAGCCCCATGGTATCTCCGTTCCTTTCATGATGATCCATCTGGATTCTGCTTGTTTTAGTAGCTGATCACGGTCTCCCCCTCTGATACTCAGAGGGATGTGTTCTACACCATAATATTTTAGATTGTCAAAGTTGCCATCATGTGCGTTCCAAATGTGTTTGGCGATTGCATAAGCAAAGTCTTTGTTCTTTATTGCCCTCAGATGTTGTAAAATGCGTAGTTTTAGTTTGTTGACAGTGCTGCCTATGTATTCCTTCCCGCATTCACATTTTAGGGCATAGACCACGTGTGTGGTTTCACAGGTGATTCTTTCTTTAATGACTTTTTGTTCGCCAGACATAATGTTAGTTTTCTGTTGATTCATGCCGTGACGGCATGCTTTGCATTTGGACATTTGAAAAATCCTTTTGCTCTTAGCCATTGTGCTTTGCTTCCACCTTGGTCAGTTCTTTGATAGTGGCTATGTGTAAGGATGTCTCCCAGGGAGGGTGCCTTTTTGTATGTGATGTTAAGATGACCCGATGTCATTTCCTTTAAGTCATCATCTTTTCTTAGGATTTTCCAATGATCTTGAAGTGTGTCCCTTATTATTTTGCTAGATGAGTTGAATTGCGTGATGTATCTTATTTTGTTCCTCTCTGGATCCTCATCCTGTTCCAAGGTTGTTCTCTTTGGAAGTAATAGGGCTTCTCTTTTTTTCTGTAAAGTTCTTGATTTAGCATTATCTAACACTGTTACGGGATATCCTCTGATTAGGAATCTCCGATACATCTCATCAAGTTGTGAAAGAAACTCCACTTCCTCCGAGCGATTCCTTCGTGCTCTTAAAAATTTCCCGTATGGGACACTCCATTTTAAACACTTAGGATGAGCACTGTTAGCTGATAAAATGCTATTGCATGCAGTTGTTTTTCGGAAAAGTGTTGTACAGATCTTTTATGTAAACATGAATATCCAGATAGTCTATCTCTATTTTACTGATATTATATGTGAATTGGAGTTGGAAGATGTTGTTATTGAGACTCTTGAAGAAGATGGTAAGATCCTCTGTGTTACCCTCCCATATTAAAAACAGGTCGTCTATATAACGTACCCAGAGTACAATGTGCTCCATCATCGGTTTGTTCTTGTCTGACCAAATTTGTTCTGCCTCCCACATGCCCATGGTGAGATTCGCATATATGTGTGTGTGTGTGTATATATATATATATATATATATATATATATATATATATATATATATATACATACATACACACATATTTAAGAATCCCAAATATATTAAGTTATTTTAACATTATAGTCTATGTAAGGTTATTTTAAGTTCCTTGCCTCCATTATTTTCTATGAGAGGATATTGCAGCTCTGGTGGTTGGCCATGTGTGGTGCTGAACTCACTACAGGTCTGAGCTGAAGTACATTTTCTATAGTTTTTGGTCATTTTGCCTATAGTAACTTTAGAAGCGCAGTTTCGAAATAATACATTCACTTTCTTGTGGTTGGGTGTGTGCCTCTCACAGAAACCCACCTTAGACATCCATTTATTCCTCTTTAATCCCCCCAAAAACCCTCCATTTTGAAATAGGGATTTTACATTTTCCAGCCATTCCTCCCATCACTCTCGCATTTTATATTAAAAGATAAGAGTATGTTATATATTATATTAAAAATAAAATAATTTTTAAAGATGAATCTAAAGAAAACACTTAAAGCAAATCAGTTATAATTTATTATTTTGTATTAAACATATGAAAGATTATGTATAGATATATTTAAAAATATGAAATTACATTGGGGGGGCGTGGGCAACCGCCAAGCATGGCGGACGCAAGCTAGAGGAGCTCCGTGCTGAGCCCTGACACTGGGGAAGTTATCCTGGCGGCAATAGACCATCAGCGCTGCTAAACCGGCGCCCTGTTCGCCGAACAGCTACGGACAGCCGAGACTCTGTAAGCGAGTCACTTGATGCATGATTTCGTCCTAAATGGCCCGGAAACGTTAGGAGCGAAATCCGCCATGGCGCCGATGCAGTAGCGAGGCGGCGGCGAGGCGTCGACGTGAGCCTTGTGCAGAGAGAACCTGGAGATGCGGACCTGATCGGTGGAACGAGGGCAGATAACCCCCTACATGCCGACCACTGAGTAGACTGCGCAATAAAAGCTACGAGCCAGCCGACTTCTGGGAGAGGAGAACGACCGGGAGCGGCCCAAGATGGCGGGCGGAGCCCTGCAACGGCCCTGAGCGAGGAGGAGACTGGTGAGAGGGATGGGACTGGGAAATGCGTGCTCCCTATCCCTGACCACGCTAACTGCATTGCGGGCAGACGGGGGTGAGCGACCTGCCTAACCTGTCTGCTCTGTGGGAGAGAGCCGCCATATTGCGGGCGAGTAAACTGTTTGCTGTGTCACGCCCGGTTGACTATGCGGCCCTGACGTGGCCGACACGCAAGCCGGAGGTGAGCTGCGCTGCGCTGAGAGGCTGACAGCTGAAAGCAGAGAGACCGCATCATGGCGAGAGGGGCCCTGATGTGCGCATAAGTGGAGGGACTGGCTGGTTACAGGGGCCCACTGCTGATCGAGGCGTGGCTTATGGGTCAACAGATCGGACTGCTGAAAGGATGTAGGGCCGGCGATGTTTGGAACGCCGCCGTGATTTGCTGCACATAAGTGAGAGGTGAGGAGAACAGCCTCTATGTACTGGCCAGCCGAGACGAATACTGGGAGCCAGGCTGAGGTTTACCTGATCACTGCCACGGTACTTGCCTGGTGAACGCGCACAGCCTTTACAGTGTTGACATAAACTATCGTTGATATCGGAGACCCGGATTGCACGGCAGTGTAATACGGTACACAGAGGTGGGCAGTGTGCAACGTGGCCCAGCGACGGACGGAAGTACCACACACAGTGAGCCAGTGTGGGGGTACTGTGGGCGGATCATCTATACCCAACGAGAGGTGTAGCAGTGTGGTGTGGCGGAGTCGTCTACCCTGGTCCCGCAGCAGTATGGGCTGCCTCAAGGCCAAACTACCGGACCCTCCGCCTCCGGACGGCCCTCCCGGATACAGTGCAAGACACCCAGCTGCGAAGCTTGGATCTGGATGTAATTCCACCTACGGAGCCCCCTAGCAATGTAGACAAATTGGATTTGATACTGCAGGAATTACGGGACTCCCGTGGTGTTATCGAAACACAAATCGGTACGTTAACCACCAGCTTTGGTTTATTGAAAGTAGATGACGTGAAGCTAGTAGACAAGGTCAAATCAAACAGAATAGCGCTGGATGACCTCATACCCCAGCAGACAACACACTCCTCACAGATAGAACAACTACAGCGTCAACTGAAAGGGCTTCAAGACAGAGTGGATGATGCGGAAGGGAGATCGAGACGCAATAATGTCGCATACTGGGCATACCGGAACGGAGCAAAGGATCTAACCCCACCCACTTTGTCGAACAATGGCTGCGAGAACAGGTAGCGACGGTGGGTCTCACAGAACACTACAGTGTGGAACGTGCACACAGAGTTCCGCCTCGGCCCCCTCCTCCTGGGGCGCCGCCAAGGCCGATTATAGCGCGGATTTTAAATTACAAAGACCGGGACATGATATTGCGCGCGGCCAGAGAAAATGCTCTGATAACATTTGAAAACAAAACAATTTCTCTCTACCCGGATTTCACTCTGGCGGTGCAGAGGGCGAGAGCCACGTTTCAGGACGTCAAAAAGAAGCTCCGGCTCCAGAAGGTGAAATATGCACTGTTATTTCCAGCTCGCCTTAAAGTCATTCATGATCAGAAAACCCTGTTCTTTGACAGCCCAGGAGACGTGATGGATTGGATGGAAATTACTTTGTCAACACCGGCATCACAGACTTCTTCCCAATCCAGCCGATGACAAAAGCCGCAGACGCAGTGTGTCCGGCGGGATAAAACGGACAGGAGGCGCCAGACTGGACCTGGAAGCGGAGGACACCCTTCGCAGGAACAGATCTCAGACAGTCAAAGAGACGCTATACTGACGGCAGAGGCACTGGCAGCACACGATGCACAGTCGGTGGCAGAAACTATGGACTCCTCTGAAGACACTAATGCCCAGTCTGACTCAGAGAATAACGTGGCACTGTTCCCTTCGGTCACTCCACAGACTGCCGGTGGCTATTTGGGTTGACCACCGCGCTCTTCTTCTCCCGCTGGGATGAGCTGTCAGATGAGTATGAACCTACACAAGTTATGCTGATAATGTCAGATGTATGGGCACCTATATATAAGTTTTAATACTGGAAGGTTTGCTGATTGTATGCTGGGTTTTAGAATGGGGCCCTAGCTGGAGATCGAAAGACCACGATCATTCGACATTGAGTACAGTCCGCAGACTGCGACTACAAATGATTACTTGGGGCACAGGCTGTGTTGTGCTAGCAGATGAATGTAACTGCCCAAATGCTGTAATGATGGATGGTCATGCTGCTTATTGCCAGTATAAAAAGAGAGGGCTGAGGCGGGAGCTCCGCGGATGCTGAAGTACTGTACAGTACACAGCGCGTTAAAAGGCTGGTGGTCACCACTCCCCTGTGGTGACTGCACTATGTTATAGATTATTCGGAGTTCCTGTTGAACTTTTTTTCATTGTATGGTCCTCTAGCGTTTTATGGGAGAACCTTGTATTGGGTGTTTTAAGAGGGTATCTAGTTTTGGGAATGTTCAAAAGTTATGCAGGATCTGATATACTATGCAGTCAGCATGCAAGTAGGTGGTCTCAGAATCACACGTTGGGTGTAGAACGCAATGGTACAGCCTAATACATACACGTACACTTCCTGGAATATCAGGGGTCTAGGATCTATACACAAGAGGCATAGAATTTTAGCACAATTGAACCGCAGGAAGGCACACATAGTGTTTCTCCAAGAACCTCACTTAACACAAGCTGAAGCCACTAAGCTACAGAAGAAGTGGAGAGGTCAATTATTTTTCACGACCTACTCGGCATTTGCTCGAGGGGCTGCGATATGGATTAGGAACGGTACCCCGTTCAAACTCCTGGAGCATAGAATAGACTCTAACGGCAGATATGTAGTGTTGCACGGCCTGCTGGACGGAGAACACGTGGTACTGGGTAGTGTTTATGCTCCGAATGCAGAACAGGATAAGTTCCTCGACACATTGAGCCCGGTGCTGGGTGATGGGAAGTGACTTTAATGCAGTAATGGATGTTGAGCTGGATAGATCACATCTCCCATTGCAAGGGGTGGGGTGTAGGAAACAAGCGGAAGCTCTTAAAAGATGGGCGGAAGGGTGGGGAGTACGTGATGCATGGCGTGGGCTGCATCCCACTGATAGGGAATACTCCTTTTTCTCTCCACCGCATGGGCTGCACACCCATATAGATCAAATTTTCTGCTCACTGTCATTACTAGCCAATGTTAAGGAAGCCACCTACCTAGGTAAAACCTTTTCTGATCATAACCCGGTGGAAATTGCATTAACATGGGGGAAAATCCCAACACAAATACCAACTTGGAGGTTGCAAACCCAGCTACTAGAGGACTTAGTGTTCCGGGACACACTCTCCAAGGCAATAGTCAATTACTTTAATGATAATAAGGATACTGCCAGCACGCGGCAGATCGAATGGGATGTTTTCAAAAGTGTAATACAGGGGTGGCAATAGGCACACGGTGGGGGTGCGTGCCAGGTTATTGGAAAAGCTTACGGAAACTGAAAATACAATAGGGCAGTTGGAAAGAGAAGTGGCATCCCGAGGCACACAAAAAGAGGCACTGCAAGAGGCACACATAACACATGCGGAACTACTGGAAGAACTTCGTGTGATGGTTACAGTTTATATACACAGAAACAGCATGCCATCGCAGACAGAGCAGGTCCGCTACTAGCGAGAATTATAAAAGATGCACCCTCTGTATCCCCCATATTAGAAATTAACAACATGGAAGGCGTAACGGTGCAAACCCAATTGGAAATAAACACTGCTTTTAGGAAGTACTACGAACAGCTATATGCAGCGCCGGTAGAGGTTGAAGGACAGGTATTTGACTCCTTTTTCGAAAGGCTGCAATTCCCTCAGATGTTAGACCCTCACAAATTAGACCTCCAGAGTCCCATAACCAGCACGGAAATAAAAATGGCAATAAAGGCTCTCCCTCGTAACAAAGCACCAGGTAATGATGGCCTACCCATAGAGTTTTACGCAACTTACTCTGACATACTAGTCCCTCACCTACAAGGATTATACCAGGCCTCCTTAAATACTGGCTCACTTCCGCTTACCACATTACAAGCGACAGTGATCTCGCTCCCGAAACCAGGCAAGGATAGTAAAGACATAGCAGGTTATAGACCCCTTTCGCTCCTCAACACAGATTCTGGTAAGATATTGGCGATCAGACTAATGCAGTTCATTCCCCGGTTGATCCACGCTGATCAATGTGGGTTTGTACCGGTACGAAGTACAGCGCTTAATATTAGGAGATTACACCAGATAATGGCATACACCCCAAAGGCTGCTAACCCGCAGGGATGTGTTTCATTGGACCTGCGCCAAGCATTTGATTCCCTACAGTGGCAATTTATGTTACGAACACTTAGTAAGTTTGGAATTCCGGAGGAATTTGCGAACTGGGTACAACTACTATACACAAATCCCACAGCAAGGGCGCGTACGGGGGCACATATATCACAACAATATAGCATAGGTAGGGGTACTAGACAAGGATGCCCGCTTTCACCGTTGTTATTTGTTCTGGCAGTGGAGCCTTTGTTGCTTAAACTTCGTGCGATGGCAGGTCATAAAGGGATACGAATAGGCACAGAGACGCACATTGTCTCCGCATATGCAGATGACCTAATATTATACATCAATAACCTGGATGGAGTCTGCGAGCCTCTACCTTCAATATTCACTGAATTCCAGAGAATTTCAGGACTTTCCATTAATGAGACTAAGTCCTATGTGTTCTTTTTTATTGCTACAACGCGAGATGCATTGTGGCAATTCGGGCGCTGGCAAATCCAGACAGCGACTGATACCTTTAAATACTTGGGGATCCGTGTCTACAGGAAGGCGGAAGATTTAATAGAGGGAAATTTAAACAGAGCTATTGCGGCACTGAGGACACAGATTAGATTTTGGTCGTCTCTGCCGCTGTCAGTGGCAGGATGAGTGGCTATTGCCAAGATGGTAATGCTCCCCAGATTGTTGTATTATTTTACTAATCTACCTATAATCATCCCATCGCAAGTGTTTAAACTACTGGACACACTACTGGTGGAATTAATATGGGGTACAGGCCGCAGGCGGATAGGACTCGCTAAACTTCAGCTAGACACAAAACAAGGGGGCTGGGAGTACCGGACATGAGAGCTTATTGTTATGCCGCCCAACTGCAATGGCTGGCCTACTGGCTGGCAGGCCGCAATCTACATGAAATTGCTATGCCGCGACAAGCCTGGGAGCGGGGAGAGTCACATACACTAATGCTACCAAATAGCAGACTTCCCTCGTCAGAAAATCTCGGTATGGAATCAACTGTGGTGGCCACATGTAGCCGGTCCATGTCCGGCCCCTGTCAAAAAAGTCAGGAATTTAGGCCTTATGGTAGATAACGATCTTACCTGGGCTCCCCAGATTAACCAAGTCTCATCAGCCTGTTTTTTTATGCTGAAAGGTTTGAGGAAAATTCTTCCTTTCATTCCGCTCTCCCTGAGGAAAACAGTGGTAGGGGCCACGATTCTATCTAGAATCGATTATTGCAACGCTCTCTATCTAGGAGCAAATGCTGCGCAATTCTCTAAATTGCAGTCAATTCAGAATGCAGCAGCGAGAGTATTGCTTAATCTTCCCAAACACCATCCTACATCAACCGGCATAAAACAACTTCACTGGCTTCCAGTACGACAACGGGTTGACTTTAAGTCCCTGTGCTTGGTACACAAAGCCCTGTTTGGTGGAGGATCTAAGGATGTGCAAACTTTGTTTTCTCGTTACGTTCCCACACGAGCGTTAAGATCAGCATCACTTGATCTCCTACAACTCCCCAGGATTAAGAGAGTAAGGTGTGGAGGTAAACGCTTCTCTTTCCTGGCCTCCAAACTCTGGAACTCTCTGCCCACACACCTGAGGTGTCTGCCTAATAGATCGGTCTTTAGGAAGAAAGTTAAAACTTGGCTCTTTTCACAACCCTGAATGTGTTGGCCTGGGGCATTATATATCACTCAGCGCCAAGACGCCTCGGCATTAGTGCGCTTTATAAATACTTTTCAGTCAGTCAGTCAGTCAGTAACACCACTGATGCGAACCGCGTTGGGGTACTGGAAGAGAGCAATACGATGCGCCAAGGCACCTACACCTTATGCCTAACATTCCCCTGGTTGGGATCCCCATTCCGACAGGGACGGTATCGTTGAGACATATAACTGCTTGGACGGACGCGCGTGTGAATGCTGTGGGTGGGTTTTTCATGGATGGTATGTTGATGAATCACGACGCTTTTGTAAGAGATCAGGGAGTCCCGAATACACTATTCCTACTACATGCGCATATCACTCGCTACATCCGCGCTGTCTGGGCCCCGGAGGGAACGGAGCCAGCGACGCATGAGTTAACTTACATGTAATATCTGATGGGTAAGGGGAGCCACTTGACAAAATGGTTGTACAAAGGGGTTCGAGCACACACGGTAGTGTCGCTGCAGTCCACACGAGACAAATGGAATGCAGATATAGGACGTGTACTTACTGACAAAGAATGGGGTGCACTATTGGAGTATCCGAAGAAAATATCCAGGAATCCAAAATTTAAGCTAATACAGCTTATGATCCTACACCGTGCATATTTGACCCCGCACAAACTCAGTTTAATGTTTCCAAACACAGCAGATGCATGTCCACGGTGTCACTCCCCAAATGCAGCCCTGTTGCACATGCTGTGGGATTGCCCGAGATAGTCTCAATACTGGTCCACAATACACAAGATACTATATGAAGTTGCACCGGTGAGGAATAATGACACGTTGAAGTATTGTTTATTGGGATTGGGACCAAAGGGTAAGAAAGGTAACCCGGCCTGTAAGTTTTTAAATCTGGCTCTGATCCTCGCTAAAAGAAATATTACTATGAAGTGGAAGACTGCTAAACCACCGTCAGTACTAGACTGGTACAATAAAGTTATTTGGTGGGGAGGGCAGAAGGAGCAGAACTTAAAAGGGAGGAACTGAAGGGACTGCGTAAGAAACCTATCTCGCTGGACTGGATTACGATGCTAGAAGAATTTATAGCCACAGATACGCAGACAGGTTAGAACCTGGGAGATTTGATTGCTAGTAGCTTTTACAAGCAGGATGGAAAGGAAACAAGGGAGTTGTACGTTCAATATACAATGTGAATATTATGGGCTATAACGGTGCTGTTGTGAGTAAATGTTTATATTGCAATGCTGTCAAATGAACGGGAATACAAATAACGGAAGGAACTTGGACTGCAGGGGGAGGGGGAGTTAATGTAGTTTAATATTGGGATTTGTTCTTATAGTATGATATATGCAATATACTGTAACTGGCTATTGGAATTGTACTATACTGAAAATTAATAAAAATATGTTTAAAAAAAAAATGAAATTACATTAAAGTTTTTAATGAAACCAAATGATTAAAATATTGTAAAATGAAATAATAATATTGCATTTATATTTAATTGTTTTCTATTATTTAATTATATATATATATATATATATATATATATATATATATATATATATTCACTGAAAAAACCATAGGTTTTAGGGACAGTTATAGTTAGTTGGACATTTCACTCGTACAAAACCATAGAAATTCCCCGTTATAGTTAGTTCAGCTAACTATAACTCGCGCCCCGCAATGCACTGCTGATGACGTCACATATTACATCACTCATGACATGGTCAGTGACATCACTGATGACATCACTGATGACATCTCAAATGACATCACTGATGACATCACTGATGACATCATCCAGTGACTGTGTTTCTGTAAAGTTTAAATATGTTTAATATATATAGGGAAAGGCTTATTGAAGAATGGGTGGGTGTATAAGTGTCTGAATGGATGATTTAGTACGTGAGTGACTGACTCTACAAGTGAGTGATTAAATGTATCTTACTGAATGCATGGGTTAGTGACTAAACTGTGTGAATGTCTGTATCCGTCTGTCTGTTGGTTTGTAAGCGGCTGCATGGCTTTCTGAATAGCTACATGAGTGTCTACATGGGTTATTGATTGATTGTCTGAGTATCTGTATGGGTGCCTGAGTGTTTGTGTGGGTGGGGTGTGTGTGACTCTGTGCATAGATGTGTGAGTTGGTGATTCACTGGGTGCATGGTTTCAAGAGTGCATCTGTGATGGACTGTATGGGTGGGTGAGTGTGTGTATGGGTGTGTTAGTGATTGAATGTATATCTCAGTGGTACATGTGTGAGTAACTACATATGTGAAAGGCAGTATATATGTGTGTTGGAGTATATAAATGGCTATAAGTGAGAGTGTGTGATTGTGAGAGTGGCTGTATGGATGAGTGTGTACTTGTATCAGTGATTGTATAAGAGCGTAAGAATGTGCTAGTATTTGTATGAGTAAGTGAGCTGGTGTGTGTATAACTGTATAGGTGAGTAAATGGGTGTGTGATTAAGTTTTTTGCATGACTGACTAGGTGTGTGAGTACCTCTATGGATGAGTGGCGGTGTGTGAGTGTTTATATAGGTGTATGAGTGCATATGATAGTCCTGTACTGAGTGACTAAGTATGAGTGACTGTACGGGTGAGTGAGTGGATGTGTGTGTAGACCTAAGAATCAGTGAGTGGGTATGTAGTTTTTGGTGTTGGAGTGTCTATGGTTTTGAGAATGGCAGTCTGTAATTTAGAGTGGGTGTATCAAAAGTTATATTAGGGTGTGAGAAGATGCATGAAATTATCACATGGATGATGTCATCAGTGATGTAATTTGAGATGTCATCAGTGATGTCATCAGTGATGTCACTGACCATGTCATGAGTGATGTAATATGTGACGTCATCAGCAGTGCATTGCGGGGCGCGAGTTATAGTTAGCTGAACTAACTATAACGGGGAATTTCTATGGTTTTGTACGAGTGAAATGTCCAACTAACTATAACTGTCCCTAAAACCTATGGTTTTTTCAGTGAATTTCAAAGGTTTTTTAAATGCTAATTTCTAACTATAACGTGTCTGAAACCTATGGTTTTTTCAGTGAATTTCAAAGGTTTTTAAATGCTAATTTCTAACTATAACGTGCCTGAAACCTATGATTTTTTAAGTGAATTTCAAAGATTTTTTTAAATGCTAGTTTCTAACTATGCCTACAGAGGTAGGACATGTGAAGAAAGAAGAAAAAACGCACAGAAAGAAGCAAAAGATGTGCAGAAAGAACCAACAGAGGAGCAGAAAGAGGCCTTGTTGCAAAATCATCCTGTGCCCACAACGTTTTCAGACGGGTACTGGTGGTAACTGACTCTGACTAACCAGAGCCAGTGCTATGCTAAAAGACACTTAGAATACAGTGAAAACACCTACATACACTAGGGAACACTATGCGTTGGGGTACCCCTGTGATTAGCATGACCTCCTCTGCAAGTCCCTAGTACATAATAGGGCAGGGGATTAAAACTACCTCTTAAAACGCGCTACAGGGCGTGTTTGCACAGTGGTGAAGGGAGGGGGGCCTGAGGTGACATGTGTGCAAACGCACCCGTGGCGCGTTTTAAGTTGCGGGATTAAGTCCCCTTGAATTCTGAGGGTCCCTCGGGCCCAACTAGCCCCCAGGTACCTACAGTTAGGACCACAGAGCTGAGTTGCAGAGAGGCATTCCGAGGCCACGCACCTTTTTTCACCTCTCTGCAACGCAACTCTGTTGTGCTTACTGAAGGTACCTGGTGGGCTAGTTGGCCCCAGGGTCCCTCAGGATTCAAAGGGAATTAATTCCCCAACTTAAAACGCACCACAGGGCGTGTTTGCGCACATGTCACCTGAGGCCCCGCCCCTCCCTTCACCACTGTGCAAACGCGCCCCGTGGTGCGTTTTAAGTTGGGGGATTAGGTCACCTTGAATTCTGAGGGTCCCTGGGGCCCAACTAGCCCACTAGGTACTTCCAGTAAGCACCACAGGCCTGCGTTGCAACGCCTGTAACAAATTGTGCAGTTGTGTTTAGGTAGTGAAGAGGGTCGTGCTGGGGGTAGTGTTTTAGGGTTTAGGGTAGTGCAGTGGTGTTTGTGTAGTGTAGGGGGTCATGCTAGGGGTACATTTTGGGTTTAGGGTAGTGCAGTGGTGTTTGGGTAGTGTAGGGAGTCGTGCTGGGGGGATTGTTTTAGGGTTTAGGGTAGTGCAGTGGTGTTTGGGTAGTGTAGGGGGTCGTGCTGGGGGTAGTGTTTTAGGGTTTAGGGTAGTGCAGTGGTGTTTGGGTAGTGTAGGGGGTCATGCTCGGGGTAGTGATTTAGGGTAGTGCAGTGGTGTTTGGGTAGTGTAGGGGGTACTGCTGGGGGTAGTGTTTTAGGGTTTAGGGTAGTGCAGTGGTGTTTGGGTAGTGTAGGGATACTGCTGGGGGTAGTTTTTAGGGTTTAGGGTAGTGCAGTGGTGTTTGGGTAGTGTAGTGGTTCGTGCTGGGGGTAGTTTTTAGGGTTTAGGGTAGTGCAGTGGTGTTTGTGTAGTGTAGGGGGTAGTGTTTTAGGGTTTAGGGTAGTGCAGTGGTGTTTGTGTAGTGTAGGAGGTCGTGTTTTAGGGTTTAGGGTAGTGCAGTGGTCTTTGGGTAGTGTAGGGAGTCGTGCGGGGGTAGTGTTTTAGGGATTAGGGTAGTGCATTGGTGTTTGGGTAGTGTAGGGGGTCATGCGGGGGGTAGTGTTTTAGGGATTAGGGTAGTGCATTGGTGTTTGGGTAGTGTAGGGGGTCATGCGGGGGGTAGTGTTTTAGGGTTTAGGGCAGTGCAGTGGTGTTCGGGTAGTGTAGGGGGTCGTGCTGGGGGAGTGTTTTAGGGTTTAGGGCAGTGCAGTGGTGTTCGGGTAGTGTAGGGGGTCGTGCTGGGGGAGTGTTTTAGGGTTTAGGGCAGTGCAGTCGTGTTCGGGTAGTGTAGGGGGTCGTGCTGGGGGAGTGTTTGAGGGTTTAGGGCAGTGCAGTCGTGTTCGGGTAGTGTAGGGGTTGTGCTGGGGGTAGTATTTTAGGGTTTAGGGTAGTGCAGTGGTGTTCGGGTAGTGTAGGGGTCATGCTGGGGGTAGTGTTCTAGGGTTTAGGGCAGTGCAGTGGTGTTTGGGCAGTGTAGGGGGTAATGCTGGGGGTGGTGTTTTAGGGTTTAGGGCAGTGCAGTGGTGTTCGGGCAGTGTAGGGGGTCGTGCTGGGGGTGGTGTTTCAGGGTTTAGGGCAGTGCAGTGGTGTTCGGGCAGTGTAGGGGTGGTGTTTCAGGGTTTAGGACAGTGCAGTGGTGTTCGGGCAGTGTAGGGGGCCGTGCAGGGGGTGGTGTTTCAGGGTTTAGGGCAGTGGTGTTCGGGCAGTGTAGGGGGTCGTGCTGGGGTGGTGTTTCAGGGTTTGGGGCAGTGCAGTGGTGTTCGAGCAGTAAAGGGGTCGTGCTGGGGGTGGAGTTTCAGGGTTTAGGGCAGTACAGTGGTGTTCGGGCAGTGTAGGGGGCGGTGCAGGGGTGGTGTTTCAGGGTTTAGGGCAGTGCAGTGGGGTTCAGGCAGTGTAGGGGGTGCTGCAGGGGGTAGTGTTTCAGGGTTTAGGGCAGTGCAGTGGTGTTCGGGCAGTGTAGGGGGTCATGCAGGGGGTGGTGTTTCAGGGTTTAGGGCAGTGCAGTGGTGTTCGGGCAGTGTAGGGGGTCGTGCTGGGGCTGGTGTTTCAGGGTTTAGGGCAGTACAGTGGTGTTCGGGCAGTGTAGGGGGTCGTGCTGGGGCTGGTGTTTCAGGGTTTAGGGCAGTGCAGTGGTGTTCGGGCAGTGTAGGGGGTTGTGCTGGGGCTGGTGTTTCAGGGTTTAGGGCAGTGCAGTGGTGTTCGGGCAGTGTAGGTGGTCGTGCTGGGGCTGGTGTTTCAGGGTTTAGGGCAGTGCAGTGGTGTTCGGGCAGTGTAGGGGTCCTGCTGGGGCTGGTGTTTCAGGGTTTAGGGCAGTGCAGTGGTGTTCGGGCAGTGTAGGGGGTCTTGCTGGGGCTGGTGTTTCAGAGTCTAGGGCAGTGCAGTGGTGTTCGGGCAGTGTAGGGGGTCTTGCTGGGGCTGGTGTTTCAGGGTTTAGGGCAGTGCAGTGGTGTTCGGGCAGTGTAGGGGGTCGTGCTGGGGGTGGTGTTTCAGGGTTTAGGGCAGTGCAGTGATGTTTGGGCAGTGTAGGGGGTCGTGCTGGGGCTAGTGTTTCAGGATTTAGGGCAGAGCAATGGTGTTCAGGCAGTGTAGGGGGTTTTGCTGGAGGTGGTGTTTCAGGGTTTAGGGCAGTGCAGTGGTGTTAGTGCAGTGTAGGGGGTGGTGTTTCAGGGTTTAGGGCAGTGGTGTTCAGGCAGTGTAGGGGGTCTTGCTGGGGTTGATGTTTCAGGGTTTAGGGCAGTGCAGTGGTGTTCGGGCAGTGTAGGGGGTCGTGCTGGGGGTGGTGTTTCAGGGTTTAGGGCAGTGCAGTGGTGTTCCGGCAGTGTAGGAGGTCGTGCAGGGGGTGGTGTTTCAGGGTTTAGGGCAGTGCAGTGGTGTTCGGGCAGTGTAGGGGGTCGTGCTGGGGGTGGTGTTTCAGGGTTTAGGGCAGTGCAGTGGTGTTCGGGCAGTGTAGGGTGTCGTGCTGAGGGGTGGTGTTTCAGGGTTTAGGGCAGTGCAGTGGTGTTCGGGCAGTGTAGGGGGTCGTGCAGGGGGTGGTGTTTCAGGGTTTAGGGCAGTGCAGTGGTGTTCGGCCAGTGTAGGTGGTCTTGCTGGGGGTGGTGTTTCAGGCTTTCGTGCAGTGGTGTTCGGGCAGTGTAGGGGGTCTTGCTGGGGGTGGTGTTTCAGGGTTTAGGGCAGTGCAGTGGTGTTCGGGCAGTGTAGGGGGTCTTGCTGGGGCTGGTGTTTCAGGGTTTAGGGCAGTGCAGTGGTGTTCGGGCAGTGTAGGGGTCGTGCTGGGGCTGGTGTTTGAGGGTTTAGTGTAGTGCAGTGGTGTTCGGGCAGTGTAGGGGTCATGCTGGGGCTGGTGTTTCAGGGTTTAGGGCAGTGCAGTGGTTTTCGGGCAGTGTAGGCGGTCGTGCTGGGGCTGGTGTTTCAGGGTTTAGGGCAGTGCAGTGGTGTTCGGGCACTGTACGGGGTTGTGCTGGGGCTGGTGTTTCAGGGTTTAGGGCAGTGCAGTGGTGTTCGGGCAGTGTAGGGGGTCGTGCTGGGGGTGGTGTTTCAGGGTTTAGGGCAGTGCAGTGGTGTTCGGGCAGTGTAGGGGGTCGTGCTGGGGCTGGTGTTTCATGGTTTAGGGCAGTGCAGTGGTGTTCGGGCAGTGTAGGGGGTCATGCTGGGGGTGGTGTTTCAGGGTTTAGGGCAGTGCAGTGGTGTACGGGCAGTGTAGGGGGTCTTGCTGGGGGTGGTGTTTCAGGGTTTAGGGCAGTGGTGTTCGGGCAGTGTAGGGGGTCTTGCTGGGGGTAGTGTTTCGGGGTTTAGGGCAGTGCAGTGGTGTTCGTGCAGTGTAGGGGATCGTGCAGGGGTGGAGTTTCAGGGTTTAGGGCAGTGCAGTGGTGTTCGGGCAGTGTAGGGGGTCATGCAGGGGGTGGTGTTTCAGGGTTTAGGGCAGTGCAGTGGTGTTCGGGCAGTGTAGGGGGTCATGCAGGGGGTGGTGTTTCAGGGTTTAGGGCAGTGCAGTGGTGTTCGGGCAGTGTAGGGGTCGTGCTGGGGCTGGTGTTTCAGGGTTTAGGGCAGTGCAGTGGTGTTCGGGCAGTGTAGGGGGTCTTTCTGGGGGTGGTGTTTCAGGGTTTAGGGCAGTGGTGTTCGGGCAGTGTAGGGGGTCTTGCTGGGGGTGATGTTTCAGGGTTTAGGGCAGTGCAGTGGTGTTCGGGCAGTGTATGGGGTCATGCTGGGGGTAGTGTTTCAGGGTTTAGGGCAGTGCAGTGGTGTTCGTGCAGTGTAGGGGGTCGTGCTGGGGGTGGTGTTTCAGGGTTTAGGGCAGTGCATTAGTGTTCGGGCAGTGTAGGGGTCGTGCAGGGGGTGGTGTTTCAGGGTTTAGGGCAGTGCAGTGGTGTTCGGGCAGTGTAGGGGGTCGTGCTGGGGGTGATGTTTCAGGGTTTAGGGCAGTGCAGTGGTGTTCGGGCAGTGTAGGGGTCGTGCTGGGGGTGGTGTTTCAGGGTTTAGGGCAGTGGTGTTCGGGCAGTGTAGGGGGTCTTGCTGGGGGTGATGTTTCAGGGTTTAGGGCAGTGCAGTGGTGTTCGGGCAGTGTAGGAGGTCTTGCTGGGGGTAGTGTTTCAGGGTTTAGGGCAGTGCAGTGGTGTTCGGGCAGTGTAGGGGTCATGCTGGGGGTGGTGTTTCAGGGTTTAGGGCAGTGCAGTGGTGTTCGGGCAGTGTAGGGGGTCGTGAAGGGGGTGGTGTTTCAGGGTTTAGGGCAGTGCAGTGGTGTTCGGGCAGTGTAGGGGGTCGTGCTAGGGTATGTGTTTCAGGGTTTAGGGCAGTGCAGTGGTGTTCGGGCAGTGTAGGGGGTCGTGCAGGGGCTGGTGTTTCAGGGTTTAGGGCAGTGCAGTGGTGTTCGGGCAGTGTAGGGGGTCGTGCTGGGGGTAGTGTTTTAGGGTTTAGGGTAGTGCAGTGGTGCTTGTGTAGTGTAGGGGGTCGTGCTGGGGGTAGTGTTTTAGGGTTTAGGGTAGTGCAGTGGTGTTTGTGTAGTGTAGGGGGTCATGTTTTAGGGTAGTGCAGTGGTGTTTGGGTAGTGTAGGGGGTCGTGCTGGGGGTAGTGTTTTAGGATTTAGGTTAGTGCAGTGGTGTTTGGGTAGTGTAGGGGTCGTGCTGGGGATAGTGTTTTAGGGTTTAAGGTAGTGCAGTGGTGTTTGTGTAGTGTAGGGGTCGTGCTGGGGGTAGTGTTTTAGGGTTTAGGGTAGCGCAGTGGTGCTTGTGTAGTGTAGGGGTCGTGCTGGGGGTAGTGTTTTAGGGTTTAGGGTAGTGCAGTGGTGTTTGTGTAGTGTAGGGAGTCATGTTTTAGGGTAGTGCAGTGGTGTTTGGGTAGTGTAGGGGGTCGTGCTGGGGGTAGTGTTTTAGGATTTTGGTTAGTGCAGTGGTGTTGGGTTAGTGTTTTAGGGTTTAGGGTAGTGCAGTGGTGTTTGTGTAGTGTAGGGGGTCATGCTGTGGGTAGTGTTTTAGGGTTTAGGATAGTGCAGTGGTGCTTGTGTAGTGTAGGGGGTACTGCTGGGGGTAGTGTTTTAGGGTTTAGGGTAGTGCAGTGGTGTTTGGGTAGTGTAGGGATACTGCTGGGGTAGTTTTTTAGGGTTTAGGGTAGTGCAGTGGTGTTTGGGTAGTGTAGTGGTTCGTGCTGGGGTAGTTTTAGGGTTTAGGGTAGTGCAGTGGTGTTTGTGTAGTGTAGGGGGTAGTGTTTTAGGGTTTAGGGTAGTGCAGTGGTGTTTGTGTAGTGTAGGAGGTCGTGTTTTAGGGTTTAGGGTAGTGCAGTGGTCTTTGGGTAGTGTAGGGAGTCGTGCGGGGTAGTGTTTTAGGGTTTAGGGTAGTGTAGGGGTCATGCGGGGGGTAGTGTTTTAGGGATTAGGGTAGTGCATTGGTGTTTGGGTAGTGTAGGGGGTCATGCGGGGGGTAGTGTTTTAGGGTTTAGGGCAGTGCAGTGGTGTTTGGGTAGTGTAGGGGGTCGTGCTGGGGGAGTGTTTTAGGGTTTAGGGCAGTGCAGTGGTGTTCGGGTAGTGTAGGGGGTCGTGCTGGGGGAGTGTTTTAGGGTTTAGGGCAGTGCAGTCGTGTTCGGGTAGTGTAGGGGGTCGTGCTGGGGGAGTGTTTGAGGGTTTAGGGCAGTGCAGTCGTGTTCGGGTAGTGTAGGGGTTGTGCTGGGGGTAGTATTTTAGGGTTTAGGGTAGTGCAGTGGTGTTCGGGTAGTGTAGGGGGTCATGCTGGGGGTAGTGTTCTAGGGTTTAGGGCAGTGCAGTGGTGTTTGGGCAGTGTAGGGGTAATGCTGGGGGTGGTGTTTTAGGGTTTAGGGCAGTGCAGTGGTGTTCGGGCAGTGTAGGGGGTCGTGCTGGGGGTGGTGTTTCAGGGTTTAGGGCAGTGCAGTGGTGTTCGGGCAGTGTAGGGGGTGGTGTTTCAGGGTTTAGGACAGTGCAGTGGTGTTCGGGCAGTGTAGGGGGCCGTGCAGGGGGTGGTGTTTCAGGGTTTAGGGCAGTGGTGTTCGGGCAGTGTAGGGGGTCGTGCTGGGGGTGGTGTTTCAGGGTTTGGGGCAGTGCAGTGGTGTTCGAGCAGTAAAGGGGGTTGTGCTGGGGGTGGTGTTTCAGGGTTTAGGGCAGTGCAGTGGTGTTCGGGCAGTGTAGGGGGCGGTGCAGGGGTGGTGTTTCAGGGTTTAGGGCAGTGCAGTGGTGTTCAGGCAGTGTAGGGGGTGCTGCAGGGGTAGTGTTTCAGGGTTTAGGGCAGTGCAGTGGTGTTCGGGCAGTGTAGGGGGTCATGCAGGGGGTGGTGTTTCAGGGTTTAGGGCAGTGCAGTGGTGTTCGGGCAGTGTAGGGGGTGGTGCTGGGGCTGGTGTTTCAGGGTTTAGGGCAGTACAGTGGTGTTCGGGCAGTGTAGGGGTCGTGCTGGGGCTGGTGTTTCAGGGTTTAGGGCAGTGCAGTGGTGTTCGGGCAGTGTAGGGGGTTGTGCTGGGGCTGGTGTTTCAGGGTTTAGGGCAGTGCAGTGGTGTTCGGGCAGTGTAGGTGGTCGTGCTGGGGCTGGTGTTTCAGGGTTTAGAGCAGTGCAGTGGTGTTCGGGCAGTGTAGGGGTCCTGCTGGGGCTGGTGTTTCAGGGTTTAGGGCAGTGCAGTGGTGTTCAGGCAGTGTAGGGGGTCTTGCTGGGGCTGGTGTTTCAGAGTCTAGGGCAGTGCAGTGGTGTTCGGGCAGTGTAGGGGGTCTTGCTGGGGCTGGTGTTTCAGGGTTTAGGGCAGTGCAGTGGTGTTCGGGCAGTGTAGGGGTCGTGCTGGGGGTGGTGTTTCAGGGTTTAGGGCAGTGCAGTGGTGTTTGGGCAGTGTAGGGGGTCGTGCTGGGGCTAGTGTTTCAGGATTTAGGGCAGAGCAATGGTGTTCAGGCAGTGTAGGGGTTTTGCTGGAGGTGGTGTTTCAGGGTTTAGGGCAGTGCAGTGGTGTTAGTGCAGTGTAGGGGGTGGTGTTTCAGGGTTTAGGGCAGTGGTGTTCAGGCAGTGTAGGGGGTCTTGCTGGGGTTGATGTTTCAGGGTTTAGGGCAGTGCAGTGGTGTTCGGGCAGTGTAGGGGGTCGTGCTGGGGGTGGTGTTTCAGGGTTTAGGGCAGTGCAGTGGTGTTCCGGCAGTGTAGGAGGTCGTGCAGGGGTGGTGTTTCAGGGTTTAGGGCAGTGCAGTGGTGTTCGGGCAGTGTAGGGGGTCGTGCTGGGGGTGGTGTTTCAGGGTTTAGGGCAGTGCAGTGGTGTTCGGGCAGTGTAGGGTGTCGTGCTGAGGGGTGGTGTTTCAGGGTTTAGGGCAGTGCAGTGGTGTTCGGGCAGTGTAGGGGGTCGTGCAGGGGGTGGTGTTTCAGGGTTTAGGGCAGTGCAGTGGTGTTCGGCCAGTGTAGGTGGTCTTGCTGGGGGTGGTGTTTCAGGCTTTCGTGCAGTGGTGTTCGGGCAGTGTAGGGGGTCTTGCTGGGGGTGGTGTTTCAGGGTTTAGGGCAGTGCAGTGGTGTTCGGGCAGTGTAGGGGGTCTTGCTGGGGCTGGTGTTTCAGGGTTTAGGGCAGTGCAGTGGTGTTCGGGCAGTGTAGGGGGTCGTGCTGGGGCTGGTGTTTGAGGGTTTAGTGTAGTGCAGTGGCTTTCGGGCAGTGTAGGGGGTCATGCTGGGGCTGGTGTTTCAGGGTTTAGGGCAGTGCAGTGGTTTTCGGGCAGTGTAGGCGGTCGTGCTGGGGCTGGTGTTTCAGGGTTTAGGGCAGTGCAGTGGTGTTCGGGCACTGTACGGGGTTGTGCTGGGGCTGGTGTTTCAGGGTTTAGGGCAGTGCAGTGGTGTTCGGGCAGTGTAGGGGGTCGTGCTGGGGGTGGTGTTTCAGGGTTTAGGGCAGTGCAGTGGTGTTCGGGCAGTGTAGGGGGTCGTGCTGGGGCTGGTGTTTCATGGTTTAGGGCAGTGCAGTGGTGTTCGGGCAGTGTAGGGGGTCATGCTGGGGGTGGTGTTTCAGGGTTTAGGGCAGTGCAGTGGTGTACGGGCAGTGTAGGGGGTCTTGCTGGGGGTGGTGTTTCAGGGTTTAGGGCAGTGGTGTTCGGGCAGTGTAGGGGGTCTTGCTGGGGGTAGTGTTTCGGGGTTTAGGGCAGTGCAGTGGTGTTCGTGCAGTGTAGGGGATCGTGCAGGGGTGGAGTTTCAGGGTTTAGGGCAGTGCAGTGGTGTTCGGGCAGTGTAGGGGGTCATGCAGGGGTGGTGTTTCAGGGTTTAGGGCAGTGCAGTGGTGTTCGGGCAGTGTAGGGGGTCATGCAGGGGGTGGTGTTTCAGGGTTTAGGGCAGTGCAGTGGTGTTCGGGCAGTGTAGGGGTCGTGCTGGGGCTGGTGTTTCAGGGTTTAGGGCAGTGCAGTGGTGTTCGGGCAGTGTAGGGGGTCTTTCTGGGGGTGGTGTTTCAGGGTTTAGGGCAGTGGTGTTCGGGCAGTGTAGGGGGTCTTGCTGGGGGTGATGTTTCAGGGTTTAGGGCAGTGCAGTGGTGTTCGGGCAGTGTATGGGGTCTTGCTGGGGGTAGTGTTTCAGGGTTTAGGGCAGTGCAGTGGTGTTCGTGCAGTGTAGGGGTCGTGCTGGGGGTGGTGTTTCAGGGTTTAGGGCAGTGCATTAGTGTTCGGGCAGTGTAGGGGTCGTGCAGGGGGTGGTGTTTCAGGGTTTAGGGCAGTGCAGTGGTCTTCGGGCAGTGTAGGGGGTCGTGCTGGGGGTGATGTTTCAGGGTTTAGGGCAGTGCAGTGGTGTTCGGGCAGTGTAGGGGGTCGTGCTGGGGGTGGTGTTTCAGGGTTTAGGGCAGTGGTGTTCGGGCAGTGTAGGGGGTCTTGCTGGGGGTGATGTTTCAGGGTTTAGGGCAGTGCAGTGGTGTTCGGGCAGTGTAGGAGGTCTTGCTGGGGGTAGTGTTTCAGGGTTTAGGGCAGTGCAGTGGTGTTCGGGCAGTGTAGGGGTCATGCTGGGGGTGGTGTTTCAGGGTTTAGGGCAGTGCAGTGGTGTTCGGGCAGTGTAGGGGGTCGTGAAGGGGTGGTGTTTCAGGGTTTAGGGCAGTGCAGTGGTGTTCGGGCAGTGTAGGGGGTCGTGCTAGGGTATGTGTTTCAGGGTTTAGGGCAGTGCAGTGGTGTTCGGGCAGTGTAGGGGGTCGTGCAGGGGCTGGTGTTTCAGGGTTTAGGGCAGTGCAGTGGTGTTCGGGCAGTGTAGGGGGTCGTGCTGGGGGTAGTGTTTTAGGGTTTAGGGTAGTGCAGTGGTGCTTGTGTAGTGTAGGGGGTCGTGCTGGGGGTAGTGTTTTAGGGTTTAGGGTAGTGCAGTGGTGTTTGTGTAGTGTAGGGGGTCATGTTTTAGGGTAGTGCAGTGGTGTTTGGGTAGTGTAGGGGGTCGTGCTGGGGGTAGTGTTTTAGGATTTAGGTTAGTGCAGTGGTGTTTGGGTAGTGTAGGGGGTCGTGCTGGGGATAGTGTTTTAGGGTTTAAGGTAGTGCAGTGGTGTTTGTGTAGTGTAGGGGGTCGTGCTGGGGGTAGTGTTTTAGGGTTTAGGGTAGCGCAGTGGTGCTTGTGTAGTGTAGGGGGTCGTGCTGGGGGTAGTGTTTTAGGGTTTAGGGTAGTGCAGTGGTGTTTGTGTAGTGTAGGGAGTCATGTTTTAGGGTAGTGCAGTGGTGTTTGGGTAGTGTAGGGGGTCGTGCTGGGGGTAGTGTTTTAGGATTTTGGTTAGTGCAGTGGTGTTGGGTTAGTGTTTTAGGGTTTAGGGTAGTGCAGTGGTGTTTGTGTAGTGTAGGGGGTCATGCTGTGGGTAGTGTTTTAGGGTTTAGGATAGTGCAGTGGTGCTTGTGTAGTGTAGGGGGTCTTGCTGGGGTAGTGTTTTAGGGTTTAGGGTAGTGCAGTGGTGTTTTTGTAGTGTAGGGGGTCATGTTCTAAGATGCAACGCTCCAATACCTGACCAGTCTGCACTACATAAAACTGCAAAAAACTAAAAATAAAAAGTGTTTTGCACACTTTTGTCATTGGGCTATATGTGGGCTACATCTGGGTAATATTAGTGCTACATTTGGGCTCTTTTTCACTGGTGGCCATCTTGGAAGACTTCTTTGTTATGAAGTTTCCTAATTTCCTCATTTACTGCAGTCTCCTCAGTAGGAAATGCTTTCAGTTTTTACTTTGATTCCATCAAGAAGGCATTCAGATGTGTCACACATTTGCCATAAATTCAGAATGTTATTACTCTAGTTGTTCATTAGATCACTGTAGTAAAGCTACTGCTCACCAAGGAGTTAACTGGAAGTCTACTGCTGGTATTGAAAGTGATTGTTTCAGTCTGCATGTCAGAATTTTCTAATGAAATAGAAGAGGATTTGAGATCTCACTTAAAACATGCACTAAATTTTCTTTTTGCAGCACTAACCATAATTTCTATGGCAAAATGAACCCCCTCATTTTGTTCCTTTTTAAATTAAATGTTTTAAGTGTTACCAGTTTATTCCAATCAAGATGGCTTCAGGTGTGCCATACTTTTGTCATAAGTAAGGCTGTTAGCACTCTAGTTGTTCTTTAGAACACTCTGGGAAGCTGCAGTAGAACACAAAGGCATCAACTGACAGGCTGCTCCTGTTGAAATATAACAGGAAGATATTTGAGATCACACTTGAAACATGTCCTAATTTTTCTTTCCAGAGCACTAACCATAATTTCTATGACAAGATGAACCCCATCATTTTGTTCCTTTTTAAATTAAATGTTTTAAGTGTTACCAGTTTATTCCAATCAAGATGGCTTCAGGTGTGCCATACTTTTGTCATAAGTATGGCTGTTAGCACTCTAGTTGTTCTTTAGAACACTCTGGGAAGCTGCAGTAGAACACAAAGGCATCAACTGACAGGCTGCTCCTGTTGAAATATAACAGGAAGATATTTGAGATCACACTTGAAACATGTCCTAATTTTTCTTTCTACAGCACTAACCATAATTTCTATGACAAAATGAACCCCATCATTTTGTTCCTTTTTAAATTAAATGTTTTAAGTGTTACCAGTTTATTCCAATCAAGATGGCTTCAGGTGTGCCATACTTTTGACATAAGTAAGACTGTTAGCGCTCTAGTTGTTCTTTAGAACACTCTGGGAAGCTGCAGTAGAACACAAAGGCATCAACTGACAGGCTGCTCCTGTTGAAATATAACAGGAAGATATTTGAGATCACACTTGAAACATGTCCTAATTTTTCTTTCCAGAGCACTAACCATAATTTCTATGACAAGATGAACCCCATCATTTTGTTCCTTTTTAAATTAAATGTTTTAAGTGTTACCAGTTTATTCCAATCAAGATGGTTTCAGGTGTGCCATACTTTTGTCATAAGTAAGGCTGTTAGCACTCTAGTTGTTCTTTAGAACACTCTGGGAAGCTGCAGTAGAACACAAAGGAATCAACTGACAGTCTCTGCCCTTGTTGGATGTACATGTTTTACTGAGAATGTCAGACTTCATTCTCACATGACTGAGAAAGATAATGTGAATTTACAGAAAATATGCTCTCATTTTAGCTTCTGGAGCACCTTCCAAAACTGTATGGGACAAGCATGTGAAAATAGTTCTCTCAAACATGATTCATGATATCCCAGCAGAAGGTTTTTCACAGGGTAAAATCACCTTAGAACACACCACAATTCCTGAAATTAGTATGGTACCATCAACAAATGAATTCTAATGTAACTAAAGTCTGTTATCACCCTTTATAGTTCTCCTTTTGGTAACCCTCAAAATCTTCGATTCACTACAAAGCATTTCAATGGGGTACTATCATTTATATTGGTCCCAAGATGGCTGCCAGCAATTCCAGGATGAAGTGCTGACAGCCAATCAGATCTCACGATGACATGTGTGGTTAGGCTCCGCCCAGATATATATGTGTTTTTACTTTTGATTTTCTCAGCAACTACTGAACGGATTTACACCATTTAACAAAAGGGTTCTTTTGAACCAAGAACTACCTCTTTGCCAAATTTGGTGTAATTCCGTTCAGCAGTTCGGGCTGTAGCCTTGCATAAAGTTTCCTATGGGAAATTGATTTTTTGACTCTTATTTTTTTAATTTCTCCGCAACTACTGAACGGATTTACACCATTTAACAAAAAGGGTTCTTTCTGAACCAAGAACTACCTCTTTGCCAAATTTGGTGTAATTCCGTTCAGCAGTTCGGGCTGTAGCCGTGTCTAAAGTTTCCTATGGGAAAATGAATGGGGAAAACACGTTTTGGGACCCCCCTTTTTTCTCGGCCCCCGCTTGACGAATCACCCTGAAACTTTCAGGGTAGGAGCGGACCGGAGCGGGCCATAAAGTTTGAAAATTTTGCGAAGATTCGTCAACCGACGCAAGAGTTATTTCAAATATAATGTCGCGGATTTCCTATGGAAAATAGATCCTAACTATAACTATCTACTGGCGACCGCATAAATTATGCAAAAAAGAAGAAGAGAACTCTGGGTAGTTCCCAAGTTTAGGTGGAAGGCAGCTTCTGTGTAGAGCACCCTCAACACCAGCGACACTCTAGATTTGCTCTATCAAAGTTTTTAAGCATAGGATTAGCACAGTGCTATCCACGCCGAGATAGAAAGGGACAAAGGGGCCGATTACGATGGTGGGCGGATCACCCCCGCCGGGCCGGCGGTGGTCACCGCCGGCCTGGCAGGGGCGATCCACCCACCATCCAGACCGCAAAGACCTCCGCCATATCATGATGGCTGGGGGGTCCGCGGCGGACGGAAAGACTGTCCGCCGCTTTTCCGGCGGTCGACTCGTCGACCGGCGGAAAACGTGTTGAATATGGAGGCGTGTCTGGAAGACACCGCCATCCATATTGCGATGAAGGGTGAGAGCAGCCTTTCCATGGCTGCATTGCCGCCATGGAAAGGCTGGTGGTTCCTGCCGTTGGGGGCCCGTAGCGGGCCCCCATATAGTTGGGGGAGTGGTGGGTGCACATGGGGGGTGCCTATGGTAACCCCCTGCATTTGCATGTACAATGTGGCTGTCACGTTGTGCATGTAAAGGCACGACATGTCTATTTTACATTGCAGCGGGTGCTGCTTGCAGCACCGCCGCCGCAATGTAAAATATACGGGATGCGCCCGCCAGTATGGCGGGCGCATCCTAATGTGTATTGCGGGACCGCCGCACCTATGGCAGGTGGTCCCTTTCGCAAATGCGATGGCGGGCGGACTTTGTCCGCCCGCCATCGTAATGACCCCCATAGTCTTTTGCCATTTCTACAGCAAAGTCTTTAAGCATAGGAATAGCACAGTGCTATCCATGCCGAAGCTGCCTTCCACCTAAACTTGGGAACTACCCAGAGTTCTCTTCTTCTTATATATATATATATATATATATATTGCTCCAACAGTTCTGGAAAGATGAAACGGACCCAAAGTTCTTCGTGCAAGGTAATTTATTTGATTTCTACACCCAGCACACCGCCATGACGCATTTCAGCCTTCAAGAGGCCTTGATCACATGACGCCATGAGGAGTGACCCGCATTTTTAAAGTGATAGTGCAACACCATGTGACATATTGCCAATAGACATAGTAAACATATTGCGCTGTTCTGTAAGTATCTAGTACATTGTAAGCGTTAATGCCACAGTCCAGTACTTTGGATTTAGAAGTGTAACTTCACAATGAATATTTCCAAATGCATATACAGGTCCTGTGTAGCAGGCACTGAGCTGATAATTGTCTTCTATACAGCCCGACATTTGAAAAATGTAACAATGTTAGAGAGTGACACCCCAGTGGGTAATTTCAAATATCGCAATCTGACACATCCTCTACAATTTGTGCCTGCCATGATAATTCTTACAGTGCTATCGCATATAAATAACAGCTCATCAATGAATTAGTGCAAAATAAGCAGATATTGTGCAAATGTGCAAATGGTTATTCATTAATATACAAGTGTAAAATACATTGGAATTCAGCAAAACAGGAGTAGTCGTTTCATTAATGAATTGTGCAATATAGGCAAATAGTGTGCAAATACACAAATAATCATTCATTAAAATAGAAGATGTAAAGGATATCTTCTATACTGCCTGCAAGATGGAACACCGCTGGAAAATAACACCCTAGTGGGTAGTATTCAAAGTATTGCAATCAGCCATGTCCTCTACAACTTCTGCCTACCATGATGACTAATACAATGCTGTAACATATCAATAGCAGCTCATTGACAAATTTGTGCAAAATAAGCAGGTATTGTGCAAATATGTGAATGGAAATATATAGAATACAATAAAATCTGGTCAAAACAACCATAGCCATAAAAAAACATGCATATGTAATCCTAAACCTGGGTAAAAAGTAACCCTGGGCATAATACTTTGCTACGCTCACGAAGCATGCAAAGTTTGTGCTACTACGCACTACGCAAATTGCACGTAGCAGAGTGAATAACTGTACTAATAAACGTAGCGTAGCAGGAGTATAATAAACTCCTTCAAATGCTTTGATAAAGCAATTTTTTATGCTAAAAAGCATATAACCAATTCACAAAAATGAATGTTGACAATAAAATATCAAGCAATGAGAGAGGTGATGATTTTGGAGTCCCCCTAACCTAGGGGAGGACCAAGCAGATGCCTTGAACACAAAAAGCATATCATGTGAACGATTCAATGGTGGTCCCTTCCTCCTAGGACCACCCCAAGCACAGTTATGGGCAAAAATACAATCCCAACCAAAGGCCCTGCAAAGCATTATGGGACGAGATTAGCAGTGGGCAGTGAATATTATAGTGTCCAATATCAAAATAATTCTACAAAGAGCTGCAGTTCAACTAGTCGTCACTGGGTGTCGTCCCTCAAGAGTGAAATGCAAAAGTATTGAAAACCTTTCATGAAGCTTTTGCATTTGACTCGTGAGGGACGACACCTAGTGACGACTAGTTGAACTGCAGCTCTTTGTAGAATTATTTTGATATTGGACACTATAATATTCACTGCCCACTGCTAATCTCGTCCCATAATGCTTTGCAGGGCCTTTGGTTGGGACTGTATTTTTGCCCATAACTGTGCTTGGGGTGGTCCTAAGAGGATGGGACCACCACCTAATCATTCAATAAGATGTGCTTTTTGTTTTCAAGACATCTGCTTGGTTCTCTCCCTAAGTTAGCGAGGATACCAAAATCATCACCTCTCTCACTGCTTTTTGTTTTCACTTTAGTGAAATGACTATATGCAATTTTAGCATATAAAGACAGAGATATTTATTTTATCTTAACTTGCACTGTACAAGTTTGCTTTTGGTAATTATTGTACAGTGCAGTGAGTCAAGCACACAGCTAGCACTACGCCCAGGCTTAATAATAATAACAAACTCCTTCAAATGCTTTGATAAAGCAATTTTTTATGCTAAAAAGCATATAACCAATTCACAAAAATGAATTTTGACATATCAAGCAATGAGAGAGGTGATGATTTTGGAGTCCCCCTAACCTAGGGGAGGACTAAGCAGATGCCTTGAACACAAAAAGCATATCATGTGAACGATTCAATGGTGGTCCCTTCCTCCTAGGACCACCTCAAGCACAGTTATGGGCAAAAATACAATCCCAACCAAAGGCCCTGCAAAGCATTATGGGACGAGATTAGCAGTGGGCAGTGAATATTATAGTGTCCAATATCAAAATAATTCTACAAAGAGTTGCAGTTCAACTAGTCGTCACTGGGTGTCGTCCCTCACGAGTCAAATGCAAAAGCTTCATGAAAGGTTTTCAATACTTTTGCATTTCACTCTTGAGGGACGACACCCAGTGACGACTAGTTGAACTGCAGCTCTTTGTAGAATTATTTTGATATTGGACACTATAATATTCACTGCCCACTGCTAATCTCGTCCCATAATGCTTGCAGGGCCTGTGGGATTGTATTTTGCCCATAACTGTGCTTGGGAGTGGTCCTAGGAGGAATCGTTCAATAAGATGTGCTTTTTGTTTTCAAGACATCTGCTTGGTTGTTGGTTCTCTCCCTAAGTTAGTGAGGATACCAAAATCATCACCTCTCTCACTGCTTGTTAACTTTTTGTTTTCACTTTAGTGAAATGACTATATGCATTTTTAGCATATAAAGACAGAGATATTTATTTTATCTTAACTTGCACTGTACAAGTTTGCTTTTGGTAATTATTGTACAGTGCAGTCAAGCACACAGCTACGCACTACGCAATTTGCATAGCTACGTGTAGTTGAAGCTGTACTTCACGTAGCTACGTGAAGTGCTACTACGCAAACTACGCCCGGGCTTAGTAAAAAGGTTTAAAAACTTTAAAAAGAATTTCATTATTCCTTCTAAAAGTCTTGAAAAAATATATATTATTCGGTAAGCTTTAAATATTATTACTACATAAATATCTAAAATTTATATACATGTGACATCCAGCCAATTCGTTCTTGGTTGCATTGCAATGATATGGCTGATTTATTTGTCAAGACTGGTTATTACACTACTATATACGCTACTGCATTGATACGCCTGGAACATAGCTATATTGTTCATATGTATTCGCGCCCTGATGGGCACTATGTATAATCTGCATCAACTAAAGTGCTCGTGCAAAAAGTGCTGACTAAAAAAGTGTTAAAAAAGAAAATATATTTCATATCTATTTACATACTAATAGGACAGGTGTGTAAAATGTTCTCAAAAATGCATCCAACTATATCCTGAATTATTTTAAAGGCAGGTGTAAAAATCCTCACTGGAGTTGAGCCCGTTGGGCGTCTTTGTATCCAACTCCAGGATGTACCTTGTTTCCAGTTTCCTGAGCAAAGCTTCACGGTCACCACCACGCCTAAGTGGCGGAACATTGTCCACCACAAAATAGCTGAGGTGGTCCAGGCAATTACCATGGGCCTCCTTGAAGTGCCTGGGGACCGGATAAGCTGCATCGCTATTGCTGATGGCCCGCATGTGCTGGAGTATCCGTTTGTGTACCTGCAACTTGGTACTACCAACATATTGCAGGCCACACGAACACTCCAGCACGTATATGGCAAACTCAGGGCGATAAAAATATTGCCGCTTTATCGGCAAAAAGTGCCGCTAAAGTGGCGATACTGCCCTTGATAATATGCCCCAAAGTCTTTTGCCATTTCTACAGCAAAGTCTTTAAGCATATGAATAGCACAGTGCTATCCATGCCGAAGCTGCCTTCCACCTAAACTTGGGAACTACCCAGAGTTCTCTTCTTCTATATATATATATATATATATATATATATATTGCCATCATACGTGCGTGATACTGCAGATTTCTTAAGACAAATCAACAAGGTGGAATGGAAGGAAGACTATTTATTGATGACAATGGACGTAACGTCCTTATATACCAGCATAAAACATGAGGATGGCATCCAAGCCATAAAACATTACCTGACACAAAGATCAACATATCATAATGAGCATAACAACATGCTTTTGGAAATGATAGAGTTCTGTTTAACTAATAACCACTTTATGTTTAACAATCTTTTGTTTCAGCAAACTAGAGGAGTGGCCATGGGGGCCAGCTTTTCTCCCAGTTACGCCTGTCTTCATATGGGCTGCTGGGAGGAAGTGGTCCTCATGGGTAAGTACAGCCATCACATTGAGAACCATGTACAGACATGGCTTCGTTATATAGATGATTTATTTGTGATATGGCGTGGCACTCAACAGGAGGCCCTATCCTTTGTTGAAACTTTGAATAATAACCAATTGAACCTACATTTCACAACCAACATAAGCGCAAATACAGTCAACTTCCTTGACACCCAGATATACATCAATCAGAGTAAAATAGAGAGCAGGCTTTATCGTAAAGAAACGGCGGGAAATACCACTCTTCACGCAACTAGCGCTCACCCGAGACATCTCATTAACAGTATACCGTACGGTGAGATGTTGCGGCAACGCCGTATATGTAGTAATGATCAAGATTTAAAAACAGCTCAGGAGACTCAAGGAAAGAGGATATAGCAAACATATTATCACTAGAGCTATATCAAAATCTATGCTCCCTAGTAGGGATTCCTTACTTAATGATAAACAAATGGGCACACACATATCAAGTAAAAGTCTTGAACAAAGAAAAAAAGAAACAGAAAATACGTTCAGAATGATCACCAGATATAGCAACCAGCACATTAAGCTACAAAAGATCATACAAAAAAACTGGCCGCTAGTACTAAATGATGCCGTGATTGGACCCCTGCTGCCGCAGAGGGTGTCCATCACATACAGCAAATCACCATCTATGAGGGATGCTCTGGTTAACACCAGTCCAGAGATAATTGAATAGACAAGCTGGCTAGAAACCAACAATTGTTTTTTTAAGTGCAGGTCTTGCAAGGCGTGTGCCCATGGTATAAACAAAAATACATACTGAATATGCTGTCTATGTTTTGGAATGTCCATGTGGCCTCCAGTACATAGGCAGCACAAAACTGCAAGTACACAAGCGCATCCTAAAACATTTACGTGCCATTAGTAACCAGGATAACACTTATCCGGTGGCACGTCACTTCAGAGAGGCCCACAATTCCAAAAATACAGATCTCAAGTATTACGTCATTGACAGTGTACCACCTAGCAGACGGGGAGGTGATGGGAATCGAAATTACGAAGACTAGAAACGAGATATATATTACAACTAGATTCCAAATCACCAGGAGGTCTTAACGCAACTGAGGATATGTATACTTGCCTAGGCTGAAGTACAGTATTAATTGACCAACATGATTGATTTAAGATATGTTTTAGTTGCATTAGAGGACAACAATTATGATAATCACAGGTTAATAATGACAAAATATCAGACACCAATGTAGTGGCTAAATATCTTTACGTATTTATACACATTGAGTAACAACTGTAATTTTTAATCTCAAAATTACTATAGAATATACATAATGAGAAAACAGTGTTTGTTATTTGCCAAGTACATGTATTTTACATCTAAGGAATTGTTATTAAGGCAGTTATTTATTTATTAACAGTCTTTTAATAATGTGTGTATATATATGTATTTATATTTCTGTATATATATTTATATATTTATGAAAATGCATATTTATTGGTTTTATCTGTTTTTACCAAGAATACACATAACTATATTGCCATTTTTTGCACATCTGATATGTCTCCATCAATCGTGATACCAAATCTGCCCTTAACGATGCAAAGTTCAACATATTCTCTCAATCAACAAAGTTCAATACAAAGGTACAGATCCTCAGGCATTAACGATTACTAGGCCTATTGAACTTACCCATATGGCCACCACATACTTTGTTCCAAGTTGATTTAATGTATTGATATCGATTCAGGTACACACATGATTTCTATGAGGAGTTCATTGATTTTAACACACTTAGCCACACCTTTTTTAGTCACACTGGCACTTTAAGGTAACATAGACTCTTTTACAATTAATTTGTATACCTCCTAAAGCCATCAAGGTCTATAATTTTATGCATTCAGGTAGAACGCAACAGATCTACACACAGATATAAATTGGCAACATTTCATCGATAGAGTGAATTTCAAACTCGCGAAATTGTGATCTTTTGGTAAATTGCATAAAAGTGAGGTATTATACCAAAATAACAACTTAAACGAGGAATCAAAGTATGTATACCTTTGGCAAAACAATATACGCAAATGAGGAGATAAGATGTATTGTTTTTATGTCTATGAATTTTAACTATCACGTGATTGTAATTTGTTCACGCACCTGTCACTTTAAATTCATTCACAATGGTTCTCTCTGTGTCATGTGATCAAGGCTCGTAGGAGCCGAAACGTTATGGCGGCACAGCAATAAATAAATAAAGAAACTGACATCCTGGGTCCGTGTCCGTGTTTGGAGCTGATTCCGGTGGCACGCGGAGCAAAGATATATATATATATATATATATATATATATATATATATATATATATATTATCTACTGGTGGTCGCCAGTAGATAGTTATAGTTAGGACCTATTTTCCATAGGAAATCCGCGACATTCTATTTGAAATAACTCTCTTGCCGGTTGACGTATCTTCGCGAAATTTTCAAACTTTGTGGGCGCTCCGGTCCGCTCCTACCCTGAAAGTCTTGGGGTGATTCGTTAAGCGGTGGCCGATAAAAAAGGGGGGTCCCAAAACGCGTTTTCCCCATTCATTTTTCCATAGGAAACTTTAGACACGACTACAGCCTGAACTGCTGAACGGAATTACACCAAATTTGGCAAAGAGGTAGTTCTTGGTTCAGAAAGAACCCTTTTTGTTAAATGGTGTAAATCCGTTCAGTAGTTGCTGAGAAAATCAAAAGTAAAAGTACATATATATCTATGGGCACGGAGGATCCGCGCACCCTCCCGATCACGAGCTGTCTGCTAATTGGCTGTCAACACTCCAAATCAGGAAGTGTTGGCAGCCATCTTGTTCCTTGGTAGAACCGAGGAACAAGAAAGCAGTAAAAAAAGTGCGCAAACGCACAAAGGGGGCAGGGTAGAAACACCCTGACCCCCTAGGTCTGCTCAGGGGGTCCCACAAAGACCCCTGGGCAAAAAAGCATTTTTTTTTTTAAATCGGCAGGATGCGCTCAGGGTGCGCGGATCCTGCCGATAAAACAAATCGAAGCGCGGTCTCCGCGCTTCGATAGTTAATTTGCCCCGGGTGGGCCAAGTCCCGGGGGCATGCTGGGGGGTTTATTTTATGTATGGGGGGCCTCTAAGGGCCTCCCAAGCCCGGGGACCGCCACCCCCGGGGCTTTATTTGAAAAAGTAGCGGGAGGGCTCTGAGCCCTCCAGCAGCCCGGGACCACCAACTCCCGGGGCTTCTTTATTTTTAAATTAACATGTGGGGGGCTCCAGCCCCCCACACGCCCGGAGACCACCACCTCCCGGGGCACTAACAGAATTGAAAATGGGGGTCCGTTAAGGACCCCGAGCCC
Source organism: Calotriton arnoldi (assembly GCA_963921515.1). NCBI lineage: Eukaryota > Metazoa > Chordata > Amphibia > Caudata > Salamandridae > Calotriton > Calotriton arnoldi. Next base: position 984,541 of record CAWUFW010006645.1, read on the forward strand.
CGGGACCACCACCTCCCCGGGGCTGTGCATTTGGATGGGAGGGGCCGCGCGGCCCCCTCCTGGAGCCTGTGGTTGCCCTGGGGACCGCCACCCCCAGGGCCGGCTCCTGCAGTGTCCCGGGTGCCTACCCCGGGACACTGCTGTTTGCAATGACAGGACGGGAGCCTCGCGGCTCCCGTCCTGTCATTACAAACTGCTTTGGATATTGGAAGAGAGAGCAGGGAAACCTGCTCTTGCTTCCAATATCCAAAGACAATTGCTTTTCCACACGGGGAGCAGCATGTTAGCTGCTCCCCATGTGAAAAGCAATGCCGGCTCCCGTAGAACACGGGGAGCCGAGCGTGGACTGTGGGGGTTTGGGGACCCCCACAGTCACCAACCAGAGGCCAGGCCCCGGGGGATGGGGTCCCCGGGGCAAGTTGTGGCTCGGGAGGGGGCCACGTGGCCCCCTCCCCAGAAATAATTAAAACATTATTATTTTTTTTTTTTAAAAAGGCCTGCCCCGGGGGATGGGGTCCCGGGGCAAAAGGAGGCCTGAGGAGAGGGGCCACGCAGCCCCCCTCCTTAAAAATTAATGTAAAAGTGTGGCCATGCCCCGGAGGATGGGGTCCCCGGGGTAGGATTCGGCCAGGGGAGGGGGGCCACGCGGCCCCCTTCCCGTATAATTTAAAAAAAAGGGGATAAGGCCCTGGGGGATGGGGTCCCCAGGGCCCAAAAATAGGAAAAAGGAAGGGGGCCACACAGCCCCCCTTCAGGGGAAAAAAAACAAACAAAAAAAAAAACGATCGGGCCGCAGGCCCCGCCCCCTTCCTTCACCACTCTGCAAACGCGTCCCCTGGCGCGTTTGCAGATGCGGAAGTAATTCCCCTTCAATACTGAGGGTCCCTGGGGCCAACTAGCCCACCAGGAACCTCCAGTATGCGCCAGGAGGCTGCGTTGCAGAGAGGTGTACAGAGGCCACGCCCCTTTTACACCTCTCTGCAACGCAGCTCTGTGGCGCTTTTTGGATATACCTGTTGGGCTAGTTGGCCCCCAGGGACCCTCAGGATTCAAGGGGAGTTAATCCCCCCAACTTAAAACGCGCCAGGGGGCGCGTTTGCACAGTGGTGAAGGGAGGGGCGGGGCTTCAGGTGACATGTGTGCAAACAGGCCCCGTGGCGTGTTTTAAGATGGGGGATTAAGTCCCCTTGAATCCTGAGGGTCCCTGGAGTCCAACTAGCCCACCATGTACTTCCAAAAGCGCCACAGAGCTGCCTTGCAGAGAGGTGTAAAAGGGGTGTGGCCTCTGTACACGTCTCTGCAACGCAGCCCCTGGTGCATACTGGAGGTTCCTGGTGGGCTAGTTGGCCCCCAGGGACCCTCATGATTAAAGGGGACTTAATCCCCCAACTTAAAACGCGCCACGGGGCGCATTTGCACAGATGTCACCTCAGGCCCCGCCCCTCCCTTCACCATTGTGCAAATATTCCTCTAAAATCAGCCAAAATACGAATTCCGATTTACTCACCTGTTATCAGGAGAGACCTCAGTGCTGCATCTTTCAGCCCAGTACTGATCCTGAAAAGTAATTTTAACCGTACTTACCAGTAACTTGAATTTCCTTCCATAGGATATCATTGCCTGCTTTTTGCTGAAAAAGTTTCTGTGTCGATTTTTGAAACATACAAATATTCCTCTAAAATCAGCCAAAATACGAATTCCGATTTACTCACCTGTTATCAGGAGAGACCTCAGTGCTGCATTTTTCAGTCCAGTACTGATCCTAAAAGTAATTTTAACCGTACTTACCAGTAACTTGAATTTCCTTCCATAGGATATCATTGCCTGCTTTTTGCTGAAAAAGTTTGTGTGTCGATTTTTGAAACATACAAATATTCCTCTAAAATCAGCCGAAATACAAATTCCGATTTACTCACCTGTTATCAGGAGAGAACTCAGTGCTGCATCTTTTAGCCCAGCACTAACCCTGAAAAGTAATTTTAACCGTACTTACCAGTAACTTGTATTTCCTTCCATAGGAATCCATTGTCTGGTTTTCAGCAGAAAAGTTTCAAAGTGTCGATTTTCACAAACTACAAATATTCCTTAAAAATCGCCTGTATGACTTAAACGCATTCTTTCAACTGTTTACAGGAGATGCACCAGTGCTGGATCCAGGATCCACCACTGAGTGAGAAAAAGTCACGATAACACTACTTACCTGCTAAGTGAATTTCCTCCCATAGGATAACATTGGTGATTCTATGTGAAAAAGTTTCTAAGTGTCAACTTTTAAAATACAATAATATTCCTTAAAAATCACTACTGTAACCAAAACTCCACTGTTTACAGGAGATGTCCCAGGACTGAATCTAGGATTCAGTCCTGTGGTTAGAAAAGTAATCCATAAAGTAACTAATTGCATTTAGCTAGAAATTCACATTGAGCTCAATGTTGCATTGTGTTTGAAATTGTGTTGCCCATTGCAACAACTGTAACTAATGTACTTAAAAGTCTATTGCCTATTTGCAAAGTATTTAAAGTAAATTAATTCATTCTGAGAAAGTATATTTTGTAATGTAATGTATAATGTAATTACAATGTAATTTAAAAAATAAAATATCTAAAAATAAATAGTTTAAAAAAATGTAGTAAATCAGTATGAAAAAAATAAAAATAACAATTAATACATTTAAAAATTGGCATTTACAAAACCTTTGAAATTCACTGAAAAAAACCATAGGTTTCAGACATGTTATAGTTAGGAATTAGCATTTAAAAAACCTTTGAAATTCACTGAAAAAACCATAGGTTTCAGACATGTTATAGTTAGAAATTAGCATTTAAAAAACCTTTGAAATTCACTGAAAAAACCATAGGTTTCAGGCACGTTATAGTTAGAAATTAGCATTTAAAAACCTTTCAAATTCACTGAAAAAACCATAGGTTTTAGGGACAGTTATAGTTAGTTGGACATTTCACTCGTACAAAACCCGTGAAATTCCCCGTTATAGTTAGTTCAGCTAACTATAACTCGCGCCCCGCAATGCACTGCTGATGACGTCACATATTACATCACTCATGACATGGTCAGTGACATCACTGATGACATCACTGATGACATCATCCAGTGACTGTGTGTTTCTGTAAAGTTTAAATATTTTTAATATATATAGGAAAAGACGTATTGAAGAATGAGTGGGTGTGTAAGTGTCTGTATGGATGATTTAGTAGGTGCGTGACTGACTCTATAAGTGAGTGATTTAACGTATCTTACTGAATGCATGGGTTAGTGACTAAACTGGGTGAATGTCTGTATCCGTCTGTCTGTTGCTGTGTAAGTGGCTGCATGTGTTTGTGAATAGCTACCTGAGTGTCTATATGAGTTATTGAATGGTTGTCTGAGTATCTGTATGGGTGCCTGAGTGTTTGTGTGGGAGGGGTGTGTGCGACTCTGTGCATAGATGTGTGAGTGGGTGATTCACTGGGTGGATGGTTTCAAGAGTGCATCTGTGATAGACTGTATGGGTGGGTAACGCAGCCCCCTGGCGCATACTGGAGGTTCCTGGTGGGCTAGTTGGCCCCCAGGGACCCTCATGATTAAAGGGGACTTAATCCCCCAACTTAAAACGCGCCACGGGGCGCATTTGCACAGATGTCACCTCAGGCCCCGCCCCTCCCTTCACCATTGTGCAAATATTCCTCTAAAATCAGCCAAAATACGAATTCCGATTTACTCACCTGTTATCAGGAGAGACCTCAGTGCTGCATCTTTCAGCCCAGTACTGATCCTGAAAAGTAATTTTAACCGTACTTACCAGTAACTTGAATTTCCTTCCATAGGATATCATTGCCTGCTTTTTGCTGAAAAAGTTTCTGTGTCGATTTTTGAAACATACAAATATTCCTCTAAAATCAGCCAAAATACGAATTCCGATTTACTCACCTGTTATCAGGAGAGACCTCAGTGCTGCATTTTTCAGTCCAGTACTGATCCTAAAAAGTAATTTTAACCGTACTTACCAGTAACTTGAATTTCCTTCCATAGGATATCATTGCCTGCTTTTTGCTGAAAAAGTTTCTGTGTCGATTTTTGAAACATACAAATATTCCTCTAAAATCAGCCGAAATACAAATTCCGATTTACTCACCTGTTATCAGGAGAGAACTCAGTGCTGCATCTTTTAGCCCAGCACTAACCCTGAAAAGTAATTTTAACCGTACTTACCAGTAACTTGTATTTCCTTCCATAGGAATCCATTGTCTGGTTTTCAGCAGAAAAGTTTCAAAGTGTCGATTTTCACAAACTACAAATATTCCTTAAAAATCGCCTGTATGACTTAAACGCATTCTTTCAACTGTTTACAGGAGATGCACCAGTGCTGGATCCAGGATCCACCACTGAGTGAGAAAAAGTCACGATAACACTACTTACCTGCTAAGTGAATTTCCTCCCATAGGATAACATTGGTGATTCTATGTGAAAAAGTTTCTAAGTGTCAACTTTTAAAATACAATAATATTCCTTAAAAATCACTACTGTAACCAAAACTCAACTGTTTACAGGAGATGTCCCAGGACTGAATCTAGGATTCAGTCCTGTGGTTAGAAAAGTAATCCATAAAGTAACTAATTGCATTTAGCTAGAAATTCACATTGAGCTCAATGTTGCATTGTGTTTGAAATTGTGTTGCCCATTGCAACAACTGTAACTAATGTACTTAAAAGTCTATTGCCTATTTGCAAAGTATTTAAAGTAAATTAATTCATTCTGAGAAAGTATATTTTGTAATGTAATGTATAATGTAATTACAATGTAATTTAAAAAATAAAATATCTAAAAATAAATAGTTTAAAAAAATGTAGTAAATCAGTATGAAAAAAATAAAAATAACAATTAATACATTTAAAAATTGGCATTTACAAAACCTTTGAAATTCACTGAAAAAAACCATAGGTTTCAGACATGTTATAGTTAGGAATTAGCATTTAAAAACCTTTGAAATTCACTGAAAAAACCATAGGTTTCAGACATGTTATAGTTAGAAATTAGCATTTAAAAACCTTTGAAATTCACTGAAAAAACCATAGGTTTCAGGCACGTTATAGTTAGAAATTAGCATTTAAAAAACCTTTCAAATTCACTGAAAAAACCATAGGTTTTAGGGACAGTTATAGTTAGTTGGACATTTCACTCGTACAAAACCCGTGAAATTCCCCCGTTATAGTTAGTTCAGCTAACTATAACTCGCGCCCCGCAATGCACTGCTGATGACGTCACATATTACATCACTCATGACATGGTCAGTGACATCACTGATGACATCACTGATGACATCATCCAGTGACTGTGTGTTTCTGTAAAGTTTAAATATTTTTAATATATATAGGAAAAGACGTATTGAAGAATGAGTGGGTGTGTAAGTGTCTGTATGGATGATTTAGTAGGTGCGTGACTGACTCTATAAGTGAGTGATTTAACGTATCTTACTGAATGCATGGGTTAGTGACTAAACTGGGTGAATGTCTGTATCCGTCTGTCTGTTGCTGTGTAAGTGGCTGCATGTGTTTGTGAATAGCTACATGAGTGTCTATATGAGTTATTGAATGGTTGTCTGAGTATCTGTATGGGTGCCTGAGTGTTTGTGTGGGAGGGGTGTGTGCGACTCTGTGCATAGATGTGTGAGTGGGTGATTCACTGGGTGGATGGTTTCAAGAGTGCATCTGTGATAGACTGTATGGGTGGGTAAGTGTGTGTAAGAGTGTGTTAGTGAGTGAATGTATGTCCCAGTGGTACATGGTGGAGAGGTGTGGTGCAGCGGCCAGGGCAGCTGACTTCGGAGCACAGGGGTCACGGTTCGATCCCTGGCTCCGGCGGCAGCTCAGCTCAGCATCCTGTGACTCTGGGCAATAGCTCACTTAATTTCCACAACGGCCCCCAGCGCCTTGAGACCCGTAAGGGTGAGTAGTTCGCGCTTTACAAATACGGATTTTTTACATGTGTGAGTAACTACATATGTGAAAGGCAGTATATATGTGTGTTGGAGTATATAAATAGCTATAAGCTGAGAGTGAGTGATTGTGATAGTGGCTGTATGGATGAGTGTGTGCTTGTATCAGTGATTGTATAAGAGCGTAACAATGTGCTAGTATTTGTATGATTAAGTGAGCTGGTGTGTGTATAACTGTATAGGTGAGTAAATGGCAGTGTGTTTAATTATTTGCATGACTGACTAGGTGTGTGAGTACCTCTATGGATGAGTGGCGGTGTTTGAGTGTCTATATAGGAGTAAGAGTGCATATATGATAGTCCTGTACTGAGTGACCATAAGTATGAGTGACTGTACGGGTGAGTGAGTGGATGTGTGTGTGTAGACCTAAGAATCAGTGAGTGGGTATGTAGTTATTGGTGTTGGAGTGTCTATGGTTTTGCGAATGGCAGTCTGTAATTTAGATTGGGTGTATCAAAGGTTATATTAGGGTGTGAGGAGGTGCATCAGATTATCACGTGGATGATGTCATCAGTGATGTCATTTGAGATGTCATCAGTGATGTCATCAGTGATGTCACTGACCATGTCATGAGTGATGTAATATGTGACGTCATCAGCACTGCATTGCGGGGGCGCGAGTTATAGTTAGCTGAACTAACTATAACGGGGGAATTTCACGGGTTTTGTACGAGTGAAATGTCCAACTAACTATAACTGTCCCTAAAACCTATGGTTTTTTCAGTGAATATATATATATATATTACCTACTGGCGGTCGCCAGTGGGTAGTTATAGTTAGAACCTAGTTTCCATAGGAAATGCGTTTTTTGTTTTGCCAATAACTTTGGCACCGTTTGACGAATCTTCGCGAAACTCTCTAAAAAAATGTTTCATCCAGGTCAGCTCCTATCCTGAAAGTTTGGGGGTGATTTGTCAAGTGGGGGCTGAGAATAAAGTGGGTCCCAAAAAGTGTTTTCGCCATGTTAATTTCCATAGGAAATTTTAGCCAGGGTTACAGCCCGAACTGCTGAACGGAATTACATGAAATTTGGCAAAAAGGTAGCTCTTGGTTCAGAAAGCGACCTTTTTTTTAAATGGTGTAAATCCGTTCAGTAGTTGCTGAGAAATTAAAAAAATAAGAGTCAAAAATCAATTTCCCATAGGAAAATTTAGCCAAGGCTACAGCCCGAACTGCTGAACGGAATTACACCAAATTTGGCAAAAAGGTACTGCTTGGCTAGGAAAGCAACCTTTTTAAAAATGGTGTAAATCCGTTCAGTAGTTGCTAGGAAAATTCAAAAAATAAAAATATTGATATCTAGAGGCACGGTGGATCCACGGACCCTCCCGACCACGAGCTTTATTCTAATTGGCTGTCAACACTCCAAACCAGGAAGTGTTGGCAGCCATCTTGTGACTCGGTAGAACCGAGTCACAAGAAAACAGTGAAACAAACGCGAAAAACAAGAAAAGGGGACAGGGTAGAAACACCCTGACCCCCTAGGCCTGCTCAGGGCCCAAAAAAGCCTGCGCTTCATTTAAATGAGGCCCCCAGGTGGGCCAGGTCCCGGGGGCATTGCCCAATTTATAGTTTTTAATTGCGGGGGCCACCGCAGCCCCGGGGACCGCCACCTCCCCGGAGCTCTCTAAATGATATGCGGAAGGGCACGCTGCCCTCCCGCAGCCCTGGGGACGCCACCTCCTGGGGCTTATTTTTTAAATTTAATAAACCTGTGTGGGGGGGCTCGAGCCCCCACACACGCCCGCTGTCACTCTCAATTAAAAAGCAGATCGCCAAAGGGAGGAAAGAAGGAGCCCCGGGACCGAATGGCATTCCACATGCCCTGTTCAAAGCGAAGAGTGAAAATTGGGCGGATATTCTGCAACCTCTCTTTCTGGAAATCAGGCTACTAAACAGAATACCAGAATCCTGGAGGGGCTCGACAATAGTCCCAATTTATAAAAAGGGAGACAAGGCCGAGCCCAACAACTATCGTTTAGTAGCTCTGATCCACAATGAAGCGAAATATTTTGCGGGCACCATATTAGAGGAGCTTACACTCTGGGCTGAGACGAATCAGATAATACCGCTGAATCAGACCGGCTTCCGCAAAATGGCTAGCACATCTACAAATATCCTCGCAATCTCTCTAATAATCGACGCAGCAAAAGCCTCCAAGTTACCTCTACACCTGTGTTATATTGACTTTAGTGCTGCCTTTGACAATGTAGAGAGAGGCAGACTGTGGTGGAAATTGGCGCGATGGGGCATACCACAGACTATTCTAAACATGCTGCTGCTTCTACACACGGACACCTGGGTGCAGGTGAAACTAGGCGGCGGCACCCACCTCTCCTCAAAAGTCCCCACCACAAAAGGACTGAAACAGGGTTGTGTGCTTGCACCAACCCTGTTCAACCTATTCATGGCTGACCTTCCAAAGGTGCTCGATGCCTGTAACTCCCATTCTCCAAGGGTTGGAGGGAAAACCTTAACCAATCTGATGTACGCAGACGACGTAGTTCTGCTTAGTCACACTCACGTCGGTCTTCAACATCTACTGACGGAAATGCAGAATTACGCAACAGAAAACAACTTAAAAATAAACCTGAGCAAGACCCGGACAATGTCAATAAATAATAAAAAGAACCCACAGAGGAACTGGTTTCTTGGTGGCACTAAAATTGACCCAGCTTGCGAGTACAAGTATCTAGGAGTCACATTCGATAAGGAAGGGTCGTTTGGGCGCCAGAAAGAGGAAATTAGAAGGAAAGGTCTGCTGACCGCCCTGACGATGAAAAACCTTGCAAACCAACTGATGGGACCGACTCTGACCCCGCTCTTGAAGGTAGTCCAGGCTAAACTTCTCCCTCGATTACTTATGGCAGCGAGGCAATGCGGGGAAGAGACGCTAAGGAGCTGGATAACACGCAGGTTAAAGCTTACAGAACTATGTTCAGTCTTCCGCCCTACACATCACCTGCTCAAATTAGGTTGGAGTTCGGCCTTCAACAACAAGTATTAGCCAGGTATGGCGCGTACATCATCTGCTGGCATAAGATAAGAAGTGCCACTATAAACACGCTAAACTATCTGCTGTGGCACGACATACAGCACAGGGAGTTCTCTCAGGCAAGAAGCTACCTTCAGTTAGCCTTGGAATCTACCAAACTTTCTGGACTTTGGGATGCGCAACTTGGCTATCTCAACTTTAAAAAACTAGTCTGGAAAAACATAAAACATATCTCCTTAGTAGAGGACAAGGCGAGCTTCTCAAACAGATCTCATGCCTGGATGACCCTTAACTCCTACAAATCACTCGCTCCACAACTCTACTTTAACCAGGGCTATTCTAGGGCCATAAAAATGAATTTCCTAAGGTACAGACTGGTGATCCTTCCATGCACCCAGCATCTACCACCATGGCTGAGGATAAAAGGACAAGATGCTTGCAGGCTGTGTAACATCAATAATGGCGACATTCTACATTTAATTTGCCTATGCAAAGAACTGCACCAAGCGCGGCAACAGCTCCTAAAAGAACCTCTCAAACAGAAAGGCATCCGCACCAGGAGGCAAGCAGTGCTGGCCTGCTTAAACCCAGTAAACATCCAACTAAACTGTAGATTGGTAAAATTCCTGAGGATGGCCGAACACAAAATGCCAATAATACCAAAAAATGTTCCATGAAGGCTGTCGCCGCAAAATGCCCAGCAGACGGGAAAAGGCTTTAGCGGAACCACATTAAGGATGCCCGCCAGTAGCAGAGGGACAAACTTTACAACAAGTCGAGATAATTTGAACGATGTGACAAATGGGCAAGCATGGCTGTAGCAAAGAAAATCTGAGACAGCACATCACAGCATCCAGCAAGTTAATGACTTTCCTTAAACATAATTTAACTGCGATTTTATACTGCAATGAATTTTCTACCTTTGGCTTTTAACTGGTTTTAACAAAGATGTTTTTTTAGCAACTGTAAAAACTAAAAAGGTAGTTAAGGCGGATCAAAGCATATCGAATGTCTATTTAAGTCTTTTAAGTGTTAATATTGCAATGGTTTTAGTTAACTACGCAAAAATAAATAAACTTAAACTTAAACCCACACACTCCCCGGGGACCACCACCCCCGGGGCTTTTCAAAAATATTTGCGGGGGCACATGCCCCCCGCAGCCCCGGGGACCGCCACCCCCTGGGTCTTGTTTTTTTTTAAAAAAATAAACGTGTGTGGGGGGGCTCGAGCCTCCACACACGCCCTGGTGACCGATACCACCATCAGTGATGTCATCAGTGATGTCACTGACCATGCCATGAATTATGTAATATGTGACGTCATGAGCAGTGCATTGCGGGGGCGCGAGTTATAGTTAACTGAATTAACTATAACGGTGGAATTTCTATGGTTTTGTACGAGTGAAATGTCCACCTAACTATAACGTCCCTGAAACCTATGGTTTTTTCAGTGAATTTCAAAGGTTTTTTAAATGCTAATTTCTAACTATAACGTCCCTGAAACCTATGGTTTTCTTCAGTGAATTTCTAAGGTTTTTTAAATGCTAATTTCTAACTATAACGTGCCTGAAACCTATGGTTTTTTCAGTGAGTTTCAAACGTTTTTTAAATGCTAATTTCTAATTATAATGTTCATTAAACCTTTGGTTTTTTCAGTGATTTTAAATTATCATTCCATTCTCAACCTAGTGAAAACAGCCGATATTGCCAGTTTTCCAACAATAGCTTCCGTAAAAAAAATTGCCACAAATGAGAGCGACAACTAACGCTAATAATATGCAGAGTTGGCGTTCCCGTGCAAAAATAACACGAAAACACCACTTCCCGATATTTTCAATGAGCAGCCAAATCTGGGGTGCGATCCAAAAACAGGCGATAAGCTGCGTTAGCAGTAAGAATTTAACATCTGCCTTTTACTGGTGTAAAGCAGGACCACTACCTATAGTGTGAAAGGGAGCCCAGCCCATAACCACATCTAAAGACCAACACATGTCATAGAGCTACTGACCATGCAGCTCCGACACCCAAGAAGGCCACAACACCCACTGCCATCACCCTCAGGACCTCCCCCCCGGACCACCCCCCTCCCTACTACCACCGAGGCAGCGCAGAACAGGACAGCGGACCCTCCAAAAACGGCATGGTCCCTCAGCCACACAATGGCTGAATGTTGGGAGATGTGGCAACCAAGTATGTGTGAAGGACGCAAGTCACCCATCAATAAAAATGCACACAATACCAAGTGTAGCGGTGATGTGGTGGACAGACCTCACTATGCAGAGCACAAACCTCTCCATGTGGACATATACTGCTGGTGCTTGTAGTGTTGTGGTCAATAGACGCAACCATGTTGCCTTAGGCAGTGGGGAAGATCTCGGTCATGTAGCTGTGTTGTCCCCCCCTGGAAGCGGAAGCGGAGTTGGCTGGTCCAACGTACGCCACTCCAGCGTAGGAGTATGAATAAATAGGCTGGGGCTCTGGGTGTGGTTCACTTGTGGGAAGGCCAAAGCATCTGCCAGGGCGGCAGCCCTCACCCTGCCACGAGGCCTCCGCCGTGACCGCCAGCCTCCTCGACACAGGCCCCCTGCGAACCCAGCAGCAGAGCACCACAGACTTATGTCTGTACAGACTACTGCCTTCGATCTACACTGCGGACAGCAGGGCTCACAATTCAGATCAAGTCCCGATTGCAGATGACGCAGTCCAGTAGTCAAGAGACATTGCTCCCAGTGCGGCTCGTCCGGACCACACATCATCGCAGGCTGCGCACAGGCTGAGTGCTTCAGGTGCCACTAACTCAGTGCACCACAAGTCATCGCCACGTAGCCTTATTAAGGCAGAATTCATTAGACAAAAGACATTGCTACCAGTGTGGCCCGGCCGGACCACGCATCATCGCAGGCTGCGCACATGCTGAGTGCTTCAGGTGCCACTAACTCAGTGCACCACAAGTCAACGCCACGTGGACTTATTAAGGCAGAATTCATTAGGCAAAAGACATTGCTACCAGTGCGGCCCGCCCGGACCACGCATCATCGCAGGCTCCACACACGCTGGTTGCTTCAGGTGACACTAACTGTACAGCTCAACTCAACGCCACGTGGCTGTGGGCCCTTGCTGACCGCTGCCTCCGGCCTACACTGCGGTCATCAGGGCTCACATTTAAAATTGACTCTTGATTCATTAATTGCAGAGTCCAGTAGGCAACTAAGTATTACGTCCCTAAAACCTACATAATATCCTTTTAGTATCCTTGCTTCAAGAACTTGTTTTATATCAGTTATAGCTTTAGTACAATGACCAAATTCATCTTGCAAGTCCAAAGGAACACTGAATGGCAGTCTACACTGCGGACAGCAGAGCTCACAATTCAAATTGAGTCTTGATTTATTAATTGCAGGCAGAATTGTACTCTATGTCCTCGAATTTTGTCAAGAGGAAGCATTCCTTGATGTCTGTGCTGACTACTGCCTTCGATCTACACTGCGGATAGCAGGGCTCACAATTCACATCGAGTCGCGATTGCAGCTGACTCAGTCCAGTAGGCAACAGACATTGCTCCCAGTGCGGCTCGCCCGCACCACGCATCATCGCTGGCTGCGCACACGCTGAATGTTTCTGATGCCCCTATCTCAGTGAAGCACAACTCATGGACCCTTTATGATACAATGTTTTGTGTATAATTTCACATCTGCTGCCCCTACCTCAGTGTACCACAAGTCATGGACCCTTTACGATACAATCTTGTGTGTATTATTTCACATCTGTTGCCCCTACCTTAGTGCAGCACAAATCATTGACCCTTTATGATTGAATCTATGTGTCTGATCCAATGATTACTGTTGTACTTGTTGCCAGCACCAACCATTCCCGGAGGGCTGGCTTACACTCACCCCACACGCATCCAGCACAGACATCACTGGACATGTGACCCTGGTAATAAAAATGAGTCGAGCGCACGTGCCCGTACCCAGTTCCACTATCTATCTGTGTCCGTGTGTTCATTATGTATGCAAGATGCCGCCCCTGGGCCCTACCATATTACTTTGTGCTGTGGACAGCGTATGCAACCATGTTACCTCTGGCAGTGGGGAAAACTTTGGTTATGTAACTTTCTCTCGGTCATTGTACAAGTACGTACTTAGAGACTGGATCATTAGAGTACTGCAAGCAGAGTGTATAGTGAATTTATAAGTGCTTGGGGATTGGCGGAGTAATTCTATAAGTACATATGTTGGCGCAGCCTAACCCCGAACACAAGCTTGGCTCTAATTGGCTGCCCTCGATGTGCCAAAAACTGAAACTTAAACTTTCCATGGCCCTGTATTGCTACAGCTCCGAACACTCCACTGAATGTGCAATAAACATTCATATCCACACAGATGTGTCATGTCCACCATCTTTCATGTGTGGAACTATGGATGAATGTAGGGTCAGTGATTCCCCGTACCTTCCATGTTGGCCATGTTGTGGGACTTGGCTCACAGAGTGACACATTGGCGCTTGCGACCCGGGTGACGTAAGCACTACAACAGGGACACCTGCATCAGTTGATTCCTCATACAGCCCAGGACGGAGCCACGCCCATAGCTCTGGAGTCATTCTTCACAGCCTCACGCAGGACTGGCATACACCAGGCCAGCCCACTCCGCTTACGCTTACAGGGAAGGACAACAACGCTACATGGCCCAGATGTTCATTGCAGTGATCTGCTGGTCACACCTTAGTTGTCAGTACGCCACAGCCACTCCCTCACGGCTAGTATACACCCACACCACACCCATCCAGCACACGTGTCACAGGACACATGACCCTGCCAATAAAAAAGACCGGGCGCACTTGCTCGATGCCATTTCAGAGTTGCTCGCACCGGATGCACTGCGGCCGGCACAGGCACACCGGCACGGGACGGTGACTTTCGGTCCACTGAGGTACGGGTACCGTAACTGCTGAGCGGGTGTGCAGCCTGCGGTGATGGCCCGTCCCGGCGGTCTGGACAGCTCAGGTTTTGTGTGCCCTGCTGGACCGCAGTGTAGGACTGAGCCATCAGACAGCGCAGGCCTACCGCCACGTGGCGTCGCCTCGCTGGTCACAGAGTTAGTGGCACCGCAAGGGCTGAGCGGGTGTGCAGCCTGTGATGAAAAGCCCGGTGCACTGGTATGTCCTCTGCCATGGCGAAATCAAGACCCAGCACCAAATGTGAGACCTGGTGGCCAGCGGAGCGGGGCTGTATGACATGCAGGGTGCGGTGTCTGCGGGCCCAGGGCTTGGGGCTTGCAGCGGCACGTGGTAGGCCCTCTTTTCTACACGCAGGTTGCGAAAGGTGAACAGAGAGGCTTGTTAGCGCAGCGGCGGGCAGTCACCTCCGGGCAGTGGGAGTGGATGGGGTGCAGCAGCCTGGGTGTGCAGCGGCAGACAGTCACCTCCGGGCAGTGGAAGTGGATGGGGTGCAGCAGCCTGGGTGCGCAGCAGCGGGCAGACACCTCTGGGCAGTGGAAGTGGATGGGGTGCAGCAGTGGCGAGCAGACACCTCTGGGCAGTGGAAGTGGATGGGGTGCAGCAGCCTGGATGCACAAAGGCGGGACAGAGAATTAGGCGTGTGCAGTTGTATGTACTCTGCCATTACTGATTCCATACTACGTTTCAGATGAGTAAGCTTGAGGGCTCCACTATGTCCCGGCACGTGGTTGGAGACACACCGGTGACGGAAAGGTGAGCTGTGAGGGTTTTGTCCACACTGTCGGCACTCACTGTCCCTCTCCATCTCTCTTCCTTTCTCTCCCTCACACTCTTTCTCTCTCCCTTCCTCTCTCTCTCACTCTCTCTCTTCCTCTCTCTCACACTGTTTTTTTCTTTCTCTCTCTCTACCTCTCTCTCTCTTTCTCTCTCTCTCTCTCTTCCTCTGTTTCTCTCTTCCTCTTTCTCACACTGTTTCTCTCTTTCTCTCTCTCTTCCTCTCTCTCACTGTTTCTCTCTCTCTTCCTCTCTCTCTCACTCTTTCTCTCTGTCTACCTCTCACTCTTTCTTTCTTTCTCTCTCTCTTCCTCTCTCTCTCCTTTAATGGACGCATGACGCACAATGTTATCTTGCTTTTTGTTTAGCAGGCTGTGATTCACAGATTGACGACCCCCCCCGACACGGACCTCCCACCACGAGGCGATGACTTCAGTTCCACTGAGTTAGTGCCACCAGAGCTGAGCGCGTGTGCAGCCTGCGATGATGCGTGGCCATCCTGCAATCAACACCCGCTCTGAATTGTGAGCTCGGCTTGACCGCGTGTACGCAACACCTGAGGAGGTTGCTTCAGCACGTGGTGGACCCTCTTAGACACACGCCGGTGGCGGAAGGTGAGCAGAGAGCCTTGTTTCCGCAGCAGCGAGCAGTCACCTCTGGGCAGTGGAAGTGGATAGTGTGCAGCACCCTGGGTTCACAAGAGCGGGCAGACACCTCCGAGCAGTGGAAGTGGATGGGGTGCAGCAGCCTGGGTGTACAGGAGCGGGCAGACACCTCTAGGCAGTGGGAGTGGATGGGATGCAGCACTCTGGGTGCGCAGGAACGGGCAGTCACCTCCGGGCAGTGGGACTGGATGGGGTGCACCAGCCTGGGTGCACAGCAGTGGGCAGACACCTCTGGGCAGTGGGAGTGGATGGGATACAGCAGCCTAGGTGCGCAGAGGCGGGCAGATACCTCTGGGCGGCGGGAGTCGATGGGGTGCAGCAGCCTGGGTGTGCAGGGGCAAAACAGAGAATTAGGCGTGTGCAGTTGTATGTACTCTTCCATTACTGATTCTATACTATGTTTCAGATGACTAAACTTGAAGACTCCACTATGTCCCGGCACGTGGTTGGAGACACACCGGTGGCAGAAAAGTGAGCTGTAAGGATTTTCTCCACAGTGTCAACACTCACTCTCCCTCTCCATCTCTTCCTTTCTGTCACTCACACTCTTTCTCTCTCTCTCACTCTGTATCTCTTCCTTTCTCTCTCTCACACTCTTTCTCTCTTTCCATGTCTCTTTCTCTCTCTCTCATTCTTTCTTTCTCTCTCTCTTCCTCTCTGTCTCACTCTTTCTCTCTCTCTCTACCTCTCTCTCACACTGTTTCTCTCTTTCTCTCTCACTTCCTTGTATCTCACTCTTTCTCTCTTACTCTATCTCTTCCTCTCTCTCTCACTCTTTCTCTCTTTCTCTGTCTTCCTCTCTGTCTCACTCTTTCTTTCTCTGTCTCTTCCTCTCTCTCACTCTTTCTCTCTTTCTCTCTCTCTCTCTCCTTTCATGGACGCATGATGCACAATCTTATCTTTTTTCTTGCAGGCTGTGATTCACAAATTGTCGAGGGATGACACGCCATACCTGTACCTACTTTTATTTTGTTGCTTTGTTTAAATAACATGTTTTATATGTAAATCCATAGATGACTGAGATTCTTATTTGTCCAACCTCACATGCATCTTCTTTACTATAATTGTGCGACATCAGTCAATTTGTTACGTTCCAGATTTCCTAACGTTGCTGTCACATTTGTTTGTGTGGGGGAGGTGAGGGGGGATGGCGGACAAGGGGCTGGTGGCGGGGGGTGTCGGAGCAGTGTTGGGTGTCCGAGCTGCATGATCGTTGGCTCCATTGCATCTGTTGTCATTCACGTATGGCTCTGGGTGGGCTCCCTTTCATATTGCAGGTTGTAGTCCGACTTTACACCAGCTCAGAGCAGGTGTAAACTTTCTGCTACTAACGCACCTTATCGCCTGTTTTGTACTCTCTTCGACGATCTTGCTGGTGGTTGAGACACTTGCGAAGTGATGTGTTCGCTGCTTTTTGCATGAGAATGCCTACTCTACATCTCATTAGCAATATTTGCCGGACTCATCCGTGACGATGCTTTTTGAGGATGCTATCGCTGGTAAACTGGTGATATGGGCTGTTTGCTCCAGCTTGTGAATGGTGCGTTAAATTTATCACCATTTTGGTTGCAATAAAGTGCCGTTAACTCAGCGATATGTGCTTGAGAATATACCCCTCGGTGTTTGAAAGACTTAAGAAGTACTCGAGTGCCGCGCACCCATCGCTTTCACAAGTTTGCTATGACAGGGCGGGAGAGAGCGAGGGAGAGAGACGGAATGAGATAGCACAAGCAGCGCAAGGCCGCACGGGCACCTGGCTCCACATACCAACATCTGTGTGTGCATCGCCATCCGTGCACAGGCAATTCCCCCACAATGCAGCCCACACACATATCAATCACAGAACATCAGCAATGAAGGGAATGTGGTACAAAACTCCCCTCATACGGGTTCTGTGTCCGGTGTGTGTGGCGGGGTGATGGCTGCATGGCTGTGTGCCCCAGACACATCAGACTGCGTAGGTGATGGGGCTGCATCAGATGTCGTCCAGCACCTATGCAAAAACAATGTCTGGCTCACAGAGGCGGAGCTTGCCAAAGGGATACACTCCCGTTGCACATGCAACAGTCAGTTCTACCCTGTGTTGGGACAAGGCTCATTGTGGCACATGAGTGGACGATCTTTACAACACACCTCCCAGTTAGACACCAGTGGAGTGGCATAGGCTTTATTGGCATGTGCGTGTGAGTACGGACGAGGCAACGGCCACAACAGGCACGGACATGCTTAAGACACTTACACGCAGCATGGGTACATGTCGAGGGGAAGATGATGTTGGGTCTGAAATGGACAAGATTTATCACATATGGCAATGCTCACAGCCCACCTTGCCTTGCTCCCCAACAACTTAGATTTCCTAAGAACACCCAAATGCAAAGCCTCGCAGTACCACACCAGCCTTGACTGACATTGAAATCTACCTCTCAGTGTAAAAAATGAGACCACAAAGTGTGCACATAACATTTCTTCTTTTTTGTGTGGAGTATATGCCACAGCTCTGAGCAATGATTTGAATGTGTGTACAATGTTGTGGAACATGGGTTGCTGTTTTCATGGGTGTCAACGCCATCCCATTCGGGGGTACCACAGGCAGGGGCTTCTATGTGTGGGCTGTGGATAAGTCGGATGGTTTATTTGGCTTCTGCACAGTGCTCTGTGTGAGGGGGCACGACTCACTGTATGTGGGGTCTGCATGGTGCTCTGACTCCGGGGTGCAGCAATTGTCTGCTCTGCCGACAGTGATCAGGTGTGAGGGTCCGACAGGTTCACATGTCGTGCTACATGGCCATGTGTGTGCTCTCACCGAGCAGTGTGTCCGAATTGGCAAAGTTCCCAAACGACGCTGTGTTGCTCGGACCATGGACCTGCATCGCCTTGGACAGGTGTGTGTGCACACGCGTTATTCCACGCACATGCATCCAGAGCTCGACCGAAGGGAGACGTGTCCTCTGTTTTGGTGGGGTATGTGAGCAATCCCCACTGTGCAACAAGTTGTTGGACCATGTGCTGTGGGTGGCAATAGGATGTGGCTGCAGGTACGTAGTTACTCGTCCATGAATGCCCGTGCAGCTTCATGTGCAATGTGTTCCAATAGTACGTCGTTGTCGTGTTCAAGGAACACCAGGGTGAGCCAATCCATTAGGTGTTCCGGGCAGGTGTGCTCAGCCCACGCCGTCTCACCGATCTGCAACACAGCCCAATAGGGGAGCGCCTCGATGTGGTCACTGCACACGAGAAATTGTGCCATCTCCCATGCACAACTACCAATACATACGCAGTATGTCAACGCATCCCATGCACGGCTGTCTCGGTTACACTCCTGTTCGTTATCCAACAGGGGGCGCAAACACAAGTCATAGTCCAATTCATCAACAGTTGTGTTGGATAGGCAGACATCCATGGGACACTCCAATGTGCATGTTTGGCAGTGGAACCAGGGCTGGACGCAGGTGACGTGGGCAATGCGGAAGCTGAGCCTGTAACTGATCCACGTTCCATCTCTGTTAAGTTAATAACACATGAATTTTTTACTGTCACCCCTTCTCCACTATTTCCAGACTGAGCATAATTTCCAAACGTGCCACATTTTGTTTATCTCGCCGGAATAGATATACAAATGGAAATTAACGCTACATCGAATTTTCAAAACCATACAGGGCCATATTCACAAGAATGGCGATAACATTATCGCCGCTTTAGCGGCAGGAAACTGCTGCTAAAGTGGCGATAATGTTATCGTTGGTCTTGAGAATATGGCCCACAGTCTTTTACAGATGACAACTTACACTTTTTCTTTGTGAAAAACTCCTAAACATATATAAAGTACTTGTTTAACAACTAGTTACACATTATGCATATTTTAGAACCAATAAAACACCAGACTTTACTAACACTATGTTATTTAGAAATAAAAATACTTTCAAAGTTAAAAATTTCATCTCAAATACTTAACCACTACTACAAAACACATAACACACCTTCTTAATTTCTAATTTACCTTCCTAGTTGGTATGCAGATTTCAAATGTCACAAACGCATGCAATTCTTTTCTTGTCACACAGTACATGTAATGCACCGCTTTCATCAAGAATGGAACCAGTAATGGCACAATTTCCCTGTTGCTCCACACATAAATCCATGTAAAGAACAAATCAGAATAGTTCCTTATTTTTTTAGATTGCAAAACCTCTCTTTATTGCTTATTTTTGAACTTTCCATATAAACTGTTTTGTTAAGGACACATACAGGTGAAAAGTTCAAGGTATTGTATCAACACTTTCTAGAACATTCTATGACACGTGCAGGTTAAAAGTTCATCATTTTTTTAAACCTACCGATATTTTTTTTTGCAACATTTTCTCCAACATTTAACGGCACGTGGAGGTCAAAAGTTCACCATTCTTTCAAGTTTGAGCTGCACCTTCCAAATACAATTACCAGGTGTGGTTGAGCTGAGCAAATTTCATCCTATAATATGTACTCCACGTATAAACTGCTTTTTTATTAAACAATCACAAAGATGCTTTTCATCAAAACTAATATACACCCTACTTTTTAGGACACAATACATTTCATCTCCCAATCCGTTAACGTTTTGTATGTAAAAAAAAAAGTAGTTCCCCATGTTTAAACATATCTCTTATTCTACGAACGGACTGCATGAGCTACAGACATTTATCCATATCTTCTAGCCATACCTTCAAAATGCTACTGTGGATTGTAGGACATAGCTATGTTTTCTGGTGCAAGAGGTATGCAGAACAGAGACGTAGTGACTTAGACCTAGGTTTACAAAATGTGCACATTAAATAGTTTGCACAGAGAGGATTGAAGTGGCACCAATTGCTCCCTTTGGTTAAGACCTGTTTGCATCTCCAACACCCTGATCTCATGATTGTGCACTGTGGTGGTAACGACCTAGGCACATTGACTGGATAGGTTTGGAAATGCTTATGAAGGACACCTTTGGACAATTGATGTTACTTTTGCCTCAAACTGTCTTTGTATATTCCAATATATGCCAAAGACAGAAGTGGAAATAATCAAACCAATTTTGTCATAAGATTGAAAAATCTAGGAAGAATGTCAACAAAGCTGTGTCTGCATACCTCAGAGACCATAGAATGGGGTCGATTTACAACAACAACATACGTTTTGATATCGCTGATATATACAGAAGTGATGGAGTACACTTCACAGATGAGGGAAACCGAATTTTCCTGATTAACCTGAAGCTGTGCATTCACACTTACATGTAGCTCCAACTAATAAACAGAAGGGCTTTTTTTAGAGCCGCCTTATATTCCCAATTTCGGCTCGCAGAGTGTCAGCTGCGATTCGGCTAGCAGAGGGACACCTGCGGGCCGTCGGGCAGGCTCGCAGAGGAAGAGCTGCGGCCTGTGGGCTCAGCTTGCAGAGGGAGACCTACAAGCCGTTGGCTCGCAAAAGCACAGCACCGTACCGGCTCGCAGAGGGAGAGCTGTGGCCTGACTCGCAGAGGGAGACCAACGGGCCAACAGGCCTGCTAGCAGACACACAGCTATCAGTTAACGGGCTGGCTCACAGAGATACAGCTGCGAGCCCTCCGCGCTGCAACCCGATGGGCTAACTCGCAGAGGGAGAGTAACGGGCCGACGGGCCTGCTAGCACAGACACAGCTACGAGCTAACGAGGTGGCTCACAGAGGTAGAGCTGCGGGCCCCACGGCTCGCAGACACAGAGCTGCGAGCCGACGTACTGGCTTCTAAAGGCATAGCCGCAAGCTGATGATGTGGGGAGAGGGAGCGTAAAAGGAGCATCTCGCACAGACAGACCTGCGGGATATTTTCAGTATTGCCCCCTTGACGAATCCCCCCCAAACTTCTAGGATAGCAGCTGACCTGAAAAGAGGAACTTTTTGGAAAATTTCGTAAAGATTCATCAAACGACGCCAAAGTTATAAGCACCACCACTTAAGCGGAGCGTAAGTGGTGAAGAGCCTTCTGAGCTTCTAAACCTTGCTCTGAGTGTATTTACAGATTTATTGAGCCTTGTACCTCGCTACCTTTGTGATAGTCCTATTGCCATCCCTGCTGCACGCTAATTCTTTTAATGTTTTAATGGTTTTTAACCTTGATTTTATCATTCTGTTGGTTGCTTACCTGTTCTGTGTTTATAGTGTCTGCATGGTCTCCGATTCCCCGGTCCAACGCGGTCTTTTTACCGTTTGTTTGGAGGGAACCGGATACTCCTATCTGTCCCTGCTGAACTCGCCTGACTTCCTGCGGGGAAAGCAGAATCACAGTGGTTTCCCGCGTCCGGCCAGCTATTTAGTTTCATGCTGGGCCGTACGTGCAGCGGAGCGTAAGTGGTGAAGAGCCTTCTGAGCTTCTAAACCTTGCTCTGAGTGTATTTACAGATTTATTGAGCCTTGTACCTCGCTACCTTTGTGATAGTCCTATTGCCATCCCTGCTGCACGCTAATTCTTTTAATGTTTTAATGGTTTTTAACCTTGATTTTATCATTCTGTTGGTTGCTTACCTGTTCTGTGTTCTGTGTTTATAGTGTCTGCATGGTCTCCGATTCCCCGGTCCAACGCAGACTTTTTACCGTTTGTTTGGAGGGAACCGGATACTCCTATCTGTCCCTGCTGAACTCGCCTGACTTCCGGCGGGGAAAGCAGAATCACAGTGGTTTCCCGCGTCCGGCCAGCTATTTAGTTTCATGCTGGGCCGGACGCGCAGCTGGCGCGCCAAAGGCAAGCCCGTCTGCGCCCGTCAGCGACCCGGAGGCGATCGGCACAGGCCTTGCTGCCGATGAGATTAACCACGGGCTGTGCATAAGGTATACGAAAGACGCACTCCTTGATATTAAAAGGGAATTCTGTGTATGCCCCCCTCTGCCTCTATCTGATTTTGGCCTGCAACCTTTAAAGGGATGCTCTTTCTGCGATGGGAGGGCTTTATTAATAATACTGGGCAGTTTTCTAAGATGCTGACAGGGCGTAACCGAGACCATGATGATGCTCCCCATTTTCAGGGTAAATCGCAACTCTGCGCCCTGCTTCTTAACACTCGGTCTCTGAAAAAACACGCTTTTAATATCCACGACTTACTAGTGGATAAATCCCCAGATTTCCTATTTTTAACCGAGACATGGCTGAGCAAGGCATCTAACCCCACCTTAGCCTCGGCCATCCCGATGGGTTATCAGATCATCAGGAAAGATCGCTCGGCAGGCATAGGGGGTGGCATCGCAATCATTTTTAAGAACCATTACTCCTGCACTATAACACCTACTGTTGATGGCGAGGGAGCAGAATGCCTTGGCTTCCACTTGGTGGTGTCACCCCACCAATCCATAGCGGGCATCTTAATATATAGACCCCCTGGGCCCGCTGGGAGGTTCCTGGCCTCAATCGGTGACTTGGTGTCACCATTTGTTTTGAAATACAAGCATTGTCTGGTTTTGGGTGATTTCAATCTACATATGGATGTACCGGAAGATGCAGACTCGTCTAGACTAAAAGAGTCACTGGAAACGCTAGATCTGGTTCCTTATGTCCATGCCCCCACCCATGAAAAAGGCCATACTCTGGATCAGATCTTTTCTACTGCCGAACTAGGTATGAGCCAACCACTTCAACTTGTATGGTCTGACCATTTCCTTCTGGAGTTCTCATGCAATAAGGTATCCAATACTCCCAAGGCTTTCGGGAAATCTAAAAGTATCAATTTCAGACCCTTCCACTTAATTACGCCGGATGCACTACTTAAGGCCATTAATAAGCACCCGATTTCTCTTAATGGCGACCTTGAGGCAGATGTTGACGTTTTGGATAACTGGCTCCTGCTCCGAGCCGAGGAACTTGCCCCCCCCGTCTCACGCTCTGGAAAGACGGTGAGGTCTTCCGCCCCTTGGTTTACCACTGCCTTTAAAGAAAGCAAGAGGGCATGAAAACACCTTAAAAGGACCTGGCGGAAAAACTTTAACCCCAACGACAAAATAATTTACAAACAGGCATTAAAAGCCTATTTTAAATAAATTCTTGAGGCAAAAAAATCTTTTTTATCTGCCAAAATTGAACTCGCATCGAACAAAAATAAGGACATTTTTAAAATAGTGAGCAATTTTACCTCCCCTGCAGTGGTAGCTAAGCCTTTTACTCCCACTGAGGCATGGACGAGTCGCATGGCCTTATATTTTCATGACAAGATTGTAAGCATCCAAGAGTCCTTTCCTCTGGTGAAGAGTGATAAGGGCGCGCTATACTCCTCTCAAACACAAGTTAGAGGACCTGCCTTTGAACAATTCCCAACGATCTCAATGGAAAAATCTCTTGAAATCATGAAAGGTCTTAAATCTGGATCACCCTCCGATCCTTGCCCTGCCCTCACCCTCGCTTCAGTCGCAGATATTATTAACCCAGTGGTCAATCAGATTTTGAATCTCTCCCTGAAGACGGGTCAGGTCCCTGACAGGTGGAAGAGAGCTAAAATTCTCCCCCTACTAAAAAAATCAACTCTGGACCCTGAGTTAGCCTCTAACTACAGGCCTATATCTCTGCTCCCATATTTTTCTAAGGCCTTGGAAAAAGTGGTGAACCTGGCCACCACCACATTTGTCGAAACTCACTCCCTTCTCCATCAGAGTCAGTCTGGTTTCAGGGCTAATTTTAGCATGGAGACGGCACTCCTGGAAATATCTGAAGCAATAAAGGAGGTAGTGGATAGAGGGGGCATAGCCGTACTGATATTACTGGATTTATCGGCAGCATTTGATACCGTCCCACACGACCGCCTCCTGTCGAGACTTCGGGAGTGTGGGTTTGGTGGAACGGAATTCAATTGGTTTACCTCCTTTTTAAAGGACCGCCAGCAAACAGTGTGGGCCCCACCTTTTGCTACCCTTATCCCTCCCCTTGAGGTGGGTGTGCCCCAGGGCTCTATTTTGAGCCCTATACTTTTTAATTTGTTTATGACTCCTCTTGCTACTCTGGCTGAGAACCATGGAGCAAAAATAATTTCGTATGCAGACGATCACGCAGCTGCTCTTCACCTGTAACAAAGACGCAGATTTTAGGGGTG
This sequence comes from Calotriton arnoldi, assembly GCA_963921515.1. Classification (NCBI taxonomy): domain Eukaryota; kingdom Metazoa; phylum Chordata; class Amphibia; order Caudata; family Salamandridae; genus Calotriton; species Calotriton arnoldi. Next base: position 1,008,989 of record CAWUFW010006645.1, read on the forward strand.
ACATGATTAACAGCTGTCTCACTGAAGTATTCTCCTGGCTCCAGTGCAACCAGCTTAAATGTAATCCTGGTAAATCGGAGATTATCTTCTTTGGCCACCGCCCCAGCGATCTTTGGCACAGTTGGTGGCCTGCTGACATGTCCCCCCCCCCACGTCCCCCATACAGATAGTGAAGAATTTGGGGGTGAAGCTGGATGAGAACATCTCCATGCAGGCACAGATCCAATCAGTGACTGGTTCCTGCTTTGGCCTGCTCAAAATGCTGAAACAGTTCCTGCCCCTCCTGTCTATCACCCACAGAAAAACGGTGGTCCAGGCATTAATTCTCTCCAGGCTGGACTACGTGAATGTACTTTACCTGGGGCTGCCTGAGTATCTACTGGCAAGACTGCAGGTGACTCAGAACGCCGCAGCAAGAGCGATACTCATGCTTGGCCCCAGAGCTCGCATGTCCACACAGTTGAAATACTTACACTGGCTACCTGTCCGAAAAAGGATCCATTTCAAGGCCATGGTTTTGGCTTTTAAGGCTCTACATGGCATAGGTGCTGGGTACATTATGAAGAGAGTTAAATTTTACCATCCACCCCGTGCACTTAGGTCTGCAGCGCTTCAGCTAGCACTGACCCCCAGATACCTACGGACACGTATCGGGGGCCGCTCCTTCCAGGTGCAAGCAGCAAAACTGTGGAACAATTTACCGGTGGATTTAAGGTTGACTCAGGATCTCCTTGCATTTTGGAAATCATTAAAAACTTGGCTCTTTCATCTTTAACATCTAATGCGGTGATCTCACTCCTTAGCTAGGCCTCATCCTGCTTCAGCGCCGGGACACTCAATTGATAGCTGCGCGCTCTATAAATAGTCATTTAACATAACATAACACATCAAAAATGCTTTTCCTATGGAAACGTGGTCCTAACTATAACTACCTACTGGCGACCGCCAGTAGGTAATATATATATATATATATATATATATATACATATATATCCAAAACGAAATCCCAAAGCGAAAACAGCCGGAATGGCGCAACACCAGGGTACAGACTCCGTAGGCAAAGATGCAGGTAAGTGTAGTTTATTATACCATCATAGTCCAAATGATGCGTTTCGGCCGCCAGACATGCGGCCTTGTTCACATAGCGCTTAAGTGAAAATGGTGCAATATATATAACAGTGACAGTGGCAGTATTTTTTCTATGTTGATTGCAGTGAATAGGCATTTTACTACATGTAGCATGCTTTTACTGTAACATTGCTTTACTGCGATTGGTGGCAGTGACATCAGCAGAGTTCTGACATAGACTGACATGGTAAACAGACTGAGTGACAATTACGTCAATATGAGGCAGAGGCCAAGGAGACAGACTGTTAGCATGCAAATGCTCGAGCCTTGCAATACACATGAAACAAAATCGAGACAATACTAACGCCCCGACCACGTAAGTTGCTGTGTGCTAAGCGAACAAATCGGCTTCCCACTGCCCCATTAAATTAGCCGTGTGTTCCCAAATTCAAGGGCTGTGTGTGCCCGCGGTTGCAGGGAGCTAAAGACAATAGGGGGTAAGGGGAACCACGAGTATTATTAGTATCCTGCGTGTGATCGGCCGTGCATATTTAGGAAAGCGTGAGAGTTGCCTTATTGAATGCGGTCCGCTTAGTGCTCAGCTGCGTATTAGGTCCCTACTGGTGCTGACGAGACTGCAGGATAGCCTATATTACAAAATTACCGCGTAAATGCAGGGGTCCTGGCCACTGGAGAAATCCTGATAAAAATTAAGAAAGTGCATATGAGGGATGTAGTGCTGTGATATATATACATATATGAGGAGGTGTGCGTGCCTAGTGCGAATAAATAGTGATTGTGTAAGTGACGTGGTGAGATACCTCCTCATATCAGTGTTACACAGTAACACTTACGGAGTATATATGGTCTCTTACGTTATTATTTGGCCCAATGCCACCCTCTAATGCCTGTACAATCTGAGGCACTAATCATGCGTGGAGTCAGTCAGTGACTGTGGTTACGCATGTATACATGATGGGCAGAAATGAATGGAATAGTCTCGGAACATGGAAGTTACGCACTGTTGGTGATGCGCCGAAAGTCAAATGCATGAATGCTGATGCGGGTTGATAAAAAAACAGTGTAAATGAGTCCCCCACTCATACCACTAGCGAGGGGTGGTGTGCTCAGTGTATATACAGTGCAGACTTATAACAGCACACAAATTATAAAATACCACATACAGATGACTCAGAGAATGTATATAAAGTGCAGACTAATAATAGCACACAGATTATAAAGTACAACATACAGATGACTCAGAGATCATACATGGCAATAGATAACATTAAAGAGACAATGTGAAAAGGCAGTGTTCAAAGGGGAGTATACAAATAGTCAAATAACCCCTCATAGGAAGTGATGAAGATCCTCACTAGTGTTGAGGCCTGATGGTGCCTTAGTGTTAAACTGGAGGATATATCTACTCTCCAACTGACGCAGGAGCTTCTCCCTATTGCCACCTCACCTCAGTGTGGGAATGCAATCTATTACTGAATACTGGAGGTGCTCTAGGTTGTTGTTGTGCACCTCCTTGAAAGGCCTAGCTACCGGGTAAACCGGATCGCTATTGACGATGGCTCTTAAGTGCTGTAAGATGCGCAGATGCACCTGTAGCTTTGTACTGCCAATGTAGCGCAGCCCACACTTACATTCAAGAACGTAGATAGCATATTCCATCCTACATGTGAGCCGGTATTTGATAATGAGTGGTGTCCTTCTGAAAAAAGAGTCTAACTGCGTGATGTTTTTCCCAAATTTACAGGCTCTACAACTGTTGCATTTCACAAACCCCTTCCTGTCAGTCAACCAATTCTGTGTGGGTATGATTTCTGGACTGTTTTTCACTAGTGTGTCACGCATAGAAAATGCCTGCCTGTAGGTGATATCAGGGCGGTCTGCTACTAATGCGCCCAGTGTGGGGTCAAATTTAATGATGCCCCAGTGTTTGACTGATGGCTCTTTCTTCTGTGTTGTTGGTTATGATCAGTCTAGTGCTGACTGTGTTAGTAGGTTCGGCGAGTATGCTGCCAGCGCTCACTATTACAGGTGCAGCTTTGCCCATGAGGAGTTCCTCCCGGGGAATGGCATTAGCTCTTTCTGTGTCTTTACGGATGATGTTAGCCGAATACCCACGTGCCCTGAATCTTTTAGACGCCTCAGCTTGACATTCAAGCAAATCATTTTGGGTGCTACAAATCCTACACAGACGGAGCATTTCACCATAGGGAATGCTCGCGATTAGATGCCTTGGAGGAAAGCTTGAGGCATGTAGAGTAGAATTGCCTGCCGTATGTTTCCTTGGAGCTTGGAGTGCAGGGAGCCGTCGGAAATATAGAGCATGACGTCTAAGAACTCAATGGCGGTGCTGCTGATGTTGGCGTTGAATTCTAGGTTGAGATCATTGGTATTGATCTCAGCTATGAATGCCCTCGCACTTTCTGCGTCACCTCGCCAGATTACAAAAACGTTGTCTATATACCTGAGCCAAGATATGATGTGGTCATTCCAGGCTCCCGAGTGATCGACCCTGAGAGCCTGCTCCTCCCACCAGCCAACATGTAGACATGCATAGCTGGGTGAAAAGCAGGCTCCCATGGCCACCCCTCTGAGCTGCTGGTACACAGTTTTGTTGAACATAAAAAAATTGTGTTCAAGACACCAATCAATCAGAAACAAAATGAATACATTGTGATTACGACAGTGAATCGGCCTTTTGTCTAGGAAATATTTACATGCAGCTATTCCATCACCATGGCGTATGCTGGTGTATAGTGCTGCGATGTCAAGCGATATTAACAGGTAGTCCTCATGCCATGGTATATTCTTGATCTTGAGCAAGAAGTCACTAGTATCTCTCAAGTATGATTGCTGGCTAGAGACCAAATCCTGGAGGAAAAAGTCAACATACTTAGAGATGTTTTCGCACATACTTTTCCTCGCTGAAATGATGGGCCGCCCAGGGATCGGGTTGGTGTTTTTAAGTACTTTAGGCAAAAAGTACAAAATGGGAAGTACCGGCGATTCAGTGTTAAGGAATAGGTATTCCTCCTTGCTTAGTTGGCCTTGGGCTCTGAATGTATTCAGATGTTTCCTGAGTTCCTTGTTGATGTTTGTTGCCTCTTTATGGTTTGACACTTTGTAGCAACTGACATTGGCCAGGTGCCTGTTTGCCTCTTCCAGATACATATGGCTTGGCCAGAGAACAATGTTGCCCTCCTTGTCGGCTTTGTTAATGATGACTTCATTCTCTTTTTTTAGTTTGTTCATTAGTTCACTAAATTTTGTGTTCTTGTCTCTGCGCCTGGGGGATACTCGCGATGTTTTGCGGTGTAAGGCCTTGAGCTCATCCGTTATGACATCACTGTAGATATCAATAGCATCCCTGGGCATTACCGGTGTAAATGTGGAGTGGGGTTTGAAGGGGCTTGGTATTCTGGTGGAGCATTCAATTCCTTCGTCATGGAGAAATTGTTGTGTTGGCTTGGGTGTGCTAGGCGTTTCCAGTTCACCTAGTATGCGCAGCGTGGGGATGTCAGCGATAATTAAGTTGGACCCCGCTGGAGACATGGGAGATGAGGTCAGGTGCTGGGTAGGATTACCCTGTTTAGATTTGAAGAATTTAGGGGCATATTATCAAGCGGCAGCGATAATTATCGCTGGCCGCTCTTAGCGTGAGGATTTTTATCGCCGGCTATCGCTGGAAATTATCGCCACGCTAGCGCTGTATTAACAACGCATAGCGCAATGGCGATAATTATTCCAGCGATAGCGGTGTTTTCCATGGAACATCGCTGGTTTTCCAGCGATGTTCCATGGAAAACGGCGATATCCTTGATGATAGGGCCTGTGGTCTTAGCCACACAATCCACCCCCCATGTTAGGTATGCCTTAGTCAGGAATTTAACAGACGTTAATTTCCTGCTTTAAGGCATACTTAACGCAATTTCAAATATCGCTACCCCTCCTTGATAATATCGCGGAGCTGCCTTCGCGATATTATCCCATGTTGTTTTCACAGCCACGCCTCCTTTGCATCTCATTATCGATGCGAGGCGAGGCGTGTGAAAAATGGGCCTTAACTCAAGGAATCATGCGCTAGCGTGTCTTTGATGATAATGCGATAAAATTATCGTCGCTTTTCGCCCGAAAACGGACGCTAAAGCGGCGATAATTTTATCGCGGCCCCTTGATAATATGCCCCTTAATTAGTTTCAGTTTTCTTATAAATTTATAAACATCAATTCTCGTGTTAGTGTAGTCAAAGCTGCTCTCAGGGCAGACCGTCAGGCCGAGTGCGAGGAGCTGTTTTTCCGCTTCTGAAAGATTTATCGCACTCAGGTTGATGATAGTTTTAGTATCGGCTTTTATTTGTTCCTCCAATTTCCTCTCCTTTTGTAATTTGGCTTGGGCTTTTCTGAGCTTGCGTCTTTCGCGCCTCCTCCTGTTGCGCCGCTGTTTTATTTCTTTGGAGGCCGTGGCCGCAGGGTTTGCCTCCGGTCGACCACTAAAAAATCCATCTCTTCTCCCAGACTGAGATTGACAGCACCGGCTTCATTCCTATTGCGCCATCTGCTCCCATCTTCTGAATCAGTGCCGCTTTCGGCTAATGAACTTAAATCAGATAGAGACGCACAATCTGCATTTTCCGTATTACTTGTGAGAGGTTTAGCTTGCAGTTGTTGGTTTGGTTTGTTTAATCTTTGTTGCCTTATTGTGTCATATTTTTTTGCAAAGGTAAAAATTTGCCCACATTCGTAGTCTGTCTTGTCGCGGGCAAATTTATAGATTTTTCGCGCTTTGATTGTTTCCTCATGCTTTTTCAGGCGCGCCTTAATCTCTTCTCTGTCTTTAGTGATTGCTTCTTTTTGTTCCATTGTGTCAAGCTCCCCATTAATGCAGTCTATCTCATTTTGTATCTTGAGTCTGTCGATCTCCGCATGCTTAATAAGAATGATCACCAGTCGCATTGATGCTTCTAAGTTACTTGTGGCCCATTCTTTAAGCATATCAGGGTTAGGCTGTTCGAAGCTAGGCGCCAGCATAATCCTCAGCACTCGTGGAACGCAGCCTGCTTCCCGATATTTCTGAAGTGACTTGGCCTCCCACCACTTAGTAATCTCTGTGCGCATCAATTTCTCCAATAAATTGAGTTTAGTTTTGTAATTTTCGTTGCTTGTTCCAGCCTGCGCATCCATGTTCCTTGTTTGACTTGACACATTAGGCAAATTGTCAAATAAAGCTTCCGCTGCTGCTTCCCTCTCTCGCAGCGCTTTGTTGGACATGATATAATTGTGCTATTGAAACTAGTTCTGTCAGAAAATACCAGTATATAGTAATTCTGACCAATCGCAAATGCTCCTCTTAACACCTGAAATACGCCAAATGCCGCTCGTGTTCACTCACCGGGATTAGAGATGTTGGTCGGGTCCTCCGACTCGACCTTTGCCTCAGACGCGATGAGACTCCAGAGCATGCAGTAATTCACCGTTCAGGGGGCCGTGATTTGACAATTTCTCCTCCTGGAGCTCATGTAAAAGTGCGGCTTGTAGGAAACCACCTATATATATTTAAGAATTCCAAATATATTAATTTATGGTAGCATTATTGTCTATAAAGTGTTATTTTAAGTTCCATGCCTCCATTATTTTCTATTGGAGGATATTGCAGCTCTGGTGGTTGACCATGTGTGGTGCTGGAATCACTCTAGGTCTTAGTTGGAGTAAATTTACTACTGGTTGTGGTAATTTTGCCTGTAGTGACTTTAGAAGTCCAGTTTGTGAATAGTACATGCACCTTCTTCTGGTTTGGTGTGTGTCTCTCACTTAACCCCTCCCTAGCCATCCATTTATCCCTCCTTATTCCTTTCAAAACCTCTCCATTTAGTATAAGTATTTCACATTTTCCAGCCGCTCCTCCCATCACTCCCACATTTCTTATTAAAATATACGAGTATGTGTGTTAATCTCTCCACGGTCGGGGCAGAGATTTCCATAAAGAAAGAATAGGGCAGGCAGAGGCTGAGACCACTGCACATTGGCTTGTGAATAGCATTTTGTAATACATGAGTTGTACTATTGTACTACTACACATACTACATAATGTAGTTTGTGAAGAGGCCTAATGTATTTATATTTGTTAACTATGGTGAATATGAGCAAGCATCAATCACCAGGTCAAGATGGCTGCTGAGGGAGAGCTCCTAACGGAAGTAACCCTGGGTGTAGTACTACGCTACGCTCGCGGAGCTTGCGTAGTTTGCGCTACTACGCGCTACGCGAATTGCACGTAGCACAGTGCAAAAACGCGCGGCGGGCATTTTTTGCTTGCTCGCGGTCCTCAACGTCAAGTTGGCGACCGCGAGCGACCAAAATCAACATCCCGGCGAGACTTTTTCCTCGTTCGCGATCAGCAACATCAAGTTGCCGATCGCGAGCGTGGAAAATAAACCTCCCGGCGAGATTCTCAACGCGGGGAGGTCAGGTTTCTCATTGCGAGTGGTCGTGTATGCTCGCGACCGCTCGTGATGAGAAACTACCAGTCCGCGTTGAGAAAGCTGCCGCTCGAGTAGATTTGTACTGGGACTTGAAAACGATCGCTTGCACTGTGCAAGATGCCGTTTGCAATGATTGGACAGTGCGGACAAGCATCCGGCACTGTGCAATCAGTGCGAACAGCATTTCCCTACCGCACTACGCAGTTCGCGTAGCTTGCATAGTGCGAAGTGCACTTCGCGTAGCTACGCGTAGCGCTACTACGCGAACTACGCCCAGGGTTAAACGGAAGCTCCGGGGCTTGGGATCAAACATCTGTGAATATCGCTGTCTTTGCCCCACCATCCTGCACTCTAGGATAACTCGCTTGCATTGCAAAGTCTGGGGAACTAATATAATTGGGATGGGATCATTCACGTACCTTTCTCATCTGCAGAGAGACCCGATGTGCCCGCGATGCGGTGAACGAATGACGAAGCAATCTTCGGACCGGGCGCCCAGCACCGACGGCTTCCGCCCCATCACCGTTGCACCAGACAGGGCTTTTCTGTGAAGCGGGTTTTCTGTCGCTCTTTGTCCCAGCGGTGGACTAGCTCGATGCTGCCTTCTGCCCAGCTTGATGATTGTCGAGGCGACTGGCCGGTGGGGGAGGGACCGGCTCGATGCTGCCTTCGGCCCAGCTTGCTGATTGTTGAGGCGACTGGCCGGTGGTGGAGGGACCGCCTCGATGCTGCCTTCAACCCAGCTTGATGTTTGTTGAGGCGACTGGCCGGTGGTGGAGGGAGAGCCCTTGGTGTGTGTTCGACCGGGTGAGTGGTGTCTGCATGGTCCTGGGTGGGCTGCCTCCTCCCACCGCCCGACCTGCTCTCAGAGAAGTGCCTGCTGGTCGGATCAGCGGTGGTTCGATGCCACAGGAACTCTCTGTGGGTGCTTGGGATGGCGGTCCCATTGTCGCCTTCTCTCCTGAGATGTGCCGGGCAGGATGGCCATGAGCAGAGCAGCCGGGGATCCACCATTGGCACTGCGATCTGTATTCCTCCCGGCTGGATGGCTGTGAGCGGAGCAGCTGGGGATTCACCTTCGGGGGTTGCTCCTACCTTGCCTGCATTTAAGGCCTGATCTCTTTAAGGCCATCATGTTTCTCTGTGCGCTCCGGCTGCTGGGGACTGGGATGCCTCTCCCCCCGCCTGCTCTGCATTTGGCAACACCCGACATGGCTGGAGTTCCAGTAATGGAATGGACTTGGCTGTTTGTGGCTGTTTGCTCGCCTAGATGATTTCTTTAGGTGTGTCCTCTTAACCTTCATTTTAGGGGTCCCTCAGCCTGCTCTGCGTTCCCTGGCCCCCACAACAAAGTTGGTCAAGATGGCCTCTAGGGGATGCGGAAATGAACATAGGACTCTGTCCTAATGAAGATTTCTGATAACAGTAATAGGACTAAGACTACCTCAGGTGTCCTAGGAACCCAGATGTCAATCGGGGCAGCCATCTTGGAATGGGGCCCGCTCCTACTCCATAATCCATGAGACTCCTCTGGTTATACTCAAGCTTCCTTTGTAAGCCTTAAGCCTCCCTGGTTTATCGTAATTCTTTATTCTTCACAGCGGTCAGCTCTAGAGCAGTCAGGATTCTGTACTGTAACCTTATTCTGTCTGCAGCCTCACTTCTCGTGTCTGGGAATGTCTTCCTAACACACAGCTAGGTAGGGGAGGGAGAACTGCGCTCCCGCCCCACCGTACACTTTAAAGTGCTCTCCTTTAATCTGACTACTTTACCTCCTCTATTTCCAAGTGCTCTCCTCTAATTGGACTACTGTACCTCCTCTATTTCTAAGTGCTCTCCTCTAATTGGACTGTTTCACCTCCTATTTCTGATCGCTACCCACATCATGTCTCAACACAGCTCTCGCTCCTCTGACCTCCTTGCTCAGATAGGCCTGAATTCTTTTAAGATTATCTACCCCTCCAACCTGTCGAAGAAAGCAAAAAAGACCTTCAAAAACAATATCCTCAAACGATGTCCTGAAACGCTTATCTCGGACACATATATTTCCACTAAGGGCTCGGTGGTGACAGACCTCATTTTGTACACTAACAGAAGAGCCCAGTGGAGAAAGACTCTAACTTCTGCACTTCGCTCCAAACAACTGACCAAAACACCACACAGCTTCCGTTTAACCACACTACCCTCCCTTGCCCTTAAGGCAGATCTGACCATTTCCCTATACAATAATGAAAACATCCTTATTCAAGCCTCTGACCTGAACCTCAAGCGCTTTGACAGTATCTTTTTGATGATTAAAAACACACGTAATAACTCGAACCCGGCCACTCTCCATCATAACAGTCTACCCTCAATATCTGCAACTTCTGTGCCTTACGCCTCTTCTTCCCCCAATTTCGCGTCCCCATCTTCACCTATTTACCGCTCTGTTCTCTTCAACACCACGGAGGATATATATATCACCCACACTACTATCACGGACAATCCGGTTATTTCTCCCCTGGGCTACGGTAGGACCTACTCAAGGGCCTTCCACCAAGTTGCTGCCCCCAGTACTTCTCCTCCTTACCCACTCCTCCCGTCAAATTTCACGTCACCCTCTTTACCCACTGGCCGTTCTGTTAGCTCCAGCAACATGGGGGTTGAGCGTTATACCCGCACAACTAACCATGACAACCCTGCTAATCTACCCCTAGGCTCAGGTACTACCAACTCGAGGGCCTTGGAGGTAGCTGCTGTCTCCATTACTTCTCCTCATAGCCCACACCCACCTACCTCTTCCTCCTGCACGTTCCCTATCGCCTTTGTTAAAACCACCTTGCCCGTTACTTAGCCCATTATAGGATCTGCTCAGCACCCCCTTGCACTGAATCTTACTCCACTTCATGCTAATCCTCCACCCTTGGTGGATGTCGAGACCATTCTCAAGCGGGATTCTATCTCCCCCTGTAACTGTGGTAAGGGTCTTACTATACCATCCAATACCCCTCTCACTACTGGGTCATACCCAATGTCTCTTTCTGGGTCGGCTGCGGAGGACATTAACTGCCCTTACCTTGAGGAGAAGATTGCTGACCTCAAGCAAAGAGATCATGCAGACCCTTTTTCAGCTCTCCATAAATATGGAGAAGCTCTGGAATATACAACCCTCCCCAGGGACCTATCAACACAATCCACCAAGAGACTTTTACGGCGGGGACGAACAGTCCTTTATTCTCTGCCCACTTAGCTCCAGTTGGAGTTCTAGGCCTCTCCCTAACCATCATTCTAGGCCCTGTAGCTTTCAGCCTCAGTTGTCGGCTGAGGACACTCTCGCTCTTTTATTCTCTTACAGTGGCTCGGGGGTTTTCTCCTCCTCTAACTCTTCTATCAACATCCCGACTATTACCTCTGACCCTGACAGGGAACCTGGGTCAACCTCAGATCGGTTAATAAGGAAAACCTACTTCAAATAACTACCTCTCATCATGAAGTGGTCACTACCAACCCTCACATCAAATTGATGATGCTCAACTGCAGATTGGCTGTGAAACATGCAGCTGATATTTCTGAACTCATCATTTCGCAAGATTTGGACCAATTGATTCTCACTGAAACCTGGCTCAATGATGCCTCCTCCCCTGTTCTCGACATATTAATCCCTCCTGATTATGCCATTATCAGATGTGATCGACTTGTTAAAACGGGGGGGCATTGCTTGCATTCATCGCTCCAACCTAACTATAAAGCAATCTCAAAATGCTTTGCTGTCTTCATGTGGGCAACTAGTCACCGAAATTTGGAATAAGGGCAAGATTGTCTGTGTGCTTCACATGATTTATCATCCACCGGGTGATAATCTGCTCTTCATAGAGCAAATCCATTGAGGTCATTAACTCATGTTCGGCCCAACTATGCCATATCTTCCTCAGAGACTTTAGCCTCCACTGGAATGACACAATTGATCCTTTAGTCTGCTCCTTTAAGGCTTTCCTCTCCGATCTCAACTTCTCAGAGTTCTGTAAGGGACCTACCCACAACAAGGGTGCCACCCTCGACCTTATCATAGCTAAAGACAATATCATATAACTGGGTGACATTCTACCCTGTGATTGGTCGGATCATCATCAAATTTTCTTCCACATCCTGGAAAAGGTCACATGCAGACAGGGCCAACCTCTTAAAGCTAAACAACTGACTCGCAATCTGAAAAACATCAACATCAATGTTCTAACTTCCATCACCAAGAATAGGCTTCAGCCTCCCCTAACATGACCAACCTTGACGATCTTTCTGATCACTACATTAGCACTGTGGCTAATATTATCGACACTATCGCGCCAAAGCATCTCAAAAGGATTCCAGTCAAACAATCCAAACCTTGGTTTAATGGTGCCCTAAATGATGGACGTCGCAAACGTAGGCTCTCAGAGAGGCTTTGGAGAAACGTGCCCTCCACCACAAGCCTCATTCAGCTAAGGAAGGTGAGAAGTACCTACAACAAACACATCCGCATTGCTAAAACCACCATTTCAGGGCTCAGCTGGACGGCGCTAAAAATAGACCCAAGAAGCTCTTTGAAATCATCAAGCAACAAGCTAACCACTCTTCCAACCCTACCTCGACTCCCATGACCTCGCTTCCTAGTGGGGAGGACTTCTCAGTGCACTTCTCTGAAAAAACAAGGAAAATTTAACTGGAGCTGCAACCTAACATGCCCATTTTGCGGCCTCTGAACTACACTGCATCATCAGCTGAGCTTGCGGAACCTTCGGCAGTGTCCTTACACATTGGTTGTTCCCACAAAAACGATGCCTCTTGAAATTCCTTTCTCCTTCCAGATGTCACAGAGCTGCACCACGCTATGGCATCCTTAAAACGTTCCAATCATTTCAGCGATCCACTACCTGCTAAGTTTTTTAAAGATCTCAATTCGGCCATTCTACCTCTTTGGTCCTGGATCATTCATGAATCTCTCCTGCAGGGGAGGATCACTGATTGCCTCAAGATTGGGCAAGTCACTCCCATCCCTAAGAAGCCCAACACTGATTTATCTGATCCTAACAACTTCCGGCCTATCACCATCATGTCTCTAGCTAAATTGCTCAAGAAATGCGTCCACGGGGCGTGGCTTAGCAGCCGTCGAGAAAGGCCGCAGCCTGAACGAGCTCCTTCCTTCCCGGCGTTTATCCTGTCCTATCTTGTGCCATCCACCAAAAACCATAAATTGATGCGTGAGTGTTCCACCCCCGGACCCCCTGGGCGACTCTGGGGCTCCTGGTGAAGAGTGCACTGGGCGATATAGCCATCTCCGGCGGTCCGTGCTGGGCGACAACGGAGGCTCCCGGGTGCAGAGCGAGGTAGACGGTAGCCTCTGGACGGGACGAGGACTACACCCTGTGGGCCCGGAGGCCGCTGGCGAGGTGTTCCCAGCGCAGACGGAGAAAGCGGGGGGGGCCGAGGCGGCAAAAAAATGGAAAACGGCCCGACAGAGCGGACAGAGAGGGGAAGCCCCGGCGAGCGCCCTACTGCCGGAGGCCCCGGCTCTGCGGCCTGAACAACGGGCCGCACTGTGCGGAAATTGGCGGATTGGAGGTGAGGAGGCTCGGGGGCCCCACGAGGGGGTGCAGAGTTGAAGCCGATGCGTCGGAAGACCCAACCGACCGAGCTGGCTGATCGTGGACGCTGCAACAGGCTGTGAAGGCCCGCAGGAGGGTGATTTGACGGGGCCCAGCAGACGCGACAGTGGCAAATCGAGGTCCCGGCTTGAGGCCTGTGAGTGGAAGAGGCCTCGCCCGGGCCTCTGACCTTTACTAGGGGGCGGTCCTCGGAAAGACTTACTGCTTGCTGGTGCCCGGAGGGGGAAAGTAGGCAGAAGCCTCCGTCCTGGAGTAGTGCTGCCCGACTGCCCTGCTGTACCTGCGATCCAGGGGGCACAAGGGTAGAAGAAAACTGTGTGTGACGCTGGCCCCTGAGCACATATCTCACGCTGAGGCCGGGACTGGATGGGCCTTTCAATGACGAGCTGAAAGCTGGGCCCTGTGGAAGGCACCTGACGTGGAGGCAGGGCAGGAGTGGCTGCGAGTGAGAGACTCTGGAGGTGCAGACTTGGAGCAGAGACTGTGCAAGCTGAGGTCCTAATTACAAGGGGCGTTCTGGACTGAGGGAGAGTGACCCTAAAGATTCCCTGTATTTGAACCGGAGAGGTGCAGAAGACACAAGCCCTTCCTGCGTGACCACGGGAGCGGCAAAGTGTGTATTGCGGGGCTGCTACTGAGGTGGGGGGAAGCCCCAATCCGCCTGAAGGTAGACGACTTATCCGAGTGCAGGTGTGGGGGCCAGGACAGCGTTTGACACTCAACATATATTGAGGAGGAAAAGGGTTGGACGCCGTAGCCCATACACACAAGAGAATATTGAGCTTCGGTGGCGTGGACAGTGGTCGAGGATGCCGCGTGCAGGTGGCAGTGGTCCGCTCGGAGTAACACGTGCTTTGAGGGAAGAGGCAAAGAAGCGGTTGCTCCCGAAATACTACGTGCGGGCTTGGTCCCTCTCACCACAGGGTTGCTCTTGCAGGGCCACCTGGTGCCCTCACCCGGTGGACTATCAGGGGTGCGCAGCCATGGCGACGTGGGGAGGGGGTCCCAAGGCCAGCACCCAAAAGCAGCTAGCGAAATTTGCATGGTCCAAAAATGGTGAAAGAGGTGAATCGCCGCAATCGGAGAAAGGAAGGGGGCAGCCGCCTACAAAAGGCCCTGGAGCCGACTCTCCACGATGTCATGGAGGCAATAAATGGTGTGCGTGCGTCAGTGGACTCGGTCACCGTGGAGGTCTCTCTAATCAGAGCCGACTTCAAAAAGATGGATGAGAAGGTCAAAGAGCTCAAGATAGTAACAAGCGCCCTGCAGACAGATACCTCGGAACTTCAAATGCAAATGCTTGAAATGCAGAAGAAGCAGGATAGAATGTCACAACAGCTTGATGACTACGAAGGCCGAGCCCGCCGCAATAACATTCGTATTTTAGGGGTTCCGGAGAAAACGGAGGGGCCGGCTGCTGACCTGTACGTGGAAGATCTCATTACGAAACACCTTAAACCTAAGACCTTGTCCAGCTATTTCTCCATTGAAAGAGCCCACAGGGTACCAGGAGGTAGACCGAGACCAGGCACGCTCCGAGGCCCCTTATTGCTCGGGTGTTCAACTTTCGAGCTAGGGACACTATCCTGCAGACTGCACGCCGAACCCCCTGAAGATAGATAACTATGAAGTGGCTTTCTTCCCGATTTTACGGCCAAGGTCTCAAGCTCAACGTCGCAGCTTTCAGGCGGTGAAGAAGGAACTGCGAGATCGGGAGGTGAAATATGCGATGCTCATTCCTGCGCGGCTGAGAGTGGAGTCCGAGGGCAAGTCGTGGTTCTTTGACTCACCAGAGTGCAGTCTGGGAATGGATGGAAGGCTGGAGCACGGTGGGAAGCCACAGGAGAGATCGACCTGGTGGCCGTGGCCAGCACAGAGGGGTCCGCACGGAGGGGGCAAATACTGGCTCCGCAGAGGCAGACAGTCAGCTGAAGGAGCAGGACTGATGGACCGGGGCCACGAGACTAGAGAGTCCTGGAGCCGCTGGAAGCGCAAGTAGGGGGATTGGGGGAGGGTGGAAATACCCATCGTTACGAGACTGTGTAACTGGAGTGGACCTAAAGTAATGGTGCAGGCTGATGGGCTTCATTGATGTGATCTGAAAGGGATAAGATATCATTAAGTGTGGATGGCTAAAATACAAGTCAACTGTGATGTGTACCTGCGGGAAGGGGGATCAGTTTACCCCGTGCATTTTCAGTATTTCGGGGGGGGAGAGAGGCACTCTGCCATGTTTGGGGGTGGGTAGTTTTAAATCCACTGGCAGGGGGCAGGGAGGGGGTGGGAGTTGAGGGGGTCGGGATGGGGGGATGGGGGAGGGGGGTGTTCCGGAGTTCTTTATTGTTTTTTCAAAATACAAAGTGGTTGTGCGATCCTCAGGCATGAGATGGACACACTGACAAGTAGGCGCTTCTGCGACAAGTCAAAATATAAATGTAATGTTTGGCCATGCAACAACTTTTATGCTAGCTTCGAAAATGGCGGACATAGGTGGGAAAGTGTTACTCTTATCGGTGGGATGAGTCAGGATTTATTTGCTGTAATGCGGACCTGTCAGATAGTAGATGTAACCGTGCTATGTGATGGGGGGTGACAAGGAATTAGTGCTCTCTGTCCTATCCTGGAATGTCCGCTGGATTGGGTGATAAAATAAAGAGAGGGACTGTCCAACAATATCTGAAGAGACAGTCCCCGGATCGTGTTCTACTGCAAGAAACCCACTTAGTGGGCAACAAAAGCAGGGCTCTCAACAGGTGGGGGTACCGCTCCTGGTGCATGCCGACTATACCACTGGTTCCAGGGGAACGTGTATTCTGATTAAAAAGGCATACCCTTGATAGTACACAAGACATGGACAGACCCGGGGGACAGTTTGCTGTGGCCGAAGCCCAATGGGAAGGGAGGGCTCTTAATGTAGTTTCTGTTTATCTACCACCGGCACTGGGCAGAGATGCCTTAGCAGATCTGGGCAAAGCATTGACTAGACTCCCTGACGGCACCTTTGATAATGGGCGGAGATTACAATATGACAATGGATGATACGGTCGACAGATACCCGCAGAGACAGGGGGCCAGACCAAACGAACTTATGGCAGAGTTCACTCGCGGCAATGGGCCTCAGATGTGGGGCGGAGTTGCAAGCAGCGGATTCCAACATATACGTATTTTTCAAGTGTGCATGGTAGTCTCTCCCGAATTGATTATTTTCTAACATATACGGCCTCTGTAGGCAATTTTAGGCTCCCCCGGACGCTACCCAGAGGTATCTCGGATCATTCCCTGTTGGGGTTGAATTCACTCACGGGGAACGACAGCTGAGACATACTATAGTGATTAACCCGTGGCTGTTGAAAATACCTGATATCAAGGAAGAGCTCTGTGTGCAAACTGGAATTTTTTTCACCGAGAATCTGGGGTCGGTGGACTCGGCACAAACGATATGGGAAGCATATAAGGTGGTCCTAAAGGGATATGCTCTCTCACTGAAAACGAAATATATTGCAAATAGGCGCAAGCTCCTAGTCCAATTAGAGGAGGAGCTTCGGGGACTTGAGGCAGAACATGCACGTAATCCCTCAGAAGATACACTACATAGTTTGACGCTGAAACAAGATGAGTATAGACTTAAGGCGCGTGAACACATGATGGCTAAGCTTGGGGCTGCCCAGCATAGGTTGTACGAGCTGGGAGATAGGGCGGGGAAGACATTAGCTTGGCTGGAAAGGAGAGAACAGGGTACGAGGTGGGTGCCCCGATTAACATCCCCTAGCGGAGAGGTGCTCTGTCACCCCAAGGATATAGCTGAAGCATTTGCAGGCTACTTTGAGGGAGTTTATTCTCCTCCACTAAGTATACCGCAGAAGACTCGCGCCAGCTCTGGTAGAAAGTGACATTCCGACTCTCTCGAAGCTGGATAGGGATGCGCTGGAGGAAGATCTGACAAACGGTGAAATCCAGAAAGCTATTGGCCAAATTAAGTCAGGGAAGGCGATGGGGCCAAATGGCACCCCCATTGAGTTCCTTAAGGTTATGGCCTCTCAGGCTGTCCCACATCTGCGGGCAATGTATGAGGAAAGCTGTGAGAAGGGAGTTCTGCCAGTAGACCAGCGTCTGGCTAGCATAGTTGTTATTCATAAAGCAGGAAAGCTCTGTGGATGATTGTAGCTCGTACAGGCCCATCTCGCTGATAAATGTAGAGGCAAAGATCTTAGCCAAAGTACTTGCCACACGGCTTGGAACTGTAATTTCTCCTTAGTGCACCCAGATCAATCTGGCTTCATGCCCAGGAGAAATACGGCTCTTAATATACGCCGATTGCACAATGTGATGGGCCCGAAGGGAATTTTTGAGAGAAGATGCTGCTATACTGTCCTTGGATGCCTCAATGGCATTCGATTCGATCGAGTGGCCATATCTCTTCGAAGTTCTGGTGAGGGCTGGGTTGGGCCCTAAATTTATAAGCTGGGTGAAGCTGCTATATACCGATATCCAGGGGCAGGTGAGAGTTAACAACTACACGTCACATACGTTTACGCTAAGAAGGGGCACCAGACAGGGATGTCCACTGTCCCCGATGCTGTTTTCCCTGATGTTGGAGCCCCTCGCAGCATGGATCCGCCGTGATGTGAGGGTGCGGGGTCTCAGATGGTCGTTGGAGTGTGAGGACAGAATATCCCTATTTGCGGACGACATCTTGCTCTACCTGGCCTCCCCATACGAGTCTATACACACTGTTCTGAACATTTTCACAAACTTTGGGAAATACTCGGGATACGCAATAAACTGGGGTAAATCTGTATTGTTTGTTTTACATGGGAAAACTCCCCGTCTCCCGAGAGACTGTGTGTTAGTGGTAGCGGAAGATGGCTTTAAGTATCTAGGAGTTTTTATCACGCCTGACCCAGCTCTCTTTACAGCCGCAATTTGGCACCCCCGTTAGCTAGATTGAGAAAGGATGTTAAGCATTGGCGGTCGCTGCCTCTGTCTTTGGTGGGCCGCGCTGCTCTTTTCAAAATGTTGAGCGCCCCCGCGATTCTTGTATATTCTCCAGAACTGCCCACACCGAATTCCAGACGCATATTTTGTAGCGGTTGAAGGGGAGGTACGCACTCTGTTATGGGATGGCAAGGCCCCTAGAATTTCGCTTCAGAAGCTAACGAAGGGGTGGTATGATGGGGAATAGCGCTGCCCGACATCAGGTTGTATTACTGGGCTTCCCAGTTGGTGGTCGTAAACTATTGGATGTATGCCCCGCCAACGGATCCGGCCTTCGCCTTAGACAGGTACCAGATGGATCGCTCGGGCTATTTGGGTGCCCTATATTCCCGCACACAAAGCTATATTGGCCCAACACTGCACACAGTGCAAATTTGGCGTTTGGTGAACTCGCGGCTGGGATGGGCGGGTGTCCTCACTCAGGCAACGCCACTATGGTATGCTCAGAAACTGGGCATGCTGTGCTATCAACCAGGATTTGACAGATGGGATGTCATTGGTATTTCGACAATGAACGATTTGGTAAAAAAGGGCGCAATACTCAAATTTGAGGAGCTCCAGAAGAGCTATCAGTTGGCGCCGGGAGAGGTTTTCAGGTATCTGCAAATCAGGCACGCCCTGGGGGCGGCCTTCCCGAGCTGCAAAAATATACCGGACTCATCGCCTCTGGAGGATCGCCTGCTGGATGGGCCACTGCAGTCTAAGGCGATATCTTTGACTTATAAAAAACTTAGTAATAATTTGCCAGATGCCTTCGGCAAGCTCAAGGAGCAATGGGAGAAAGACCTGGGACCGATCGATGAGGAGGATTGGCGACAGGCTCTTATGTCACCTAGAGAGGCGGCCATAGTGCTTAGATTCAGACTAATACAGCTCAGGATTCTGCATCGCTCCTATATGACGGGGATAACGCTGGCCAAGATAGGGTCTAGGCCAGATGACCGGTGTTTGAGGGGATGTAGGCAGCCAGCTACTTTCTATCATATACTGTGGGAATGCCCGCTGGTGCAAGATCTCTGGGAGAGGGCCACGAATCATATGCAATCTGCATTAGGGAAGAAAGTGAACCTGACACCCAGACTGGGTTTGCTAAATATATGGGAGGACACGGACCTGACTGACATAGAACAACAACTGGTGACGCTGGGATACACACTAGTAAAAAGGGAACTGGCGAAGGGATGGGGTGGAGTGGCACCGCCTACTGTGTCGGTGTGGCTGAAAGAGCTTGAAAGGTGCATGATAGCGGAGAAAGCGGTCTTTATAACTAGAGGATTGCCAAAGAAGTGGGATAAGAAATGGATGAAATGGAATAAGCACAGAGGAGAGATCTGTGAATCACCCATGGTGGAATTGGACATGCGGAGAAATACGGACAGAGATGTAACTATTTAACATATCTGCTGCCTCATCATATGTAACATGTATGGAGATGTTTATAGCCTACGGATAATGTAACACGCGCTGTATACTTGTACGCCACAAACTGTTACTAATAAAAATATTTATAAAAGAAATGCGTCCACAAGCAGCTCTGCAAGCACATAGAGAAATGCCAACTCCTTGACCTCTACCAGTCAGGTTTCAGAGCAGGGCACAGTACTGAAACAGCACTAACTCACATTGTGGATGACGCTCTGAGATCCCTGGATCAAAATGTCCCTTGTCTTCTGATCCTTCTTGACCTGTCCTCAGCATTTGACACCATCAAACATGAAAACTTGATTGCTCTTCTTCAACATAGGATGGGTCTCTTGTGCCCGGTCTTACATTGGTTTGCCTCTTTCTTACATAACCGCACACAAAGAATCAAAGTTAACCATTCCACCAGTACCCCTGTCACGATTGGAGTTCCGCAAGGATCCGCACTCTCGCCCACTCTTTTCAACCTTTTTATGGAACCACTTAAAGACATTCTGAACCATTCTAACATTCATTACCACATGTACGCGGATGACACACAACTGTACTTGAAGATCTCCTCTCCAGAGGACATAAAAACTTTAAATGATGCACTCTCACAAACTCAACAATAGTTAGCCCAGAACCATCTTTTGTTAAATACTCTCAAAACTGAAGTCCTTCTGATTGCCCCCTGCAACCACTCTGCACCTACCCTGGACTGGCTTAAACAACTCACAGCTCTTAACTGCACCCCTCATGTGGTTGACTCCGCTAAATCGTTAGGCATTACCTTGGACAAATACCTAAATATGCAAGCTTACATCAGTGCAACTATTAGGGGAGCCAACTTTCAACTCAACACCCTTAAGAATATAAAGCCTTTCCTTCCTCCTGAAGACATCCGGCCTGCAGTACAATCCCTGGTTATCTCTCGACTGGAATATGGTTTGGTGACCCTTGCTGGGCTTCCTAATGCGAGCTTGGCTCCGCTCAGAGCCACTCAGAAACGCATCGGCCAGGCTCATCACAGGTTCCAGAAAGCACAACCACATTTCCCCCGACCTTATGCAACTTAATTGTCTGTCTATCGAAGCTAGGCTACGTCTCAAGATAGCTTGCTTGACGCATAAAGCCATGCATTACAACACCCCAGTTTACCTGGTGAAAAAGCTTGAACTTTCTGGCTCATGTCAGAACTTAAGAAGTGCGTTCACCCTTCTTTTGAAACCTCCCAAATTCAAAAAGAAAAGAACTTACAATCGTTCCTTCACCGGTCTTGCACCAAGAATTTGGAACGCTCTTCCTCCCGACATCAGATCCAATCCTTCCACTGCATCTTTCAAGAAACATGTCAAATGGCTACTCCTAAGTGAACATTAACAGCATCAACCTGTACTCATTCTCAAGCCCCCCTGTCTACAGATTTGATACATATTTTACACCGTTGTTTCGATTTATTGTGTGCTTGTCTGTTAAATTGTTATCTCGTTCTATGGCCCTTCTGAAACAGTACGGGGCGGCTACCCGCCCCGGACCTTGATTGTTCCCCCCCCCTTTGTTTGACAGTGTGTTGACTTATCCACATCTTTTGTACCAATGTGCTGGTTTTATTCGTGCTTTCGCCACTTTGTACAGCGCTCTGATACTTAAGGCTCATGTTCGCGCTTTATAAAACTTTTCAAATAAATAAATGATGTTGTAAAACAGATGCATTGAAGCGTGGTTTTATCTCTACACAGAATCACGACGATGACATAACACCACAACATCCAGGCCATGTACAATCATCTCATTCCTATGAAGGTCTGGAAGCAAAACTTATAAACTAAAAGTTAAGTAAATAATTCTACTCCAAAATAGCTCATACAATTCAACATACAAGGTATTAAACCCATTTGGCTTCACCAGTGAATCAAATGAGTCACCTTCCTTTGAACAAACCTAAATCAGTCTCTTTCATGTACCAGATACCCACCTCTTCATTCATCCCAAGCTCCATAACTTGAAACAGGTAATTACCTGTCCTGTCAACACAATATTAGGGTCAGACTTCTTTGTGCAGTAGCAGCACTATGTTACTTTCCTCTTACATACAGATTCTGAGAGCACCGATCAATGGCTTTCCCTACCTCTAATGAAGAAAAGCCACTCTGGTATGACTTGTGAGCTTTGTTTTTTTCTCTTTTAAGGGAGCATATTGGTCTAAAAACCAGGACTGCACTTAACTGTATGTCTCCCTACACCTTAACCGTTTCTGTTTGTTTCATATAGTTAATGGTCTTTCTATGCTCTGATATATATTGCACACAACACATGGGAAAATGGTTCTCTAGCACTGCACTTTTCTTTGACCTCTCAAGTGCAGCCAAAGCACTGACTGCCTTTTATAGGCAGTAATCCTGTAGTGAGTTAGGGATCTCAGAGGCCTTTATTGGTGCATTTGTTCCATAAATTTATTTTTCATCCTCGCCCTGCACTGCAACGCTCCCAGCCAGATGCAACTTTTGCATCATGGTATCTCAACTGATATAGACTGTTTTTAGGAGCTAGCCTTGCCACTCTTTACATTTTCATTACACTTCCAATCCAATTAGTTACATTGCCCAGAAAGAGGCAGACAATTTTTCTAATATTTTCTGCAAAAACCCACAATGATTCTGTATAATTTCAGCCTCTTTCTGTTTGGCATTTTCCTCTATTATTCAAATTTCCATCCCATGAACGCATGATAGAAGAATGTGCTGATTTCTGCAAGAAGTTTATCTAGTTCAGCTCCTCATACACAAATCTCATTTGCTCTCAACAGAACTCAAATAATTTCTACAAATTTACCTTCTCTAATACTGCAAAATGTACTCTACTTTCAAACGCAGTTAATAATGACGTGTTATTGCACATACTGCAGGGCATTAAACCTATTTAGGAGGTGTTGCACTGGTCTGTACATATTTGTTATTCAAAGACTACCTTCAAAACTCATGACTCATGTCATTGTTTACTTAGAGATAGTGAGGCCTCATCAAACTGTTAGCCCTATTATAGAAATGCATACTAAATGTATATCATAGATCTTTTCCCCAAAAGTCTACATTAAAATGAAGTAAAATAAATTAATATCTACTGTGATTCTGCACTATGTGCAGAGTTTATAAAGCCTTCACATCTTTACTGTATGTCAATGTGGCTTTCATAGGTTTAGTTTGGGAAACAATAGTTTTCTTTGATTATGTCAACTGATATTTTCGTGTTAAATATTCTCACAAATATACATTCTGGAAGCACCAGAGTCTACCAGTACTGTTAGAAATGGGGGTCTCTAGTTGGCAGAGGTAGGTGCCTTTGTCCAAATAGGGACTCTTGCTTCTAGTCAGGGTAAGGGGGATACACTTAAAGAATAACCCCTGCTCACCCCCTTGGCAGCTAGGCATGAGCAGTCAGGCTTATCTCAGAGGCAGTGTGTAAAGCATTTGTGAACACATACAGTAATACAGTGAAAACACAACAAATGGACACCACACGAGTTTAGCAAAATAAGTAATCTTTATCTAAACCAAACAAGACCAAAACGACAAAAATACACAATACATTAATAAAAATATGGCTTTCAAATGGTAGAAATAGTTCAGTTCAAAGCAAATTGCAGATGCAACACTTTTCACACAAAGTACCTTGGATGCTTCGCGCACACAAACAAAAAGGGCCACAGGGAAGGTGATGCGTCGGTTCCTTACACTCAGGGAAGGTGATGCGTTGGTTCCTTACTGCTGCGCAGGGGAGGTGATGCGTCGGTTCCTTGCCAGAGAGGAGGCGATTTGTTGGTTTCTTACTGCGTGGGGAGGTGATGCATCGGTTTCTTACTGTGTCCCCCAATGATGTGACAGACTTGGCGCCTTGATGCGAAGCGACGATCTGTGACGAAGCGTGGGTTCTTGTAGCCGCACAGCAGGCCTTGCGTCGGAATCGGTGCGGTGATTTCGGACTTCGGAGATCGGTGCACTCAATGTGGCGTGCAGCGATATCTCGAGCCACGGGCAGGAGGAGCGATGTTTTCTTCGGCGATGCGTCGGAAACAGGAGTGGATGCGTCGCGCTTCTCAAAGTTGCGTTACTTTTCCAGTTCCTAGCGGCAAAACAGCCTCCAGAGGTCCAAAACAACAGAAGGCACCTCTTAGGAGGTCAGAACTCCCAGCACGGAAGTTCAGGGGAGCTGGTGGTGAAGTCTTTGTGTCCCTGAGACTTCAGAACAGGAGGCAAGCTCAATTCCAAGCCCTTGGACATCTTCCTCAAGCAGGGGACACAGCAAACAGCAAAGTCCTTTTCTCCTTTCCTTGGCAGCAAGTAGCCACTGCAGGCCAACCCCAGACAGCAAACAGCACAGGGGCAGTATTCCTCCTCAGCTTCTCCTTGGCAAAGATTCCACTTGATTCCCAGAAGTGATCTAAAAGTCTGTGGTCTGGGCCCCTCTTTTTATACAGTAAATCTCTTTGTTCTCTCCTGGCCCAGGGCTCTAAGCCCAGTCTAAACCAGTTCTGGGGGGCACTTTGCAAGTGCACAACAACCTCCATTGTCAGTGTGAGCCCTGGCTCCAGGCACACCACAGGGGGGTGGAGCCATCATTGTGGAAGGCAGGCACAGCCCTATTCAGGTGCAGGTGCTACTCCTCACACCACTGCAAATGCAGACCAGGCCTATTCAGCCTAGCGCTAAATCATCCAGACTCTCTCTAGCCACTGCACATGTCCAGCCCCTGTCACTCCAAAGCCAGACAGTCAATACACATCCTAGCAGAGGCACACTGGAAGGCTAAGCAAGAAAATACCTACTTTCTAAAAGTGGTATTTTTAAACACAATGTAAAAACCACCCTCACTAAAAGATGCATTTTAACATTCTGAGTTCAGGCATACTAAACTTTATTTTCCTACCTTGTTCCCAGGGGTAGTTATGTTTATAAGATGTTATAAGCAAACTCCCCATTGTATCCTATGGGAATAGGTAGCCTTGCAATAGTGAAAAACGAAATTGGCAATATTTCACTATCAGGTCATGCCACACAGGGCATGTCCTACCATTCACATACACTGCACCCTGCCCACAGGGGTACATTGGGCCTACCTTAGGGGTGACTAACATGTAAGAAAAGGGAAGGTTAGGGACTGGCAAGTGTGTGCACTTATCAAGTCGACATGGCAGAACCAGTCTGCACACAGGCTCTGCAATGGCAGGCCTGAGTTACATTTACAGGCTGCTTATGTGGGTGGTACAATCAGTGCTGCAGGCCCACTAGCAGCATTTGATTTACAGGCCCTGGGCACACACAGTGCACTGTACTAGGGTCTGACTAGTAAATCAAATCAGCCAATTATGGAAACACGAATCCATACATACCATTTACAGGGAGAGCATATGCACTTTAGCACTGATCGATACAAAAGGGGATGATGGACGGAACGTTTGAGCCAATCAAACACTCACCCCCAGTCAACTGATCTGGGTTTAATCCATCATCATTCTTTAGCTCACTCCACCACCCCAGTTCAGACATGGCCATATGCAAATCAGTCTGACCCTGTGCCTCATGGGAACAGTCCAGCCCGAACTGCCAAGCCATGTCTTCCCTGGACCAGAAACAAGCATCCTAGGACCGGTTTCTGGCATTTCAGCCGTCATCAGCCAGGCTTGCTTGAATCCAGTGGCAAAGTGAGCAAGGGACCCACGTCTGGGCATACCCCCGCCAACTTAGGGCGACCAAAGCGATACAAAAGGGGATGATGGACGGAACGTTTGAGCCAATCAAACACTCACCCCCAGTCAACTGATCTGGGTTTAATCCATCATCATTCTTTAGCTCACTCCACCACCCCAGTTCAGACATGGCCATATGCAAATCAGTCTGACCCTGTGCCTCATGGGAACAGTCCAGCCCGAACTGCCAAGCCATGTCTTCCTGGACCAGAAACAAGCATCCTAGGACCGGT
The DNA here is from genome assembly GCA_963921515.1 of Calotriton arnoldi. Lineage (NCBI taxonomy): Eukaryota > Metazoa > Chordata > Amphibia > Caudata > Salamandridae > Calotriton > Calotriton arnoldi. Next base: position 1,034,546 of record CAWUFW010006645.1, read on the forward strand.
TTCTGGCATTTCAGCCGTCATCAGCCAGGCTTGCTTGAATCCAGTGGCAAAGTGAGCAAGGGACCCACGTCTGAGCATACCCCCGCCAACTTAGGGCGACCAAAGCGATACAAAGGGGATGATGGACGGAACGTTTGAGCCAATCAAACACTCACCTCAGTCAACTGATCTGGGTTTAATCCATCATCATTCTTTAGCTCACTCCACCACCCCAGTTCAGACATGGCCATATGCAAATCAGTCTGACCCTGTGCCTCATGGGAACAGTCCAGCCCGAACTGCCAAGCAATGTCTTCCCTGGACCAGAAACAAGCATCCTAGGACCGGCTTCTGGCATTTCAGCCGTCATCAGCCAGGCTTGCTTGAATCCAGTGGCAAAGTGAGCAAGGGACCCACGTCTGGGCATACCCCGCCAACTTAGGGCGACCAAGCGATACAAAAGGGGATGATGGACGGAACGTTTGAGCCAATCAAACACTCACCCCCAGTCAACTGATCTGGGTTTAATCCATCATCATTCTTTAGCTCACTCCACCACCCCAGTTCAGACATGGCCATATGCAAATCAGTCTGACCCTGTGCCTCATGGGAACAGTCCAGCCCGAACTGCCAAGCCATGTCTTCCCTGGACCAGAAACAAGCATCCTAGGACCGGTCTCTGGCATTTCAGCCATCATCAGCCAGGCTTGCTTGAATCCAGTGGCAAAGTGAGCAAGGGACCCACGTCTGGGCATACCGCCAACTTAGGGCGACCAAAGCGATACAAAGGGGATGATGGACGGAACGTTTGAGCCAATCAAACACTCACCCCAGTCAACTGATCTGGGTTTAATCCATCATCATTCTTTAGCTCACTCCACCACCCCAGTTCAGACATGGCCGTATGCAAATCAGTCTGACCCTGTGCCTCATGGGAACAGTCAGCCCGAACTGCCAAGCCATGTCTTCCCTGGACCAGAAACAAGCATCCTAGGACCGGTTTCTGGCATTTCAGCCGTCATCAGCCAGGCTTGCTTGAATCCAGTGGCAAAGTGAGCAAGGGACCCACGTCTGGGCATACCCCCGCCAACTTAGGGCGACCAAAGCGATACAAAGGGGATGATGGACGGAACGTTTGAGCCAATCAAACACTCACCCCAGTCAACTGATCTGGGTTTAATCCATCATCATTCTTTAGCTCACTCCACCACCACAGTTCAGACATGGCCATATGCAAATCAGTCTGACCCTGTGCCTCATGGGAACAGTCCAGCCCGAACTGCCAAGCCATGTCTTCCCTGGACCAGAAACAAGCATCCTAGGACCGGTTTCTGGCATTTCAGCCGTCATCAGCCAGGCTTGCTTGAATCCAGTGGCAAAGTGAGCAAGGGACCCACGTCTGGGCATACCCCCGCCAACTTAGGGTGACCAAGCGATACAAAAGGGGATGATGGACGGAACGTTTGAGCCAATCAAACACTCACCCCCAGTCAACTGATCTGGGTTTAATCCATCATCATTCTTTAGCTCACTCCACCACCCCAGTTCAGACATGGCCATATGCAAATCAGTCTGACCCTGTGCCTCATGGGAACAGTCCAGCCCGAACTGCCAAGCCATGTCTTCCCTGGACCAGAAACAAGCATCCTAGGACCGGTTTCTGGCATTTCAGCCGTCATCAGCCAGGCTTGCTTGAATCCAGTGGCAAAGTGAGCAAACCCCCACGTCTGGGCATACCCCGCCAACTTAGGGCGACCAAAGCGATACAAAGGGGATGATGGACGGAACGTTTGAGCCAATCAAACACTCACCCCCAGTCAACTGATCTGGGTTTAATCCATCATCATTCTTTAGCTCACTCCACCACCCCAGTTCAGACATGGCCATATGCAAATCAGTCTGACCCTGTGCCTCATGGGAACAGTCCAGCCCGAACTGCCAAGCCATGTCTTCCCTGGACCAGAAACAAGCATCCTAGGACCGGTTTCTGGCATTTCAGCCGTCATCAGCCAGGCTTGCTTGAATCCAGTGGCAAAGTGAGCAAGGGACCCACGTCTGGGCATACCCCCGCCAACTTAGGGCGACCAAAGCGATACAAAGGGGATGATGGACGGAACGTTTGAGCCAATCAAACACTCACCCCCAGTCAACTGATCTGGGTTTAATCCATCATCATTCTTTAGCTCACTCCACCACCCCAGTTCAGACATGGCCATATGCAAATCAGTCTGACCCTGTGCCTCATGGGAACAGTCCAGCCCGAACTGCCAAGCCATGTCTTCCCTGGACCAGAAACAAGCATCCTAGGACCGGTTTCTGGCATTTCAGCCGTCATCAGCCAGGCTTGCTTGAATCCAGTGGCAAAGTGAGCAAGGAACCCACGTCTGGGCATACCCCGCCAACTTAGGGCGACCAAAGCGATACAAAGGGGATGATGGACGGAACGTTTGAGCCAATCAAACACTCACCCCCAGTCAACTGATCTGGGTTTAATCCATCATCATTCTTTAGCTCACTCCACCACCCCAGTTCAGACATGGCCATATGCAAATCAGTCTGACCCTGTGCCTCATGGGAACAGTCCAGCCCGAACTGCCAAGCCATGTCTTCCCTGGACCAGAAACAAGCATCCTAGGACCGGTTTCTGGCATTTCAGCCGTCATCAGCCAGGCTTGCTTGAATCCAGTGGCAAAGTGAGCAGGGACCCACGTCTGGGCATACCCCGCCAACTTAGGGCGACCAAAGCGATACAAAGGGGATGATGGACGAACGTTTGAGCCAATCAAACACTCACCCTCAGTCAACTGATCTGGGTTTAATCCATCATCATTCTTTAGCTCACTCCACCACCCCAGTTCAGACATGGCCATATGCAAATCAGTCTGACCCTGTGCCTCATGGGAACAGTCCAGCCCGAACTGCCAAGCCATGTCTTCCTGGACCAGAAACAAGCATCCCAGGATGCTTGTTTCCGGTCCAGGAAGACATGGCTTGGCAGTTCAGGCTGGACTGTTCCCATGAGGCACAGGGTCAGACTGATTTGCATATGGCCATGTCTGAACTGGGGTGATGGAGTGAGCTAAAGAATGATGATGGATTAAACCCAGATCAGTTGACTGGGGTGAGTGTTTGATTAGCTCAAGCGCTCCGTCCATCATCCCCTTTGGTATCGCTTGTTCGCCCTAAGTTGGCAGGATATGCCCAGACGTGGGTCCCTTGCTCACTTTGCCACTGGATTCAAGCTAGCCTGGCTGATGACGGCTGAATAGCCAGAAACCGGTCCCAGGATGCTTGTTTCCGGTCCAGGGAAGACATGGCTTGGCAGTTCGGGCTGGACTGTTCCCATGAGGCACAGGGTCAGACTGATTTGCATATGGCCATGTCTGAACTGGGGTGGTGGAGTGAGCTAAAGAATGATGATGGATTAAACCCAGATCAGTTGACTGGGGGTGAGTGTCTGATTAGCTCAAGCGCTCCGTCCATCATCCCCTTTGGTATCGCTTGTTCGCCCTAAGTTGGCAGGATATGCCCAGACGTGGGTCCCTTGCTCACTTTGCCACTGGATTCAAGCTAGCCTGGCTGATGACGGCTGAATAGCCAGAAACCGGTCCCAGGATGCTTGTTTCCGGTCCAGGGAAGACATGGCTTGGCAGTTCGGGCTGGACTGTTCCCATGAGGCACAGGGTCAGACTGATTTGCATATGGCCATGTCTGAACTGGGGTGGTGGAGTGAGCTAAAGAATGATGATGGATTAAACCCAGATCAGTTGACTGAGGGTGAGTGTTTGATTAGCTCAAACGCTCCGTCCATCATCCCCTTTGGTATCGCTTTGTTCGCCCTAAGTTGGCAGGATATGCCCAGACGTGGGTCCCTTGCTCACTTTGCCATTGGATTCAAGCTAGCCTGGCTGATGACGGCTGAATAGCCAGAAACCGGTCCCAGGATGCTTGTTTCGGTCCAGGGAAGACATGGCTTGGCAGTTCGGGCTGGACTGTTCCCATGAGGCACAGGGTCAGACTGATTTGCATATGGCCATGTCTGAACTGAGGTGGTGGAGTGAGCTAAAGAATGATGATGGATTAAACCCAGATCAGTTGACTGGGGGTGAGTGTTTGATTAGCTCAAGCGCTCCGTCCATCATCCCCTTTGGTATCGCTTTGTTCGCCCTAAGTTGGCAGGATATGCCCAGACGTGGGTCCCTTGCTCACTTTGCCACTGGATTCAAGCTAGCCTGGCTGATGACGGCTGAATAGCCAGAAACCGGTCCCAGGATGCTTGTTTCCGGTCCAGGGAAGACATGGCTTGGCAGTTCGGGCTGGACTGTTCCCATGAGGCACAGGGTCAGACTGATTTGCATATGGCCATGTCTGAACTGGGGTGGTGGAGTGAGCTAAAGGATGATGATGGATTAAACCCAGATCAGTTGACTGGAGGTGAGAGTTTGATTAGCTCAAACGCTCCGTCCATCATCCCCTTTGGTATCGCTTTGTTCGCCCTAAGTTGGCAGGATATGCCCAGGCGTGGAGTCCCTTGCTCACTTTGCCACTGGATTCAAGCTAGCCTGGCTGATGACGGCTGAATAGCCAGAAACCGGTCCCAGGATGCTTGTTTCCGGTCCAGGGAAGACATGGCTTGGCAGTTCGGGCTGGACTGTTCCATGAGGCACAGGGTCAGACTGATTTGCATATGGCCATGTCTGAACTGGGATGGTGGAGTGAGCTAAAGAATGATGATGGATTAAACCAGATCAGTTGACTGGGGGTGAGTGTTTGATTAGCTCAAACGCTCCGTCCATCATCCCCTTTGGTATCGCTTTGTTCGCCCTAAGTTGGCAGGATATGCCCAGGCGTGGGTCCCTTGCTCACTTTGCCACTGGATTCAAGCTAGCCTGGCTGATGACGGCTGAATAGCCAGAAACCGGTCCCACGATGCTTGTTTCCGGTCCAGGAAGACATGGCTTGGCAGTCCGGGCTGGACTGTTCCCATGAGGCACAGGGTCAGACTGATTTGCATATGGCCATGTCTGAACTGGAGTAGTGGAGTGAGCTAAAGAATGATGATGGATTAAACCCAGATCAGTTGACTGGGATGAGTGTTTGATTAGCTCAAACGCTCCGTCCATCATCCCCTTTGGTATCGCTTTGTTCGCCCTAAGTTGGCAGGATATGCCCAGACGTGGGTCCCTTGCTCACTTTGCCACTGGATTCAAGCTAGCCTGGCTGATGACGGCTGAATAGCCAGAAACCGGTCCCAGGATGCTTGTTTCCGATCCAGGGAAGACATGGCTTGGCAGTTCGGGCTGGACTGTTCCCATGAGGCACAGGGTCAGACTGATTTGCATATGGCCATGTCTGAACTGGGGTGGTGAGTGAGCTAAAGAATGATGATGGATTAAACCCAGATCAGTTGACTGGGGGTGAGTGTTTGATTAGCTCAAACGCTCCGTCCATCATCCCCTTTGGTATCGCTTTGTTCACCCTAAGTTGGCAGGATATGCCCAGACGTGGGTCCCTTGCTCACTTTGCCACTGGATTCAAGCTAGCCTGGCTGATGACGGCTGAATAGCCAGAAACCGGTCCCAGGATGCTTGTTTCCGGTCCAGGGAAGACATGGCTTGGCAGTTCGGCTGGACTGTTCCCATGAGGCACAGGGTCAGACTGATTTGCATATGGCCATGTCTGAACTGGGGTGGTGGAGTGAGCTAAAGAATGATGATGGATTAAACCCAGATCAGTTGACTGGGAGTGAGTGTTTGATTAGCTCAAACGCTCTGTCCATCATCCCCTTTGGTATCAGCTTTGTTCGCCCTAAGTTGGCAGGATATGCCCAGACGTGGGTCCCTTGCTCACTTTGCCACTGGATTCAAGCTAGCCTGGCTGATGACGGCTGAATAGCCAGAAACCGGTCCCAGGATGCTTGTTTCCGGTCCAGGGAAGACATGGCTTGGCAGTTCGGGCTGGACTGTTCCCATGAGGCACAGGGTCAGACTGATTTGCATATGGCCATGTCTGAACTGGGGTGGTGGAGTGAGCTAAAGAATGATGATGGATTAAACCCAGATCAGTTGACTGGGGGTGAGTGTTTGATTAGCTCAAACGCTCCGTCCATCATCCCCTTTGGTATCGCTTTAGCACTGATCAGCAGTGGTAAAGTGCCCAGAGTCATAAAACCAACAAAAACAGGTCAGAAAGCCACAAAGCAAAAGATCTGGGGATAAACCCGCTGTAAAAGCCAGGTCTAACACAAACCCTTCCAGCCTAAAGCCAGGTTAGACTAATCAATCCCTTGATGGGCTTCCCTGGTTGAGGCAATAGAACCTAGACTTGGCCCGCAACAGCGGGGACACATTCTGGATCTATGCCTTTCTGAACCCAGTTGAATCCCTCTGTCCATACTCTCAGGGCCGACTAAGCTAACCCATGGGGAACCCTTCTCCTCACCTGTGGACACCATTTGTGCAGCACCTAACCTTAGCTTGCTCACAGGTGTGTCCCAACAGGCAGACAGTACCCACATGGCCAACACAGTGGTGTGGCCTAGTCCACCCATGGGGTGTGAATCCTGTCCCCCCCAGGGGCCACACTGTCCACCAAGAAAGCAAGCCACAGTGGCCACTGACAGTTGTCAGTGATGAGACCCAGACCTTATGCCTTTCACGGTTCTCGAACATCTGTGGCATCAGAGAGTGGGGGGCAGTAGCCCCAGGTGCCTGGCCCCCTTTGTCCACTCTCCCTCCTGTCAGGTCAGGGATGGCATCCTGACACTGACCCACCAGCCCCGGGCCTGTACCCGGCAGCTGGACAGGAGACTGGGGTGGGCTTTCCCACACCCGGTCCTCCTCCTCGGGGCTCTGCACCCTCCCACCTGGAGTGGTACCCCCTTCCAGAATTGTCAGGGCACCTGTGGCAGGTGTCCTGCACAATTCGCCCACCAGTTCAGGGGTTCTATCCTGCAACTGGGATCCCAGACTAGGGTCCGTACCCTTAGACTGGGCAGAGATCAGGGGTGAGTCTGCCCTCTCCCCACCCCGCCCCTTACTGAGGCCCTGCACCCTCCCACCTGGAGCAGTGACCCCAGAAGACAACCCGGTAGTGGTACTGTTAGCAGTTGCCCCTTCCTCCAGGTCAGAGGGGACACCCTGAACCTGACCCTCCAACCCAGGGTCCATACCCTTAGGCTGGACCTGTGCCTGGCAACCCAGGACTTCTGGGGAGTACACCAACATCCCCCAAGGGAAACACACTCCTCTGGAGTTGTGTAAAAGTCTGCCTGGCGCAGGTCTCCCGCCTCCTGTCTACCTGACAGAGCATGAAGACCCCCCCAGGCCAGAAATGGCCTTACCAGGGTCAGTCCTGGGGGGCTCTGACCTCAGAGCTGGCAACCCCAGACCGACTGGTCCTTCCACTGGGGACTGCATCCCCCCTCACCCCTCTCTCTGGACTCATGCACCCCCCAAATGGAGAGGTGCTGCCAAGCACCAGAGCTGGTGGAATGCTAGTTACAGCAGTCTCCCACTGCTCAACTGACGCATTGGGATCCCCCTCAGGTAATGGCCTCCCGTTACAGACTAGGCCCCCATCCTGGTGTTCCCTCATGGAACCAACCAGGCCTTGAGACTGTGTTTCGGGCACCTCAGGACACAGCCCACTCCTTCTCATCTGAGACAGGACATGGGATTCTACACCCCTCCCACTACTCTGGGACCTATCTGGGCCATCACAACCCTCCCTTACCTCACTTGGTTGGGGAAAACCTGAGCCACCTCCTTCAGGGTCACCCCCAGATGCTTCTTCAGACCCTCCAGAATCCACCAAAAGGTCTGCCTCCAGTGTGAGCTCCCTGGGGGTCAGAGAACTCACGCTCCACCAGTTGTTGGCATAGCTCTGGAAAACCGGGACTTAAAGTATGCTATCCATCAATTGAATCACATAGCCCCACACAGGTGTTAACCAAGCTACCCTTTGCCTCACCATTCAGTACCTCACACAAGTACCCCACATCACTCTCCTGAGATTGGCAAGACAGTGTCTGGCTTTCTCTGTCACTCAACCCACACTCTTCTGGGTGGTCTCCACACTCACAGACCAGGACATCTACCATGGGGGAACCCCTCTCCCTGCACCTCTCATCTAGAGTCAGTAGAGTGTCCCTCCCACCACTAGGAATATGATCAACTGTGCCAGTTCCCCAATCCACTTCAGGGATACTGCGCACCACTGGAGCTACCTCATAAACCTGAACCCCCTGGTGTATGTCAACCCCCTCCTTCAAGTCAGGCACCACATCTCTGGGTGTGTGTACTTCTTCCTCAGCACTAGATAACACCTTTTTGCTGCCATCATCTGAGCTGGACTCCACCTCCAGCTCAGCCAAGCTCACTTCCTGAGCTACACACATTTCTTTTTCAGCTAAGGCTCACTCTATCTCCTCGCACTCCCGGTCTAGCTGCCTCAGCCTCCTTTCATGAGCACGAATCCGATTCCTCTCTTCACGAGCCAATTTTTCCCAAAATGTTTCCTCCCCAGGGTCACTGCCCTCTTGGTATTCTGGCTGGGGATCCTCCCCCTCAGATTCCTCCTCAGAGTCATCTGCTAGTGTTGCTTTCCAGCGTAGCACCTCATAGCTATGCAGGGCTACCTCAAGATCCTGCCTTGCGGATCTCCTCTTCACAGGTAGCCCCCTCTCCTTGAAAAATACTTTTAGTTCCCTCATCTTGTAGATGTGCAGGTGCCAAAAGTTGACCTCCATTTTGACAAGGCCCAACAGGTGCAACAACTAATCAGAGTTCCAACAACCAAATTCTAAAGGGAAATAGGGAAATATAGTATGTAGTTGCGTAATGGTCTGCACTCTACTAGTAGTGTACACCAATCACTGTATGTAAGACACAAATGCAAGTCCAGATCCTCACCGCTCACCACCAATGTTAGAAATGTGGGTCTCTAGTTGGCAGAGGTAGGTACCTTTGTCCAAATAGGGACCTTTGCCTCTAGTCAGGGTAAGGGGGATACACTTCTAAAATAACCCCTGCTCAGCCCTTGGTAGCTTGGCACGAGCAGACAGGCTTATCTCAGAGGCAGTGTGTAAAGCATTTGTGACCACATACAATAATACAGTGAAAATACTACAAATGGACACCACACAGTTTAGCAAAAATAAGTAATCTTTATCTAAACCAAACGACCAAAATGGAAAAAAATCCACAATACAGTAATAAAAATATGACTTTCAAATGGTAGAAATAGTTCAGTTCAAAGCAAATTGCAGATGCGGCACTTTTCACACCAAGTACCTTGGATGCGTTGCGCACACAGACAAAAAGGGCTGCAGGGAAGGTGATGCATTGGTTCCTTACACTCAGGGAAGGTGATGCATCGGTTCCTTGCTCCGAGGGAGGTGATGCGCTGGTTCCTTACTGCTGCGCAGGGGAGGTGATGTGTCGGTTCCTTACCGGAGAGGAGGTGATGCGTCAGTTTCTTACTGCATGGGGAGGTGATGCGTCGGTTTCTTACTGCGTCCCGCAATGATGCGACAGACTTGGCGCCGCGATGCGACGATCCGTGACGATGTGTGGGTTCTTGCAGCTGCACAGCAGGCCTTGCATCGGAATCAGTGCGGTGATCTCGGACTTCGGAGATCGGTGCACTCGATGCTGCGTGCCACGATTTCTCGAGCCGCGGGCAGGCGGTGCGATGATTTCTTCGGTGATGCATTGGAAATAGGTGCGGATGCGTCTAGCTTCTCGAATTTGCACTACTTTTCCAGCTCCCACGGGCAAAACAGCCTCCAGAGGTCCAAAACAACAGAATGCACCTCTTAGCAGGTCAGATCTCCCAGCAAGGAAGTTCAGGGGAGCTGGTGGTGAAGTCTCTGTGTCCCTGCGACTTCAGAACAGGAGGCAAGCTCAATTTTAAGCCCTTGGAGATCTTCCTCAACCAGGGGACACAGCAAACAGCAAAGTCCTTTTCTCCTTTCCTTGGCAGCAAGTAGCCACTGCAGGCCAACCCCAGACAGCAAACAGCACAGAGGCAGTATTCCTCCTCAGATTCTCCGGCTCTTCTCCTCGGCAAAGGATCCGCTTGATTCCCAGAAGTGATCTAAAAGTCTGGGGTCTGGGCCCCTCTTTTATACAGTAAATCTCTTTGTTCTCTCTGGCCCAGGGCTCTAAGCCCAGTCCAAACCAGTTCTAGGGGGCACTTTTCAAGTGCACAACAACCTGCATTGTCAGTGTGAGCCCTGGCTTCAGACACACCACAGGGGGCGGAGCCATCATATTGGAAAGCAGGCACAGCCCTATTCAGGTACAGGTGCTACTCCTCCCACCACTCCAAATGCAGTCAAGGCCTATTCAGCCTAGCGCTGACTCATCCAGACTCTCTTGAGCCACTGCACATCCCCAGCCCCTGTCACTCGAAAGCCAGATAGTCAATACACATCCTAGCAGAGGCACACTGGAAGGCTAAGCAAGAAAATACCTACTTTCTAAAAGTGGTATTTTCAAACACAGAATGAAACAATCACCCTCACTAAAAGATGCATTTTAACATTCCGAGTTCAGGCCTACTAAACTTTATTTTCCAACCTTGTTCCCAGGGGTAGTTATGTATATAAGATGTTTTAAGCAAACTCCCCATTCTATCCTATGGGAATAGGTAGCCTTGCAATAGTGAAAAACTATATTGGCAGTATTTCACTATCAGGACATGCCACACACACCAGGGCATGTCCTACCTTTCGCATACACAGCACCCTGCCCACAGGGGTACCTTGTGCCTACCTTAGGGGTGACTAACATGTAAGAAAAGGGAAGGTTAGGGACTGGCAAGTGTGTGCACTTGCCAAGTCGACATGGCAGTACCAGACTGCACACAGACTCTGCAATGGCAGGCCTGAGTTACATTTACAGGCTGCTTATGTGGGTGGCACAATCAGTGCTGCAGGCCCACTAGCAGCATTTGATTTACAGGCCCTGGGCACACACAGTGCATTGTACTAGGGGCTGACTAGTATATCAAATTAGCCAATTATGTAAACAGCAATCCATACGTACCATTTACAGGGAGAGCATATGCACGTTAGCAATGATCAGCAGTGGTAAATTGCCCAGAGTCATAAAACCAATAAAAACAGGTCAGAAACAGAAGGCCACAACGCAAAAAATCTAGGGATAAACCCGCTGTAAAATCCAGGTCTAACAAGTACCAATACCTGAAGAAAATGATTGGTATTGTTTCAAATTATGATCTTCATTTGTAACAAAGATTATGAGCCACATGAATTTATATTGTAATGAAGACATTTTTGTGCCCATTCCTTGTGTCCTTTCAAATGGGGCGGGAATGACTCATTTGCTGGTTCCTCATAGGTCTTATAGTATGCAAAATTAACACTTGACATGAAATACCACAATTCAAGTATAGACCAAGATAGCATATCCGCATTTGTTCATCTGAAGGGGATCACTTGACCTCCCTGTTTGTACAGAATCTTTGAAAGGCATACCAATGAGCACCATTATAATTGTCTTTTGAAAGAAAAAACATCTAGGAATACGATCAGGGGATTCAGTCCACTGCCCAGTTAATTCGCCTGAGACCAATATTGTACTGGTTACAAATCTGGTCGACTCCAGAGCTGATCTGCTACAGAGATGGATTGGAAGATGTCTTGGCTAGGGCGTGGGGTGAATGGAAGTTAGCATGGTTGAAATTTGTAAAACAGACTTGCTTTTAGCTAGGTCTACAAGAGTTCTGGCAAGATCCAAATATTATTTCCCCTACTGCCAAGAATAAACTGAAGGCAATCTTCTGGGAACAAAAGAAGCTTGCGCTGTTACACTGGTCAGATCTAGGGAAGTTAACAGAACTCTTTCTTGAACTCAGACCATTTCACTCCTTTGAGAATTATTTGGATGAAATAGATCACCCATTGCCAAAGCATTATATATTAAATTTAGGTTAGGGATTCTGCCATTAGCCAGTTACAGAAAAATGGAAAGATAATCATGGAGCCAATAAATTATGCCCTGCATGTAGAAGAGTAGATGAAATTATTGATCACCTGCTATTCTTCTGTCCAATCTATGGCAAATAGTGCAGTCGCTGGATAGTTCCCTTATTTCTTTCACTAAGCATTAGACACTACAGACTAGCACTGATAATATATAGATGTGACACGTCTTCTGTTGTGTTCTCAGTTACTAAATACCTTGAGAGCTTTTGGCCTATCTAGCGTAAAATGTTATCTTGTCCTGTTTTAATCTGAATATTGTCTGTTCTTAGATTTTGATCATTTTATTCTATTTTTCTTACAAGGAACTATGATTGTACCATTGTACAGCTTTTAACTCATTGTTATCATTTATGTATCTTAATATTCTTTGATGCCTTACATTTTTTTAAATAATTTGCTGAATATTTTTTTGTCAATCAATAGCTTTATTTCGATAGCAATGTATCATAAAAGCATCGTCCGACAGTTATACAATTAATAAAATATATATACAAGCACAACATTTTCAGCATTCTGTTAGAAAACAACACGTAAGAATTGATTATAATAAAAAGCAGTGATTTAAAAATATGTATCCACAATTCATCATTATTGTTTCATAGAAAGGGACAACAGTCTAAAAAGAAATATAAAAGAGCAGTAAGAGATTTGCAGTTCCTATGTAACACAACAAGTGGAGAATTGTGATAGCTGAATATTTTTCTTTCTCCAGTAACAATCTTGGCCTAGACTTTGGTCATCCCACGCAAGGCTTTGTGCCTAATTAACCAAGCACAGCTCAAAAACTTGGCGACTCCACAAGAAAATAAGTTGCGTGGATCGGATTTCAAAATACGTAGAGCAACCCGGTGGTCGCGGGTGCCCATGTCTCTGCAAATTGGTTTTAACCATTTCGATCTTGCATTGCTATAAGATGGACAGGCAAACAGGACATGGGCAACACACTCCACCGGGGCTCCACAACAGGGACAGCTTTTTGATGTGATCTTGGCAGAGTGCCATTTTGATGTTAGGGCATTAACAGGGAGCGTACCGTACCTAAACTGGATATAGAGAGCCCTATCCCGTGGGACCTGGATTACGTCCAGAAAAGGCTCAAGGCTTCTAGTTTGCTTAAAGCTAAAGAATTCCTCTGTTAATCTCCCCCAGTTCGATTTGCTGCGCTCCTGATTGTCAATCCAATTCCAGTAATGGCGTTTAAGTTCCACCTTACTTGGGGGCTTCTGATTTTCCCACGCTTCTTTAAGCCCAAGTGAGATCATTGTTTTCTTGACATTTAAAATCCACTTGACCCTGTGGTCCACATCTAAATTCATCACCTCTGTTAAGGCTGTGGCATAGTTTTCAAGCTCTGCAGTACGCCTTAGGCGAGCCCAGAAAAGCAATGGGCGAAACCTGGCGATATCCCTAAATGGCCGCCTACCCATATCGTGCATTAAAGGAGTTAGCGGAGTGTTGCGGGGGAGCATCGCCAGGTCCCTTAAAAACTTGTGCTCAGATCTACTGATTTCGTCAACACTGTCGAACCCCCATAGCTCTGCTCCATAGAGCGCAGAGCTTAATATTTATTTGAATTGTATTATGACACTTTTATGGTCTATGATCGAAATAAAGTATGTAAATAAAAACAATCTAGGAATAGTGTAATTCAAGTTTCTCTTTTTTACGGTAGGCAGCATAAGTGCAATATGGATGCCTAGACTATGTCCCATGAGTACAGTGCCATTCAAATCAAACTGCCCCTCACTGAGGAGGCACATGGAGGCTAAAAACAGTATGGGTGTTGCTTGAGTTCCCGTTGGGAAAGGGACCTGGCCTGGCAGATTAGGCTGTATTGTTCCTGTAAGAGGAGGAACAAAGCCATGTCTTAATGAGCACAATAAGGTAAATTTTTGTGGATCGCCATGATCAAAAGGTTTACACGTGCATTTAGAAAAATGTTGGGAGTCAAAAACCTTCTGCTGGGCATTGCTGGAAGAGGTAGCCAAGCAGGAATCTCTAATGACTCATACTCCTCATAGGAGTGAAAAAGTGCCTTTGTGGGGCACTTTTCCAATATGTCAATGCTAAGAATGTGTCTTTTTTGGGGAAAACCGTGCAGTCCTCATCCCCAAGAGATGGATTTTTTTTATAAGTGTCAAATTTGAAAATATTGCTTTTAAACTTTGCTTCTAATGGTCCAAAAGTTTACAAACTTTCTAAAAACATTTTTCGGCCACCATCTATTGGTTGCAGGATGATTCCCCGTAAAAAGTGCAGGTGTACAACAAAATACCAAACTAGACGTCTTTCCTAGTATTCATCTGTGACAGCAGAAAGTCTTGTTTTCCTGTGGGGTGCAGCCATAGCTCTGTTAGACTTTAGGACCTTCGAGAAAATCTGGACATGGATTACAAGTTCCACACTTCACTCTCTGGACCTGGACCTTACACCCTCGGGAGTCAACAAGAGGCAACCTTTACCAGCCTTCAAAACAGCCTTTCAGTTCCAGAGTCCGAAACAGAGCTGAAGGCACAATTTTCTCCATAGTCTTTCCTAGTCTTTCTGCACATCTCTCTAGCTCCTTAAATCACACCGAAATCTGGCCTTGTTACTCCCACCAAAGATCGACAAGATTCTCCAGCTTCCAGGCCCTATCTATTCTTCCTCCTATGCTGGGCCCTTTTCCACTATTTTGAAGTGGGTCTCCTATCTCAAAATACATTATGAATTGATGATACCTTTCCTAAGGAAATGTGATCCAGGAGGCAAGGGGGTTTTAGAATGTCCTTTTCTGAACTGTCTTTTGTGGCTTTCCTTTGAAGCAAGACTAGAGGAGATAAGGTGTGAAAGTGAAGATAGTGGGCCAGGAGGGGGCTAGCCAGAATGTGAATCAATTGTTTTCAAAGTACTACAGCTAGGTTTCTGCCTAGCAAAATCAGATCCTGTAAAATGGGGATTAATATTAGAAGTAATCGAAATCTAATGGTTTAAATAATTTTGGCATACTGAATTACCTATACACAGGGCCACTGCAATTATAGGATTGTGCGGCCATGATGATTTTGCATAATTGTAGATTTGCCACATTTGCCACATAATTAATCATCTGCTGCATAATCTGCTGATTTTAACAAAAACAATTGTTTCTAGCTCAAAAGGTTCAAAAGTTGCTAACAAATGCAGCGACACATGGTGCCGCACACTGAAAGGCCCTTTGCAAAGCTGGACTGGTCACTTTTTTATTGCTTACTACTACATTTGGCTATTAAAATGGTACTATTGAGGTGCAACCAATGCCCAGACAGTGTTACCAAGTTTAAAAATGATGAAATAGTGAAGTAATGCTATTACAGAATATGCAGCATCATGTCACATAATTCGCCTTTTCTTGCTGCATAATTTACTCAGCCCTGCCACATAATTTGACCCTCTCCTGCCTCATAATTCCAGGGGCCCTGAATATGCATCATAAATTTGACTTTACAAGCGGCACTGAAAATGGCCAGGTATTTGCCCAGCCATGGAGCTTTTTTTCACTGGTAACACAAGTAGCGCCTCTGCAAGACACGAGGCAGCTGATACTGTACAGCAGATTGCAAGCAAAGAATAAGATTGCAGTGTAGGAGAAGGATAAAGTGACAGGTTTGATGTTAGTGAGATGTCTGAGGCTATAAGGCAGAGGGAGGAAAAGATTCCTCCAAACTAGAAGGAAGATGTTCAGAAATGTTACAGTGATGCCAGAAATGTCACACAGGTTTCCAAATCGGATCAATACTTCACTTCAAAAACAAGAAAATGTTGAGAGAGCAATGTGGGAATTTTGGTAAGTATTATTTTCGGATAGTGATCCAGTGAATCATTGGGCTAAAGAAAAATATGCTATAACACAGGAGGGGAAAAGATAATGAGGGCAAGACAGGTGTATTCTGATTTGTGATCTAGAAAACCTGAAGAATAAATCACTATGTGCCACATGTATCAAATTTGGAAATAGCGATTACCCAGTGCTTACTTTGTAAAATATTAAGTGCCAGGGCTCTGATCAGGAGGCCACTGCAGCTTGCACCACCCATCGCCCTTGTCATTGCTGCCAAAACAACTACTAACCATCTCTCTCGCATGTAAATGCGCCAGTTCAGATTATTCCAGGTCCCCAAAGCTAAAGGAATGGTTGGGGAGACAGGTATTGGCACTATTTTAATGTATATTGTATTCCTAAACAACCGTTGTTCTGCTCATCTCTAAATTAGATCAGCAGCGCGACCATGTGGTAGACTGTTCTACATATGGTGTTGACAATTAGGTGCTGGTGCCGATCACCTGAAACCAATTAAGTGCAGGTGCTTAGCACCGGACAGCACCGGCTCAAATTAAGCACTGCGATTACCTAATTGCGATTTTCTGAGAATGGCAATTAGGTAATCGCTATTTCCAATGTATGAAACTCCATGAGTTTCATATAACAATTACTAGTGGGTCGCAAATCGACCTACCCCATTAATATTAATGGGGTAGGTCACAGTTTGTGACCTCCTAGGAATCGCTAAAATTACAGGATGGTGGCCTGCTAGGGTCAGCAGACCACCATGTCTGTGATTGCATTTAAATAAAGCTATTTTTTTTTTTTAATGCAGCCCATTTTCCTTAACGGAAAGCGGGTTGCGTTTAAAAAAAAATGGGACCACTGCCTGCTCTAAAAAAACGTTTTTACAACCATTCACAAAGGGGATGGGCTCCCTTGGTGACCCCTTCCCATTTGCGAATGGGCTCCCACCAACTTGAAGAGGCCTGAGACAGGTTTGAAAAGGCTACTTCTGAGGGTGGCGCAAGCAGCGCTGCAGGCCCACTAGTAGTATTTAATTTACAGGTCCTGGGTAAATGGGATACCACTGTACAAGGGACTTACTTATAAATTAAAAATATGCCAAATAGGTTGAAGCCAATTATATCAAGTTTACAAGAGAGAGAACATGCACTTTAGCACTGATTAGCAGTGGTAAAGGGCCCAGAGTCATAAAACCAACAAGGACAAGTAAAAGAAAATACAGGAGGAAGGCAAAAAGTTTGGGGATAACCCTGCAAAAAGTGCCAGGTCCAACACCTTCTGAATATTTACTGGCAATTTAAAGCCCATTTCTTATGCCCATGTTGTCATGAGAGTCCTGTCTATTTGAACCACTGAAAACTTGTAATGGTTTGCTACATAATTTCTTGCATCTTGCAGCTTATTTGTAGACTTTTCTCTTCGAATTTCCCTCAGTATTGTACCTAACTTCTAAAAGTATGAACTTTTGCGAAACTTATTGATCTTATCTTCAAGGCTCATCAAACCAATGTTTAGACATTTGTGGCTGCATTAAATAGTAGACAGTAACTCTGTGGCACTGTTAATGGCGTGAGTATTGCAGAGTAACATTTACCACCCCCTTGTACAAATGTCATGTGGGACTGAGTCCCTGCCTCTGATTGGTGGTGGTCAAGCTGCCTGATGTGACAATATTTGCATGGGGCTTACCATTGAAAATTAAGTTGTGCCCCCTTCTTTGAGTAGTTTGACCACCAGTTCAGCAGAGTTAATAATGATGGGCCAGCGGCGATGTAGCACCAGGGCACAGGTCCTTATTTGGATGGGAACTTCCCCATGCAAATGAGGTCCTGTCCACATTAATAGCTGCTCTGATTGGGAACTTTACATTGTAAACCCAGGTGGCCTCACTGGTCCTCCACTGGATGATGGCTGCTCATGCAATTGAGGTCCTGTCTCTCTCTATCACAATCCTGATCCACCAGTTTTGGATTGCAGGTCCAGAAGTGGAAGGCAGCATACTATTCTCATTGGTCTGTTCTGCTCTAAAGTGGTGTTTACGGAGACACCTCCAAGTCTCCCTCAAGTCTACTGGGGTATTCTGAATTCTGGGGAGGATAAAGGCATCCTTCCAACTTGGTGAGGCAGCAGCATTGACCCCTACAGAGAAGGAGGACATCACAAGCCCCCTCTTTGCTGAATAGAGCCATGTCTGGCAGGCATTCTATTGAAGAGGTGGGTGAGCAGGTACAACTCACACAATATTCCTTCCTTCACATGCAAAGATATACAGTTTTTTAGTCAGTCAGTGGATCTTTGTGCGTACAACATGCCCATATGTAGAGATATCCTAAATGGCCCAACATTTGCAGAACTTGATCAGGCAATACCACTAAGATTGTTTTGCTTCCCTTCCTCTAAAAAATGCATGATGAGATATATCTTGCCAAATGATATGTTACTCCCTTTACATTTTTCCTATTTTTCCATTCGATTAGCATTTACTTTTGTGTTGAATAATGACAAAATAGGTCTCATTTTCCGGCCATGTATCTTGAAACAGCCATACATGGTGTAACCCTTGTAAGGGAAGATTGTCATCCCTTTTTAAGGGCTTCATTCTGAACACCTCACAATCCCATCTCCTAATGGCGTAACCAGTAAATATGCATAGCACAGATGTGGGACAATGCACCAATTGCACAGATTTAATTCACTGTTAAATGTTTGGAATGGTAATGGGTGTGCCAAATTGCATCCACATCTTAAAAAAAAGTTCATCACATTTAAGGAACATGTGTTTAAATTCCAGTACCATAGCAAAATGGTAAATCTCATTTTTCATTTCACATTGAGACTGTTAAACTAAAATCAGTGAAGTGCCCAAAGCTACTACCAATCTTTTACTTTAAAAAATCTGACTGACTGCATTTAGCAATTCGAATGTATAAAACAGTTTCCTTTATAAAGCCAGTAGAATTACTTATATATTCTGGTTAAATAATTGCTTAAGCAATGTGAAGCCATATTAATTTTTTCTTCTCATTTTTGTTCCTTTTTAAAACTATTTTTACCTCCCTTTCAGAATCATAGGCTAATTTGGATGGTGTCCAGATTAGATGTGGGTGGGCTTCATTACTGTGAATAGTTCCCAGTACTAAAAATTCTCTGTAAAGCCTGCTCCTAGCTCTAAGCTTTGGTCACAAATAAAGAACTGGCATCCAGTATTATAATTACATTTTGGCAAGAAAAGAGAAAACAGTTGGACAGAAATGAATAAAATAATGATTAGGAAGCCAACGTAAATCACTGCCTTCTAATCAAACAATCCTCCTAAGAGAAGACAGGATTGCAATGGCAAACAAAATACATATGTATATTGCATTATCTGGAAACTCCTACTTCAAAGATACAGCAGCACTACTCTTACATCTAACTAGATTAAGGATCAGATGTTAAAAATACAACATGAAACTATGCACCAAGGATTACAAGAGACAGTACACATGTATGGCCATATCAGAAATACAGCGTTTAGTATTCAAAACAATCAGCTATAAATAGCCGAGAAAAATCCAAGGCAAGATGAAAATTGTTGTCCTATAAATTACTAAAAATATATTGGACCTACATTTGTTGAATCAACGTTCTCTCAAAATTCTCACTTATTTTGGGCACAATTTCCGACAGAGCTGCCATAGATAATAAGGCATTAATGAATAGCTGGGGGCGTGGCTTGACCTTGGCACTCTGTAGTCTCCCGTTCTTCTCAGGAAGATTTTTTGTAGCTGTATTGATCTCCATGAATTAATTTTGATGCCCTTCAGTTGCTGCGCGAATGAGAAGCGGTGCAGTGGGTTTCTTTTACAACCCTGTCAGCTGTTAAGGTCTCTATATTATATCCTGTTTGCCACTCATTCTAAACAACATTGCGCCCACCATTTTGTATGCAGTGCACATGTATTTTATTCAGCACTCTTCACAAAATATACATGGCTCTGTCAATGGGACTTCCTACTTACTTCTAATAATTGTGACTGATGGATGCTGGCTGCTGAATAGATGGTGAGATGTGCTGTAAGTACTCTTCAGAGCCCTGGCAGCCTTTGAGAGTTAGGCTCCTTTCCGCTCTCCTCTCCTTCAGACAATTGCAATGCGGCCCCCATTTTATATGCGGTGGTGCTATTTCGCTGATTCCACAGCATGCATTGTACTCACACCTAGATCTACAAGCTTTTTGTTTCTCTTCATCACCTTTTAATGGGATAACCTAATTCAACACAGCACTAGTGACTTTGAGGTACATTTTTGAATCTATACCGTTCACAAACATTCTAATTCATAGCTTACCTATCGCTATAAGCTGGAATCATTGAGGTTTTTATTGGCTCCTCTTCTCCAGTAAAACTTTGTTTAAACAAAGTACCAGCAAACCAGAATACATTACTTTCATAACATTCCTTCTCATAGCTGTTTATTGGCAAAATCAATCCTTTTTATCACAGGATTCTCTCATGGAAAGTCAAAATAGCAGATGCTGTGGGATCAAAGTCTGATAATGTGACTGGAATTCTTGAATCTGCTAGGACCACATTATCATTAACAACTTTCAGAAAGGAAACTCTTGGCCCTAGAAGTTCAAAAGAGAACAAAAAAAAGGATCCCACTTTACCAACAAAATCACCACCCCTTCTGACACTTGAGGATGTGATGGATGAGCTTAGCAATTTAGAGGCATTTGTAGTCTATACCAAAGCTACCATACAACAAATTGAAGATAAATGGCTGACCCTCAATTCAAGACTTTCAGAGGTGGAACAGAGGTTCAGTAATGCTCAAGGTGTTGTCGCCAAAGCTGACTAAAGAAAATTTCTAAATACTACAGAGAATGTGGAAAATAGAAATTGGAGAAACAATCTGCATATTTATAGAATTCCTGAAGGTGCTGAGGGGTCAAACATGATCTCTTTTTTATAATCCAATCTTTCTAAACTTGTTGGCCTGTCAGAAGGCACTATCTTCAACATACAAAGAGCTCATCGCTTCGGTTCAAGGTCTTCATCTTCCAATGCTATTTCAAAAGCAAGAGGCATTATTGTCTTGTTTCTACAATACACAGATTTCCTGTGTATTCTACAAGCTATTCAACAGTGAAAACAAATATGGCTGGGTCAAAGAGTTCATTTCTCAAGATGTTTCTAGAGGTACAGTGGTTAGAAGAAAAGAGTTCCTCGACATGCGCCCTTTGTACTTGCACTTTGAGCTAGGAAGGATTGTTTCACTTTGGTATTCCGATGTTTTTTCAAAGTCACTTACAAGGACAAAACTAAGACTTATGATTTTTACAGTAAACATTGCGCATTTACTCACTCACAAAAGGGTGAAGCAAGGAGAATTAATGGAAATGTTGATATCTTTAGAAATTTGATCCATTTGTTCTCATTCATCTGGTTTACAAATGTCATGTTGTGTTGTAATATGTTATTTTTTGCCTCTTTTATGGTCTACGTCATATGCGAACACTGCATAAATACTAAATATGATACATGGTTTACTTATTAATACCTGGAATGTTAAAGGCTTATGTAGTTCCATTGAAAGAGAGAGAGAGAGTGATTTCACAAGTATCCCAGATGAAATGTCAAATTGCTCCCTTACGGGAGAATCAATTTTCTGCGATGGATATTTAATATTTCCTTAAATGTTGGGTTTATCAAGTACATTGCTTTCCAGCTCCTGGGAAAAAGAATGAAGCTGTCATTCTGATTCATAAGTCACCACATTTGAAAGTTATATCTACTGAACGATCCCTTCTTGGATAGAAAATGCACTTCCAAACAAATAAAGTGCAAAAAATGATCTATCTCTAATAGGAGATTGGTGGATGCCTGGAGGATTTTGAATCCATACCTCTTATGCCCCTGCACATCAGTCCACTTTAAGGATAGATTATTTTTTTCTTTGCAAAAATGTTTCCACATCTTTACTGCATACTGAGAATGGTGCTATTTTAATCTCTGATCAACCCCTAGTGACTATTGATTTGGAGCTTAATTTACACAACCCTTCCTCAAATAGGTGGCACTTCAATACTTCTTCACTTTCTGACAAATCACTTATTGAACATTTTGAAGTGTTTGCTGAACATGTTTTTCTGTTCTTAATAAAGCCACAGACTCCTCTATTCAAACTTAATGGGACACATTCAAAGTGGAGTTTCGTTATTGATTATGTAGCCTACAAAAAAGAAAAAAGAAGCCAAAGACCTTTTACAGCAGATCAAATATTTAGAGAATCAATATTATTCTTCAAACCATATTACCTCCATAATACTATTGACTAAAGTGAAGCTTGAATTTAATAAGAAGTCTATAGAACAGGCAGGTGGTATTCTGCTTGGAATTAGTACAAAATATTATGGTGGGAAGAGTAAATCAGATAATATGTTAGCCAATTATTTACAAATTAAAAATCAAAAATCATAACTGACAACTAGGGTTACTCTTTTCATACTGCTCAAGATATTTTACACTGTGTTGTTGTTTTTTATAAAAGTCTACTGATTCATTAGGTTCCTTTTTTAATTCCATTCAAAAATGGCCATGATGAAAACAAAGGAATTATCATCATTAGAACAAGTCATTGAATTTAATGAACTTCTTGAAGCAGCAGCTCAACTTCGAAAAGGAAAAGCTCCTGGTCCTGATGAATTTCCATTCAAATTTTATCTCCAACTCTCAAACATTCTCTATCTCAAATGTCTTACCCTTTTTCATAACTTTCATTCTTTCAGGCAGGCTAGTGGTTTATTCTTAGAAGCTAGGCTTTGTTTCATTCCCAAGAAAGACCACAATTTATCTTCTTGTGCAAATTATTGCCCAATTTCTCTTATCAACACTGACGATAAAATCTACTCTAAAATATTAGCAAAGCGAATTATTGAATTTGCCTCCAAATTAATAGGTGTTGAACAATCTGGATGTGTCAAAGGCTGTTTTATTACTGATAATTCATGACCTTTCTTAAATATTATCGATGGTGCATTCAAACTCCATGCACCCCTAGCCATAACTTCTATAGATGCAAAGAAGGCTTTTGACTGAGTTAAGCGGGATATCATTAGTAGAGCACTGCAATGGCACAGTTTTGCCTAAATACTTTACAATATGTTAAAATTCTTTACACATCTCCTAAAAGTTCTATTTTTGTTACTAATACGCAATCATCCTTTTAATATCTTCAAGTTGCCCTAACTTGCTTTTTATTTTATCTTTAGAACCTTTTCTAGAAAAACTGTGTTGTTCTCTGTACATTTCAGGTTTTAATTATTCAAGGGGCGAAATAAAGTTTTCTGCATATGCTTAAGATCCATTGTTGTGTGTCTCTAATCCTGAATCTTCCATCCCCAAGTTCTTTACAAAGCTAAATTCTTTCTCTAAAGCTCGTGGTTTTACATTTAAATTAAATATTGACAAATCAGAAATCATGTCTCTTAACAAGCATTGTTTTCATTATATATTTAATTACACTAGCTTTTCATGGAAAGCTACTAAAATTAAAAGTCTTGGACTTTGGTCCCCCATTTCTGTTGAACAAACTCTTTGCAGTATTGTGGATGCACTTAAAACTAAACTTAATATTCTTCCCAAAAAAAGGTCTCATTTAATTTTATCTTGGTGGGGGAGGTTGAATATGAATAAAAGGATGTGCCTCCTTAATATTAATTTGCATCTGTCTGTGCTACCAGTTAAGTTATATATTATATTTTTTCAACACATTGACAGCATTTTATCTAAAGTTTTATGAAATATGACGAGAGCCTGAATTTCTCTAAAAAAACTCAACAACCCAAATTATTTATGCTCTCTGATGACACTTTGCATATCAAGACAATTTGGCAAATCTTACAAAGTTCATCCTTCTCACCCTTTACATATAAGACTATTATTCTAATGCCACAAAAACCAAAATGTCTCACATCTCCCTTAAAAACCATTCTTGTAAGATTGCTAAATCTTTTCATTTTCATATTGAAGTTGCTAGTCAAGATGTCAAGCCTTCTCCTATTTGGTACAATAGTAAATTGCATCTTCACAATAAAATTCTTCATAGGTGAGAATGGATTGGCAAAGGTATTATTTATAGTTATCAATTATTTCTAGATGATTCTTTTATTTTCTTTAATGAATTTCAAAAGCAATATAGTATTTCCAGTGATTGCCATGCTAAATTTGATGTATTAACAGTCCACATTTCTCACATTAGGTCTGAGTTTCCGATTTTGATCTATAATCTTTCACATATCCTCAATACTCTTATGATTTCGATACAACTGTTAGAATTGTTTTCTATATCACATATTTACTTCCCATACTACAGACAGAGCAAAAACTAACTTTGAATTACAATGGGAACAAGACCTAGATTTAGGTTTTTCTACGACCCCTGGGGACAAGATATGGGCAAAAATGTATTCAACTTCCCATTCGGCTAGCACCACTCAAATTTGAAATATTTTTTTATAACAGACTATTCTTAACACCTTTTCCCCCACATAAAATGAAGCTCATCACGGAACATAAATGTTGGTCTGTGGTGTACCGCATAGTCACTTGTTACATATGTTTTTCAAATTGCTGTTAGTTAGATCCTTTTGGACAGACATTTGGAATAAGATTCTGGCATTTTATTCATTTGATTTTACTTTCCAAAAATCATATATATTATTATGTAATGTCAGAAATAGGGTTGTTGTTTGAGAAGGGTTGGGCCCTTCTAAAGCAACAGCCACAATTTCCATCAGGGCGATCCACTAAGTCACCTTCTTAACCTTTGCTTAACCCTCTGGTAGCTTGGATCAAAAGCAGCCAGATTTAATATAGAGGCAATGTGTAAAGTGTTTATGCAGCACACGGTTCAGATAAAAAAAAAGAGGATTGGGCTCAGTCTCTGCTTACCTTCGGACTTAGAAGAAATTCTGTAGAAAAATGTCTGAGAAGATAAGGTTCAGTGGGGAAGGTAGCCAGGGGGGGGATCTGAGGAGTAGATATCATCGTCGTGGAAGTGCGGGACAAATTCACGGAGAACATATCTACGTTCAGGCTTAGTATCTTTTTGGGAAGTCAAAATCTCAAATGGGACAAAGATGCAGCATGTAGCTGACGAGGGCCCCATGAGGCCCATGCTGTATGGAGGCGCTGAACAGGATTTGCTGCTGCAGAGAAGGACGTAGTGGGAACTGCTGCAAAGTGAGGCCAACTGGCAATGCACCTTAAGCAGATTGACAAGCAGGTAGATCCTGGTTTTCTCTCGGTTCTGAGAGCACTTTTTGATCAAAGATTTTCTAAGTCCCTAGTTTTAGATTCAGGCTATCTGAGCACCTTTAGCCCCACTTCCAAAGGTTCAGAACAGGAAAGACACCACATGGAGGGTCAGGACTCACTCAGGCAGGGCCTAGGTGTGGGTTCAAGATGGATGGAGCCTTTTCTTCCTTGAGGCTTTGATTAGGAGGCCAGCCAACTAGCCCTTAGAGCCACTTCTGGAAGTCCTGGATTCAAGGAAAAGAGGAGGGCTCAAGCAAAGCAATCCCTCTAAAGTACACAGCAGGCCACATCAGCAGACAGTCCTCTGAGAGTTCTTCCACAGGTCCAGAGTGAACGGAAGAGTGTGTTTGAGGGTCCCCTTTTTATACCTGGTGCCTTCTTTGTAGTTGGAGATACTTCTGGAGGCTTTCCCCACAGAAGTGTCTGGAATTTCCTGCCTCCCTTCTCTGGCTCCAGCTTGGCTACAGGCACAAAAGACTAGAGTGTGTTTCTTTGTGTGTGAGCAGGACACAGCCTAGTGACATGTAAGTGGAGCTCCCCCCTATCATGCCAGTGATGGCCTATTCAGGCACACCTCGTCCCTCTATTGTGTGGCTGTCTGGGAAGAATATAAAAAGGCCATCTGCCACTGACACCTAATCATGAGACCCAGGAACAGGCTGAAGGGACCAAATGATTGGGACAAGAAATGTCATCTTTATAAAAGTGGCCTTTTCAGAATTGTGACTTAAAATCTGACTTTACCATTAAAGATTATTTTAAATTACTATGTTTCAGATACCAAACATGATACTCATGCCTGTTTCCAATCAGATGTTAGCACTTACTAAATGTAATAATGTAACCCAATGTTATCCTATAGGAGATGTTGGCCTCACAGTAGTGAAAAATGAATTTCTGATTTTTTCTCTGCGAAGACACGTAAAAGTTAAAAATCCAACTTTTTAATTGGGATGTTTAGTGCCTACCTTAGGGGTGAAGTATTTGCAATAAAACAGAAGTTTTAGACTTAGCTAGGTAGTTATATTGCAAAGTCAAATTGGCAGTTTAAAACTGCTGGTGGGCTGCAATGGCAGGCCTGAGACATGTTTTACAGGGTTACTTAAATGAGCGACACAATGAGTGCTGCAGGCCCACTAGCAGCATTTGATTTTCAGGCCCTGGTCATATGGTATACCACTTTACTAGGGACTTTTAGATAACAAAATAATCCAATGAGGGTAAGCCAATTTTACCAGGTTTTAGGGAGTGAGCACAAGAAGTTTTTGATCCTCCATAAACATGCCAGCCTCTATGTTCTGTTCGTAAGTTATTTGACTTCATGTATACCATAAAAACCTTTCGTTAGACTTCATTGTTTCTGTCTCAATCTATGTTATACTAAACTGTCATTTATAATCTAGATCTTACTAGTTCATTGGATTAGTGAAATTTATTTAATCCTATCTCATTTCCCTTTTCATTATCTCACACCGAAATGATAAAATTGCTTTTTCGTATTGTATAATATATTTTCTTACAACAGACCATCTACTGCTGTGTTTTTTAAATTTTGCAGTAACTTACTCGGTCGATTACCTTGAATTGTTTGTTATGGTTCTGGTAAACATTTCCAATAAAGCATTTTTCAAACAAAAAAACCCCATCAAAGAATAGATGACAATTTTATAATTTTTCTTGTACAGAATACAAACTGAATTGTATTTCTATCTCTTGAGGGTTTTTAAAAATTATATTACTAGACGCCCACAAGTTTTGTGGTCCCTAGGGTGCAATCCATGCACCTGACAAAATACCAATTGCGCAGGGTTAGGTATTTACAGAGTCCACAATTTACTCCTGATTCAACCTTGCATGCCTCGTAATGGAAAACATTATAAAAGTAGTGCATGTTATTCTGACCTCTGGATTTTTTGCAGATTTTACTTGGGTGAAAATTGACTATGCCAAAACCCCTGTGACATGCAGAGGTTATAACACCGAGTCAGGTACAAACAGGAGTTTGTGTCCAGCTCAGTATTATTTGCCCTGCAATCGAGATTAGGTCCTTACTATTAATAATGTCCAAAAAGCTGGTGCTGTTTTAATGATCTGCGGATAGATGAAAGGCTGCGATTTCTCTTCCTGGGTTCTAACCTGCTAGCTAATGTTGCACGTAGATCGCTGCAGGGGACACTTTTGAACTCTCTTTCTGCAACATTTCCTGTGCTTTCTAATATGGAAATCATTCTCTAATTTAGCAGAAAGCTCCCAGCATGTTCTGCGTGTCACCAAACCTCTCCTTCACCCAGACCTTTGCTCCGTTCTGTCACCTCTTTCTTCCTTTTAAGCTTTTTTTAAAATACTTTTTTTCTGAGAAACTCTGTAGCAAATTCAGAACTTTTCAGAAGAGTCGGGGACTGAAGAAAGGTTCAAACAGTCTGAAATGTTTGCACAGAATTATAAACCATCTTGCGTTCTGGGAAACATTTACAAATCTCTCAGTGGCTTATATTCAGCTTCATTTATTTTATATGGGGCCAGTTATACAAAAGGACAGGTCACAAATAGAGGTCACAAACTGTGCCGTCGGAACGTCACTTTTTTTGACGTTCTGTGGCGTAGAAGGCTGCTCCATATTAACGTGGCAGCACTAAGCCACTTTTTTTGGCTTAATGCTGCCTCGTAAATAATGTCCTCTTTAACGCAGTTTTCTGCATTAAAGTGACATGCAATGGGTGTTGCTGGGGGCGTTCCCAGCAACATCCATGGCATTTTGACACTGCCCCAGATTTACGAGAAATCGTAAATCTGAGGCAGCGCCAAAAAGGGAGGCACAACGAGGAGAAATATCTTTATTTCTCCTCGTTTTTTCCTCTTTAGAAAAAGGAAAAAGCCTCTTGTGATTTCCTGCACAAAAACAATCACCCCCTCAACGCAGGCACCTTTGCACCATGGTGCAACGGTGCCTACGTTGGCGCACGGCAGCCCATTGTGCGCTGGCGCAGGGGAAAAGGACAGGAATGCGCCATATCTCATAGATACGGAGCATTTCTGCCCTTTTCTTTTGCCGTAGGGCAGCGCAGCAGCAAGGCTTGCGGTGCTGCCCTATGGCAAAACCTCATAAATGAGGCCCTGCATTTTTACAACGTGCCTCTAATTTAGTGATGCAACATATGTGCTAATACGTAGCTTTGGGAAATCTCCAGTCGCTGGGGGTCGTAAACCGACCTGCCTAATGAAAATTATGCTGGTCACTCTTTGCAGCCCTAGTGATCGGTTACCAACTCAGCAATGGTGACCTGGTAGTTATCCCCCTTGAAAACTGCCTGCTGCTACCTAAGTCACCCAACACGATTATCAAAGCAGAATGGGCTCCTCAGAGAACCCCTTTCCTTTTGCAAATCATTTCGTGGTGTTGGTAACTCGTGGTCAATAGTTTGAAACCAAATTGACACATACCATACTGAATTTCAATGAGAAAGCAATGCTCCTTTTACCTCCCCTCCCAAATTTGATTCAGTTTAAGTTAAAACTGTTTTGTGAGTCGGAAATACATTTATCACTTCTGAAATGGATTTAGTACATTGTTAAAAAGCATATTTCATTTGAAAACCCTGTGATTTCGTGAATAGGGGTTCTGCAAACGCAAACTTTTTTGTAGTTACAGACCTTTATTCTTTGTTGCACATTTTTGTATAGCACTGAGGCAACCCAAGGGTCGCTTCTAAGCCTTTAAAGAGTGATGCTAGAGAGAACTGGCAGCAGGACAAGACGATGTGACAGATTCAAACTAGTCTAACGCAGATCACAGTTCAGTTATTCGAACAAATATTTGGTATGCCACTGCTGAGTGTTAGCATTGACTCATGCCAAAATTCCGAAGTCAGAAAAACAGTATTCAACAAATCCCTAATTTTGTGGAAATTGTACTCCAAACAAATGGATACAGACAGCAATTTGCAAAGTACCGCACCTCGAAAATGAATTGATCTACCACCAAAGCACTTGAATCTTGCAGGTGAATGGTGAGGCTGTTTTGTGCATTCGACCTTCGTCCTTTGGTTAGTCACTAAGGCATCAGCAACCTAGTAACACAGGATGGCATTTGGTCAAGAAAGGCCTGATGTACAAGGAAAAATGTACTGAATTCAATCATTTGTTAATTGGAAGTCACTGGAGCAATATCAGAGTGGTTGTTATCCGATCTCTGTGTTTCAATCACAGGAGGAGGCAAGCAGAATAGGTCTGCAGTTTATTGATGGCTTTTCGCAGAAAAGCAAGCATGAACACATTGTGGTAGTCTTTCCTGGAGACCACCACAGCCAAAACAAGGGAGATCCTTTAAGGTGAGGTAACAGAGGCATGATCAGTTGTAGGACAAATACATGATAGGACGTGTTAGTTACATTGATCACTTGAGGGATCCTTGATACGTAAGCATCAACGTCAAAGCCAAAGTTGTGAATATTTTGAGAGAGAACTGCTGGGCATCCTTTGAAGGAGGTTAGCCAAATGAACGTGAGTGTGGATTAAATGGACTAATAAGAAGAATCATAGTCTTGCTGAGTTTGAAACACAACCAATTTGAGTGCACATAAACATTAGATGGATGGGGTTAACAGATGGTGGACCACCTTCTCAAAACACATTCCAGTTTTAGAAGTCTACAGCTAGAGAGGTACTAATATATACATATAATTCTTTGACACAGTGGTTTAATAGAAATTGCATAAGTGACCATTGTGGGCTTTCATAGTGGGGTGATTTACTTGTCACTTTGAAAGATTACCAATGCACATGTCAATTTAAACATTTAGTGATGTCATTAGTGATGTCATCAGTGATGTCATGAATGATGTCATTGACCATGTCATGAGTGATGAACCGAGTCACAAGGAAAAAGATTAAAAAACAAGAAAAGGGGCAGGGTAGAAACACCCTGACCCCCTAAGCCTGTTCAGGGGGTCCAGGGCCAAGAAAAACGCTTTAAAAAAAAAAAAAAGTCAGCGGGAGTCGCGGTGGATACGCGAATCCCACCGAAAATGTTAAAAAAACCAAGCGCAGGCTCTCACGCTTCATTTAATTAGTCCCCCGGGTGGGCTAGGTCCCGGGAGCAATTTGAACTAATAATGCAGAGGCCGTGCGGGCCCACACAGCCCAGGGGATCGTCACCTCCCCGGGGCTAATATAGTAAAATGCGGGGGGCCTCATGCCCCCAGCTGCCCAGGGGGCCACCACCTCCCCGGGGCTAGATTACAACATGTGTGGGGGGCTTCATCCCCCTCACGCAGCCCTGGAGACTGCCAACTCCATGAGGTTCATGTATTGAAATGCAGGGGGGCCATGCAGCCCCCCCCACAGCCCCGGGGACTGCCACCTCCCCGGGGCACAAATGAAGTAAAAACTGAGTCCGTTGCGGACCACTGGCCCGGGGACCACCACCTCACTGGGGCTACAGAGTAGATAGGAGGTGGCTGCGCGGCCCCCCTCCAGGAGCCCTCCATGGCCCTGGGGACCGCCACCCCCCAGGGCTGGCTCCAGCAATGTCCCAGGGTGCCCACCCCGGGACAATGCAGTTTGCTATGGCTTGGCGGGATCACTACTCCCGCCAAGCCATAGCAAACACTGCTTCGCTTCATGGAAGCGAGAGAATTAAAAATGCTCTTGCTTCCATGAAGTGGAGTAGAATTGCTTTTGGGCAGAGGAAGCTGCATGTTTGCAGCTCCCTCTGACTAATAGCAATGCTGGCTCCCACAGGAGGCGGGGAGCCAGCAGGTACTACGGGGGCCTTGAGGCTCCCCCGTGGTCCCCAACAACCTGGCCATGCCCCGGGGATGGGTTTTCTGGGGCAATATCGGCTAGTTGGCCCCCAGGGACCCTCAAGAGGCAAGGGGACTTCATCCCCCAACCAGTAGTGTGCCAGGAGGCATGTTTGCAGAGTGGCAGTGAAAGGGGCATGGCCTGCGACCACCTCTCAGCAATCCCACTGAGTGGGGCTTACTGGAGGAAAAATGTGGGCTAGTTGGCCCCTAAGGACCCTCACCAGCGAAGGTTCATCTTGCCAGGAGGCGTGTTTTAGAACTCAGTAATGCTGCTGTATGGGACTTACTGGAGGTAATAGGAGGAGTAGTTGCCCACAAGAACGGCCTTGGGGGCCAACTACCCCATCTGTTACCTCCAGTAGGTCCCATACAGCAGGATTGCTGAGAATTGCAGAGGCCACGCCCCCTTTCTCCACCACTCTGTTGGGGGATAAAGTCCCCTTGGCTCCAGAGGGACATTGGGGGCCAAGAAGCCCTCCTGGTACCTCCTGTAAGTCCTATGCAGTGGAATTCCTGAGAGCTGGTTGGAGGCCCAGCCCACATTCTCCATCACTCTGCAAATGTGACTGCTAGTCAAAAAACCTTAGAAATTCACAAAAAAAACAAAGGTTACAAGGATGTTATAGTTAGTTATTAGAATTTTAAAAAACTTAGAAATTCACTAAAAAAAACAAAGGTCACAGGAACGTTATAGTTAGGAAATACCATTAAGAAACTGTATATATATATATATATATTCAGTGAAAAAACCAAAGGTTACAGAGACATTATAGTTAGGCTCACATTTCACTCGTACAAAACCAGAGAAATTCAGCTATATACTTACCTGAGTTAACTATAACTTGGGCCCCTGCAATGCACTGCTTATGACCTCACATATTACATCACTCATGACATGGTCAGTGACATCACTCATGACATCTCAAATGACATCACTGATGACATCAGTGATGACATCATCCACATCATCTCTGATGCACCCACTCACACCCCAAAAGAATCTTTTATACACCCACTGCCACTCCCACACAACCATTCACAAACCCATTGACAGAGCCATACCAGTACTTACACAGCCACTCACTAATTCATAGATCTACACACACATCCACTTGTTCACCCATACTGCCACTCATACACCCGCTCAGTCACCAATACAGACATTGACAGTGTTTGCTATATCCACTCATGTACCCATACAGACACTCACACACTGAGTGAGTCACCTATAGAACTACTCACACACCTACACACTCACTCATACAGTCAATCATACAGGAACGTAATAACCCAAACAGTTACATACACATACACTTACTTGCTCATACATATAGTAGCACATACTCATTCACCTATACAGTCACTGACAGAAGCATGTACTCATCCATATAGCCACTCTCACATTCACTCACTCATGCATACAGTCACTCATATACCCAGTCACTCACCTATACTGCCTTTCACATAACCAGTTACTCACCCATACTGACACAAGCACTCAATTACCGACACAGCCAAACAGACACTCACTCACCCATACAGCTTCTCACACACTCACTCACTACCCCATACAGGCACTGACTTACCCACTCACTCATCCATACAGGCAGTCACACACCTCCTCACCCACACACACAGACACCCAGACAACCATAGAGAGTCAACCAATCAATCACCCATATAGCCATAAAAGTACCCACTAACATACTCATACACCCACTTAGACATCAACTGACAGACAGATACATTCACACAACCAGACACTCATCCATACATTCACTGAGACACCTAATCTCTCACTTATACAGTCAGTCACACACCCACTCAGTCATCCAAACTGTCACTTATACACCCACGGATTCACCAATACACCTAGGTATATATATTTAACACTCTTTTAAAAAAAAATCACAGTCACTGGATGATGTCATCACTGATGTCATCAGTGATGCCATTTGAGATGTCATCAGTGATGTCACTGACCATGTCATGAGTGATGTAATATGTGAGGTCAAAAGCAGTGCATTGCGGGGGGCGCAAGTTATAGTTAACTCATGTAACTATAACAGCTGAATTTCTCTAGTTTTGTACGAATGAAATGTCATCCTAACTATAACGTCCCAGTAACCTTTGTTTTTAGTGTATATATATATAGTCTTGTTGCACATGGACATTTTTGGGGGGATTCATGAAGCGAGGGCTGAGAAAAAGGGGGCTGAAAAAAGGATGCGTTTGCAATGTTAATTTTCATAGGAACCTGTCAACATGACTACAGCCCGAACCACTGAATGGAATTACACCAAATTTGGCAGAAAGCTAGATTTGGTAATGCAGATTACACTTTCAGTTATTTGGTGTAAACAACTGCAGTAGTTTTTGTGAAATTTAAGAAGAAAAACATTTATATATCTTTGGCTGCGGATATTCCGCAGAGGTGTCGAGATTAGTCGCGTCACATGCGCTGAAAGTAATGTTGTGATTGGACAGCCATAAGGTGATGGAAAGGGGCATCTGCCATTTTATCACTCAGGAACAGTTCTCAAAACCCTTAGTTTTACTTACATACTGATAAACACACACACAGACACCCATGCACCTACTAATACGCACCCAGTCAAAGACTTGTACACCTGCTCACAATAACACTCCGCCACTAATACATCTACTCAAACACTAATGCTCCCATTCGTAGATCCAATCAGAGACTCATACTCCTACATACAGAGCCATTCTGAGACTTACACACCCATGTACAGACCCACTCAGAGACTGATACACCTACTCACAGACCCAGTGGGAGAATTATGGACCTACTCACACATCTAGTGAGACATTGATGAACATACTAGCAGACACACACATATACTGATATATTCATTGTTTTACCCCATGAATGACTTAGGCACCCAGTTACAATCCCTCTCACAGACTCATGCACCCGTTTGAAGTCAGAAACTCATGCAGCCATTTTTAGACCCACTGAGACACTCATACACTTATGTACAGACCCGCTTAGAGACTCACACAGTCATGTACAGACTCAATCAGAGATTCACAAATCTACTGACAGACCCACTTAGAAAATGAGACACCTATTCACAAACCCACTCAGGACTCATGCACCCACTCAGACATCTACTTAGATACTGATGCACCCACTAACAGACCCACACAGATACTGATGCATTCATTGACATACCTACTAAAGGACGTAGGGGTACATGCATCAAACTAATTGCAGGTCGCAAAGGGGGCGATTCGCAGAATCGGCCCCTTTGCGACCAGTAATTAGCCTTTTGTGATGCATCAAGCCCAAAGCCATTCGCAAATTTTGTGATTACCTATTCTGCGAATGCAGTTAGGGAATCGCAATTTGCGATCCCCTAAATGCAATGCAAGCAGCATTCTGAGAATAGCGACATTGCATTAAGGAATCGCAAATTACCATCAACTTCAAGTTGATGGCAATTTGCAATTCCTTCGAAAAATTCTCAAAATTGCATTTTTCTAAGTGCCATGTGACACATACACATGCCCTTAGGGCATGTCTGTGCGCCACATGTGCACTCATGGCGTTTTTGGGGGTGCATCAGGTTGGCCTTCTAGCCCCCTAGCACCCTTGAAATTGCATGGGCAATTTGCGATTACCTTTTTGGTAATTGCAAATTGCGAATGGTTTCCCATTCATTCCTATGGCCCTCTAAGCCCATAGGAATGAATGGGAAGGCATTCCCTATTAGCGAATCGCAATTTGCGATTCGCTACTAGGGAATGTGGAGGAATCCAATTTATTTAGCGATTCCTACCTGCATAGGGAATTGCGAGTCCTTAATAGCGATTCCTTAAAAATCGCTATTAAGGAATCGCAATTCCTTACAATGATGCATGTGCCCCGTAGACACCTAGTTACAAACTGTTGGAAAACGAGGCAGTATCTGTGAGGCCTGCACAAATAACATGACTACATTTGTCCTTCACTGGGAACCAAACACCCAATTGTAGCGCCTGACTCTCAGAGGGTAGCGTTGCAGAGCAGTCTGAGGCTTTACTCAAGGGAGGTGGTGTGGGCTAGTAATCACCATTTGCAGGTGCGCAGAAATAACACTCAATAATTGATTGTCCAGTCTGTACTTTGCTTTATAAAAGTAAGAGTACATTTATTAAACACACACACTACTCAATACTATGCACCAATTTACAAATATACATAAGCTGTTGGAATTACTTTGTGACATTGCGTAACATCTCCACCCCTCCCAAAATGGGGGGTGGGGTCTAGTACCACCATTCCCATGTATGCACATCATCTTGCCCCCTAATGCAGTGTGTTGAGCCTAACCTGGAGCGAGGGCCCTGCGCACTGGCACCATCCCAGTGGCGACCCACCCCATTACCTCAACGCGCATTAAAAATGGGTACACCTGCCTTGGTGACACATAACCCTGACTGAGCATTTCCTGCTGACCATAAAGTATGCACCTCTATATCTTAAAGGCTAGCAGTCTGGGTTTTCACCTAAGTGCAGCAGCAAGAATACATGTTTACGCACACCTTAGAATGACAGTACTCATCACCTTTGTTGGACATTAGAATGCATTGCAATTACAGCCCCTAAGGGCATCACAGATGAAATCACAGGATTACGCCTATACAGCCAGACACCCTAGCAGGAATGTCTGGCAACATAACCCACTTTGCTTATGACATCACCTTACACAGGTACTTCACATTACATATGTGACCTCCAGTCCCTCTAGAAAAAGAATAACAGTTAGTAAATGCAGTTCTGGTGCAATTACACCTCTTCACCTCCAGGAGATGCTCTTCTGGAGCCATCCCCAACTCAGCCTTTCACTCCATGAAGCCCATCACAATACACCCTCAGCTGTAGAACAAAAGTTCCAGCCTAGAAGGTGTATAAATGCAGGTTGAGCCCTTGAGGGGTTATCCTTTCCAAATCCCTAGGAAACTTAGGGTGGGACTGAACTTCGTGCTGGGGGGGGGACTGCGCTTCTCCAGCAGCTCCCCCAGCACCCTTTTTCACTCTTGAGGGTGACCCCCTCCTCTGGGGGCCACCAAGCACAAAAACGGTAGATTTCCAAATGCCTTGCAAGGCATTATGGGACGCTTCGTGCTCCTCTGCATGCATATATGATGAGCGGCTCTCCCGCTGTGCCGGGGAGAGCCGCGATCCATCTGGCGCTCTGCGCCGCCTCCCACGCGGGGTGGGGGGCCCGGTCCCACCCGGACCCCCAGGTAAGGGAGACGGCTCGGGGAGCCAACCCCCGGCCGCTCCGGCCACGTGTTGGGGGCCCGGTCCCACCCGGGCCCCGCAATGCCTGGCTCCTCCTTCTGCGGGTCCCAGTCCCACCCGGGACCCACGACAGCCTGACGGGTAGGAGGGCAGCCTGGGGAGCCCACCCCCGGCTGCCCCCGCCGGCTCCCGCGCGGCCAGCACCCTCGTGTGCTGCCGCGGGAGCCGGCCGATCAGTTCTGGTCTGCCCGCTCCAGCGGGCAGACGCGTCGTCCTGCTCCGGTCCGGGGGAAGTGCGGCGGCGCTCCCCGGCCTCCTCCCAGTCTTCGGGGCCCGGGGATGGGGTCCCGGGCCCCTCCTCCTCTTCCCGGGGAGCGCGCCGGCGCTCCCCGTCTGGATTTTGCTCGCGGGGGCCAGGGTGGGCTCCTGACTCCCCCGCCTTCCTCCGCTTCACGGGGGCGCGGCGGCGTCCCCCGACTTTACTCGGGGCCCGGGGATGGGGTCCCGGGCCCCTGGGGATCTCCTCGCGGGGGCGCGACGGCGCTCCCCCGCCTTCCTCCGCTTCACGGGGGCGCGACGTCGTCCCCCGGCTTTACTTCAGGGCCCGGGGATGGGGTCCCGGGCCCCCTGGGGATCTCCTCGCGGGGGCGCGACGGCGCTCCCCCGCCTCCATTTTCGGTGGGGGCCAGGGTGGGCTCCTGGCCTCCAGGCAGGGCACTTTCACGGGGAGCGCGACGGCGCTCCCCGGCTTTCCTTCTTCTCCAGGGGTCAAAGGTCGCTCACCTTCCGGGGGCCATATCTCAGCCCCTGGGGGTCCGATCTGCCCCATTTTCACGTCCTCTTGCTCCTGGCGGCGGCCCCCAGCCACGGGGAGCACTCTCCTTCGCCCTCTGGATCTCCAAGAGGGGGCATTCTGCAGGGAGCGGTCTTCACTGGCTCCCTGCGCCAGACTTTTGCCTGGCTCTCCTCCTGGGCCTCTCTTCTCCCTGCGCAGAGGCCCCTGCTTCTGCGCACCGGTCCTGGGCTCCTCTTCTGGCGCTGTTAGGGGCCTGGGGGCAGTCAGGGGTACCTCCTTCCAACTGCCCATTGCCAGGCTCCAGCACCTTCCGCCTCAGCAGACCACACCCCAGAGAGCTTCCCTTCCTGTGCAAGCACTTTTTAAAAGTTGAGTAGGGGGCTGGCAGGAAGTCTCTGTTGGTCCTATCCAACAGCGCCACATCACTTCCCTGCCCCTGCTCCCTCCTTCTTGTCCAGCCTCTGGGCTGGTTCAAAATGGCGTCGTCCAGGGTCTCTGGCCACATGGTCTCTGAAACCAGAGCCCTTCCCTCCTAGGTGCAGCCTGGTGCCTGGCACCCAGTGATAGCTGCTGATGGATGAGCCTGTAGCTCCGCCTATCTTCCCTTCGTGGAAAGGAGGTCTTCGCTCTGGGAGGGAAAGGTCATCAATCCAGCCTGCTGAGGTCAACCCCCAGCCAGGCCCTGGTTATGATCTGACTCAGAGAGATGTAACATTTCTGGATGACCCAAAAGCAGTACAAATATGACTCTGGACTCTGCAGAATACTTCTTTTCACATCCGCTACAGTGGACTTTAGTGCGTGTCTGGAATCTGTAGGCCTTATGGAAGTTAATCTAGCACATGGGCTCCACATCCCCATAGGGGAATAATGAAGTGAAAAACACAGTAAAGCACACTGACTTTCCCTGGCATGTTCCTTCCCAGTGTATAAGGCCTATTCCGTGTCACCACCCACTTCTGCATAAGTCCCGCCACACCATTAACTTTGTAGCTGCTCCTGGACTGCGCACGCCAGGAATCTCCCCTGCGCAGCCCCAACACGTGTGCACACGCTTGTACACAGGTGTCTGCATGTAACCAGCCCGGTGCCCCTTACTCCAGCTGCTGCGCAGTGGCCTAGTCAAGCTAGGGGGACACCAGTAAAATCCACATGCCGTCTCCTTCATTATGAGTTCACTGTGGATGAGTCCCAATTTATGAGGCTCTCCCACAGTAAAAGCTCCACACATAGGTGCTCAAAAAGCGAAAAATCTGGGCGGCCCATCGTGTCAGAACCACCTTCTAACACACGCCGCGCCCAGCTGATTCCTACAGGGAAGAAGTAGCCACTCTACATGGGTATTCTTCCCGTAGTCAGCGATAACTAGTTATAAGGGGTTCTGACCAGACCCCCTTACTCACCAGTTATCCGCTTAGACCACCTACTCCTCCCATCCATGAAATCTCCCCCATGATAGGGATCCCAGACTACCCTAAGAACCCTCCGGGCTCTAGGTTAGATACCTCTAGGTCACTCATGGTCTACATGGGCTTGGCCTCACTAGGCCCACCTTTGCCCTTGGGCATGCAACACTATGCCTACCCCTTCTCTGGACAAGGGTCCAGTGCCTCAGCACCGATGCGGTCTTCTGGGACAGGTCTACATCCCATCCCCTGGGTCACTAGCTGGTCTCCCTTCTGGAGTTTGTTCCAACCAGTACCCTCTCTCCGTTTGGTCCTTGCACCCCAAAGATGCAACCTCTCTGGACCCTCACCCTCAGCCTACCGCTGAGGTCATTATGCTGCCACCACCCTTTCGGGACGACTGGCTTCCCTAAAGAAAGCACAGCCACTCGTGCTTTCCCCACACAGAAAAGCACCCTTTGGCCACTGGCCTGGCTCCCTGATAGGACCTCAGACCGGCCTCACTACCACACTGGCAGTGCCAGGGAGGAACACTGAGGGTGCCCCGTCAGACATCCTACAGCTCATTCCCCCCGTCAGTAGCTCCCCACGGAAACTACCCCGGGAACCTAGACCCCTTCCTTGTTCTCCGCTGCGAGAACAGGGCCTATGCACCCTTCCCTCCGAGAGGCGCGCTCTCCTCCCAGAGTACCCTTAGAGAGCCTGTGGGCCCCGAGTTAGCTAGACCCAGGCCCACTTCTCATGGCCCTCCCCGGTCTCCCAGCAGCGCCTTGGGAGACCGCCCAGGGACCTACATGGTCCCTGGATGGCCTGCACCACCCCTTATGAAGAGCAGGGTCCCCTCCCTAAGATAGGCCCTACCTGCCTTCAGGGTAGCACGACCACACCAAGCCAGGACCCTAAAGATCCCGGCTAGGCCTGCACCACCCCTTTGCGAACCACAGGGTCCCGTCACTTAAGATAGGCCCCACCTGTGTTCAGGGTGGTACTACCTTGCAGAAGTCCACCTCCTGCCCCGAGCTAGGGGAACACCCCCATGCTCCTGGTCCTTGGGTTCAAGACCCACAGGACCTACCAGACTGGTCACCGTCCACCCGACCCTGTCGCCTCAGGGTCCACCACTAACCCTTCACCTGGAAACTAGGGAGTACATCACCCCCACTCCGATCTCCACTGGGTCAGTTACCTAGCCCACCTAGGGTACCTAGGGGCTACCACTACACACCATCACTCAAGAACTACCCTCCTCTGGGGCCACCCCCTACCAGGGGCCACCTCTGGGTTGCTCACCTCCCCACCAGTTAACCTGGGGGCCTACCGGACACCCAACTCTACCACACCCTCCTCCCACCGTGGGAAAAGTTCCTGGGGGTCCCCCACCATGGGAAGCCCTGGGGCGTTACTACCCGGGGTAAAGAAACCTCCTGCCCCACCCTTCCAGTGGTTTTGGCCTGCGCCAATGCAAGTACTTTCAGCGGGGGAAGAATACCTGGGGCCCCTTCTGTGGAAACCCTCCCTGCCCTTAAAAAGCGTGGGAATCTCCCAGGACCCCCTCTTTCTCCAGTCCCCCACAAAGGTCAATCCACCCCGACACCCCCACCTGTGATGTAGGTATCAGTTGCTGTCCCTATCTCTTGAGGAGACACCCTCCTCATGCAGGTGTAGTGTATGTAGTGTTAGGGTTCAAAGGTGTACAATATGGCTCAGAACATTTGTATGCAATCATTTCCTGGAAAGCACGATCCCGCTAGCACATGATCATCAACATAGCGCGGTCATATCAATACAGTTTACATTTCTACCATAATATCTTCACATGACACGTATGTGCGCGGGGCTTTCCTTTCCCATACCTTTAGTTCACCTAACCAAAACTTTGAACCCTTCTCAGAGCCTTGCGCTCTTCCATTTGCTCATTACTGCATAGATAATGTGTGGCAAAACTGGACTTATCAAATGCTATAAATGCACACCAGAATGGGATACTATGTTTCCCGCCGCTAGACACCAATGTTGGAAAACGAGGCAGTATCTGTGAGGCCTGCACAAATAACAGGACTACATTTGTCCTTCACTGGGAACCAAACACCCAATTGTAGCGCCTGACTCTCAGAGGGTAGCGTTGCAGAGCAGTCTGAGGCTTTACTCAAGGGAGGTGGTGTGGGCTAGTAATCGCCATTTGCAGGTGCGCAGAAATAACACTCAATAATTGATTGTCCAGTCTGTACTTTGCTTTATAAAAGTAAGAGTACATTTATTAAACACACACACTACTCAATACTATGCACCAATTTACAAATATACATAAGCTGTTGGAATTACTTTGTGACATTGCGTAACATCTCCACCCCTCCCAAAAAGGGGGGTGGGGTCTAGTACCACCACTCCCATGTATGCACATCATCTTGCCCCCTAATGCAGTGTGTTGAACCTAACCTGGAGCGAGGGCCCTGCGCACTGGCACCATCCCAGTGGCGACCCACCCCATTACCTCAACGCGCATTAAAAATGGGTACACCTGCCTTGGTGACACAACCCTGACTGAGCATTTCCTACTGACCATAAAGTATGCACCTCTATATCTTAAGGGCTAGCAGTCTGGGTCTTCACCTAAGTGCAGTAGCAAGAATACATGTTTACGCAGACCTTAGAATGACAGTACTCATCACCTTTGTTGGACATTAGAATGCATTGCAATTACAGCCCCTAAGGGCATCACAGATGAAATCACAGGATTACGCCTATACAGCCAGACACCCTAGCAGGAATGTCTGGCAACATAATCCACTTTGCTTATGACATCACCTTACACAGGTACTTCACATTACATATGTGACCTCCAGTCCCTCTAGAAAAAGAATAACAGTT
Organism: Calotriton arnoldi; assembly: GCA_963921515.1. Taxonomy (NCBI): domain Eukaryota; kingdom Metazoa; phylum Chordata; class Amphibia; order Caudata; family Salamandridae; genus Calotriton; species Calotriton arnoldi. The sequence continues at coordinate 1,075,776 of CAWUFW010006645.1, forward strand.
AGTAAATGCAGTTCTGGTGCAATTATACCTCTTCACCTCCAGGAGATGCTCTTCTGGAGCCATCCCCAACTCAGCCTTTCACTCCATGAAGCCCATCGCAATACACCCTCAGCTGTAGAACAAAAGTTCCAGCCTAGAAGGTGTATAAATGCAGGTTGAGCCCTTGAGGGGTTATCCTTTCCAAATCCCTAGGAAACTTAGGGTGGGACTGAACTTCATGCTGGGGGGGGACTGCGCTTCTCCAGCAGCTCCCCCAGCACCCTTTTTCACTCTTGAGGGTGACCCCCTCCTCTGGGGGCCACCAAGCACAAAAACGGTAGATTTCCAAATGCCTTGCAAGGCATTATGGGGCGCTTCGTGCTCCTCTGCATGCATATATGATGAGCGGCTCTCCCGCTGTGCCGGGGAGAGCCGCGATCCATCTGGCGCTCCGCGCCGCCTCCCACGCGGGGTGGGGGGCCCGGTCCCACCCGGACCCCCAGGTAAGGGAGACGGCTCGGGGAGCCCACCCCCGGCCGCTCCTGGCTCCTCCTTCTGCGGGTCCCAGTCCCACCCGGGACCCACGACAGCCTGACGGGTAGGAGGGCAGCCTGGGGAGCCCACCCCCGGCTGCCCCCGCCGGCTCCCCACGCGGCCAGCACCCTCGTGTGCTGCCGCGGGAGCCGGCCGATCAGTTCTGGTCTGCCCGCTCCAGCGGGCAGACGCGTCGTCCTGCTCTGGTCCGGGGGAAGTGCGGCGGCACTCCCCCGGCCTCCTCCCAGTCTTCGGGGCCCGGGGATGGGGTCCCGGGCCCCTCCTCTTCTTCCCGGGGAGCGCGCCGGCGCTCCCCGTCTGGATTTTGCTCGCGGGGGCCAGGGTGGGCTCCTGACTCCCCCGCCTTCCTCCGCTTCACGGGGGGCGCGACGGCGTCCCCCGGCTTTACTTCGGGGCCCGGGGATGGGGTCCCGGGCCCCCTGGGGATCTCTTCGCGGGGGGGCGCGACGGCGCTCCCCCGCCTTCCTCCGCTTCACGGGGGCGCGACGGCGTCCCCCGGCTTTACTTCAGGGCCCGGGGATGTGGTCCCGGGCCCCCTGGGGATCTCCTCGCGGGGGGCGCGACGGCGCTCCCCAGCCTCCATTTTCGGTGGGGGCCAGGGTGGGCTCCTGGCCCCCAGGCAGGGCACTTTCACGGGGAGCGCGACGGCGCTCCCCGGCTTCCCTTCTTCTCCAGGGGTCAAAGGTCGCTCACCTTCCGGGGGCCATATCTCAGCCCCTGGGGGTCCGATCTGCCCCATTTTTGCGTCCTCTTGCTCCTGGCGGCGGCCCCCAGCCACGGGGAGCACTCTCCTTCGCCCTCTGGATCTCCAAGAGGGGGCATTCTGCAGGGAGCGGTCTTCACTGGCTCCCTGCGCCAGACTTTCGCCTGGCTCTCCTCCTGGGCCTCTCTTCTCCCTGCGCAGAGGCCCCTGCTTCTGCGCACCGGTCCTGGGCTCCTCTTCTGGCGCTGTTAGGGGCCTGGGGGCAGTCAGGGGGTACCTCCTTCCAACTGCCCATTGCCAGGCTCCAGCACCTTCCGCCTCAGCAGACCACACCCCAGAGAGCTTCCCTTCCTGTGCAAGCACTTTTTAAAAGTTGAGTAGGGGCTGGCAGGAAGTCTCTGTTGGTCCTATCCAACAGCGCCACATCACTTCCCTGCCCCTGCTCCCTCCTTCTTGTCCAGCCTCTGGGCTGGTTCAAAATGGCGTCGTCCAGGGTCTCTTGCCACATGGTCTCTGAAACCAGAGCCCTTCCCTCCTAGGTGCAGCCTGGTGCCTGGCACCCAGTGATAGCTGCTGATGGATGAGCCTGTAGCTCCGCCTATCTTCCCTTCGTGGAAAGGAGGTCTTCGCTCTGGGAGGGAAAGGTCATCAATCCAGCCTGCTGAGGTCAACCCCCAGCCAGGCCCTGGTTATGATCTGACTCAGAGAGATGTAACATTTCTGGATGACCCAAAAGCAGTACAAATATGACTCTGGACTCTGCAGAATACTTCTTTTCACATCCGCTACAGTGGACTTTAGTGCGTGTCTGGAATCTGTAGGCCTTATGGATGTTAATCTAGCACATGGGCTCCACATCCCCATAGGGGAATAATGAAGTGAAAAACACAGTAAAGCACACTGACTTTCCCTGGCATGTTCCTTCCCAGTGTATAAGGCCTATTACGTGTCACCACCCACTTCTGCATAAGTCCCGCCACACCATTAACTTTGTAGCTGCTCCTGGACTGCGCACGCCAGGAATCTCCCCTGCGCAGCCTCAACACGTGTGCACACGCTTGTACACAGGTGTCTGCATGTAACCAGCCCGGTGCCCTTACTCCAGCTGCTGCGCAGCGGCCTAGTCAAGCTAGGGGGACACCAGTAAAATCCACATGCCGTCTCCTTCATTATGAGTTCACTGTGGATGAGTCCCAATTTATGAGGCTCTCCCACAGTAAAAGCTCCACACATAGGTGCTCAAAAAGTGAAAAATCTGGGCGGCCCATCGTGTCAGAACCACCTTCTAACACAAACCCACTCACAAACTCATGCACCCATTTGCAGACCCACTCAGAGACTCATGAGCCCACTTGTAGACCTATTCAGACACTCATACATCCATGTACAGACCCAATTAGAGATTCACATACCTGCTCACAGACCCACTCACAGACTAACAGACCCATTGCTCTCAACATATCACCCAGGCACTACTCATGCACTCATCCAGTCATCCATGCACTACTCGTGCACTCATGTAATCACCCAGGCACTACTTATGCACTCATCCAATCACCCAGGCACTACTCATGCACTCATCCAGTCACCCAGGCATTTCTCATGCACTCATCCAGTCACCCATTTAGCTGTTGGTATTAAATCACCAAGCCAAAAGTCTATGGTGATAAATTGAATTCAATACATATTAAGTACTTCAAATTGAGCAATGTTGAAGGACAGTAGTTTTTTTTAAATCCGGGGGGGTGGCTATCCTGCTTGAATAAGTGTCTAATATATTTGACATGACATATTCTGCTAATTTCCCCCTATAATGTAAACCATCAGATACAAAAGATCCATATAAAATGAATTTGGATAACACAAAACTCTAAATGAAATAAGAAACGTGGGCAGTATAACCATTTGGATTACAATTCATCTGCCCAAATGAAGGCAATGGTAGAGAACCACAAAACCTTAAATTAACAACAGTTTAACAATATGTACCTGCATCTTTGTCAGCAAACTATACATATTAGAATTGAGCAAAAATATATCAGTTTTTATAGCATTTGTTTTATATCCATTTTAAATAAAGTGGGATCAACTGCATCTAAGTTAATATTATGGTCTGCTTTGGTATAGAAACAACAATCTTGCCATTCATTCACAGCTATAGATCACAAAACAAAGAAAAAAGGAAGAGGTGGCCAAGGTCATTTTTATTACTCCCCTGGTCATTATGATGAAACAATTAATGCCTTCATTTGAAATTACTTCAGCTCCTAATCCTTGATAAATAGTTTTAAATGATCTTCCAAATCACATATAAAATACTGCTCATGGACAGTTAAAATAAAGTATTGAATTCACAGAATTTCTCTATAAAGTGCCTGAATATGAATATTTTGTATAAATTATCAATTATAACTGTATATTTGAATCCCTTTAGTATTTATTGATGATTGTCGCAAATTGTATTATCTCTGAGGTGGCACTTAGGTGTTTTTAATTTCTGCATTAACAATTTATGTGTTCAGTGTATTTTGTTCTTCTTTGGGACTCAATTTTAGTGCTTTCAACATGGGTGGTGTGGTGGGCAAAATAACGATGGATTAAACTCAGATCTGCTGACTGGGGGTGAATGTTTGCATTGTTGAGAATTCTATTCATCATTTGTTCTTTTTTCTTTTGTCGCCCTAAGTGGGAAGGGTATGCCCAGGCATGGGTCCCGTGCTCCCTGCGTTACTGGATTCAACCTAGCCTGGCTGAAGAGGGGTGATTCCTCCAAACCGGTCCCAGGATGTTTGTCTCCGGTCCAGGGAGGTCCTGGCTTGGCAGTGTGGGCTGGACTGTTCCCATGAGGAGCAGGGTGAAGACTGATTTGCATATGGCTGGGTCAAAACTGGGGTGACATGATGGGCAAAAAAACTATGGATTAAACCCAGATCTGCTGACTGGGGGTGAATGTTTGCATTGTTCAGCATTCCGTCTGTTCTTTTTGCTTTCAATATATTTATGACACAAAATAGACTGCGTTATCAGCTTAAATAAACAGCAATTTTGTAGGCAAAAGAGGATTGCATAATGGTGGGTAGAGCATGACATGCAGAACAGCATTGTTCATGAACTAAGTTGGCTTGCATATTGAATGTAGGTACAAGGTTTATATTACTGGCTTCAAATATTGTAAAATCCATCATTAGCTGCTGCTTTCTTTTCTAATTATATGTTGGCAACTGTAGAAATGACTCATGAAAAGGTAAATCTACTTGAAGTGCGTAAAAAACATGCATTGTTACTGTGGAAGTTAAAAGCACCTCAATTCTCATTGAGGTGGTTAAAAACATTTTGCAATCATTGACTAATGGTGAAAAATGCAAAATAATTATGCAATAGCATAATATTAAAAAACATATTGAACCACTATAATGTTTAATAAACTACATTCACTATTATGAATAGTCTATGAGGCATTATTTTGTGTGCATTTCTCACACCAAACAAGTAGGAAGGTATTACAACTGAATGTTATTGGACCCCTGACTGATGATTCTTGAGACAAAGCACCACTGAGCATCAAGAGAATAAATGCAAATAAACAAATGCTATTCATTTAAAGAACAAGAACATTCCTAGCAATGACAGAACTCTCACATGACCAATCTCTATACAAAGAAATTCCTAGATCAAAGCTTTATCGCTATAAAGTGCCATTAGAAGGGCTGTGGCCAAGCCAAAGAAGAATGCAGCCCCTTAATTCCACCATGTAGAAAGCTAACTGTTCCCCAAAATGCATAGAGGCGATCATGTGATGAGACAAAAGTCCAGGACAATGGAGGATGTCTGATATATTCCAGCGTCCCATAGGAACAACAAGAGGAGCACAGACAACCAGGGTGGCTGCTCTCAAAGATAACAGCTCCACCTGACCTCAGAAAGATAATGGCGGGCATCTCTGTTTTCCATATACAGACATCAGTGCACCCTCTGTGACAGGAGGCCTACGCTTAGCACTGAACTTGAGTAGATAACTAAGGGGCCCTGATCCAACGCTGAGGATGAGTGTTGGCACCCAAGGACCTATGAAAAGCTCTGGCAATGTTTGGACTTGGTGGTGTCCCTCCAAGGCCCATTATAAGGCTTAGAAGCACCCTCATGGAAGCAAGGTAGAAAGGTCTGGGGCTATTACCCCACCAAGAACTGTGAGATCAAGGGGGACCAGGGGCCTGATTGAGCAAATGAGATTTGGCCTAGGCGGTCCCTACTTGAAACTCACTACCTCTGCAGAGAGTGATCCCTTAAAGATCAGTAGGATTGGGTTGACAGTAATGATGTGGTGCGTGGAAAAAGCCAAGGGACTGCTGAAGACCGCTGCTACAGGGGGCATTGAGAAGTAGAGAAAGCCCCAAGGAAAGCAGAGGGCACCCACTGAAGTCTTTACAGCCCAGTAGGGAGGAGGAGACCCAGATCAAAAGAGACGAGGAGGTGAACATCAACCCCCAGAAAAATAAGTGAGACCCAGGGGAACTAAGCATACACACCTTGATGGGGAAGAAAAGGAAACTCATGCACTAATACTAGCCTTAAGAACCAATAAGAGACATGCAGAAAATGGATCCTCCCAATGGCTTAACACCAATCTCGGACAGAGAGTTAACTAGAAGGCACACAGCGAATCTTCACCCCCTCAATCCCTTACACCTGCTTGTGCAGGAAAAGACAGGGGGGTAGGTTCACAAAATGCAACTACATATCATCTAGTGATTCCAGATGTTAACCTTATGCAGTAAATGCCTTGGTCCTCATCTTGAAAAGAGAACCCCAGGTTTCCCCTCAACCTTTAAGATCATAAGTGATATAGGAGTGGCACACTGTGGAAGCACTCAAGCAAATACATATTTTGGATAAATGTTCTTTACATTCCTACCTTGCTGCTGTATATATCAGAAACCTAACAGCAGCCCATTGGTCCTGGATCCTCAACATCATCCCTCTGTTTTTATTGGTCACAGAAATATCTAAGCACAGTGATCTACTCTATAATTCATATCTCATTGTTAAGCAACCATATCTCAATTCCAACCTAGAATCTGTAGTCAAAAGGAAATTCCTGCAATTCAGACTCCTTTTATTCCCTTTGGCTCAGTGTGATAAATCATGGAATCCTACTCTCAGGAATAAGAGCTCTTGCGATTTGTGTGGTTATAAACAAGAAGCAATAGATCATATTATATATATCTGCCCTAATCTGTTAAACCCAAATTTCTATCTACAAATTTGTTTTATTGAGGCAAATGTTAGAACAACTAAAGAAGCAGTTGAATTTTGTTTTTCCAACCAAGTCCCTTCATTTGTAAATGCACTGAGATTTATATACTTGCCTTATAGTTCTTTAAGATCTAAATGTTAAATGTTCAATTTACAAAGACTCTTTTTATGACGGTTTGTTAGTTTTTACTCGTGACTAAATTGCATGTTCTTATAACCCTAACCCATTTTATTATTCACTGTATTTTATGTATATTGATTGTAATGATTTTTGTTTTATACAATAAAGTTATTTTACTTCTACTAAAAAAGAAGAACAATCTACGAAAGGTGTATGCAGTCCCTAGCTCTCTGCCTTTTATCCCCAATCCAGAAGCCACAAGGCCTGACAATATGTCAACATGACTGTGGGATTCAAACAAGAGAGACTTGAAAATTGAAGATATACTCCAGAACAAAGACTCTGGCAAAATGAAAAATGAGAAAGAAGTGGAAATGGAAGATAAAGAGGGGGTAGAGGATGGCGAACAGGATGACCAGACCCAAGATGTAACAAGAACCTTCTTGATATAAGCCTTCAAAGAAGTTAAGTACGAAATAGTAGATGTCAAGACCGAACTCCTTGGCAACCTAAAAGAAATCATAAGAGACCTGTCAGAGCTGGGCAACAGGGTCCACACTCTGGGTGAAAATATGGATTTGCAACTGGCCAATTGCATTCTACTTCAAAATTGGATGCTGCATCTTTAGGTACAGCAAAAAATCTTGCAAACCAGGGGGTATAGTTGCAAGGGGATAGCAGCACCAGAACGTCACTTTTCGCAATGTTCTGGTGGTGCTATGCTCTTCTCCATATTTACAAAGTGGTGTTAAGCCACTTTTTGTGGCTTAACGCCACCTTGCAAATACGGACCCTTTGCATGCATCACTTTGCATGAAAGGGGCGTGCAATGGGTGTTGCTGTGGGCGTTCCTCCAAAACACCCATTGATTTTTTACGCTGCCCGAGATTTACAAGAATGTGTAAATCAGAGGCAGTGCCAAAAACTAACGACATGCAATAGCAGGCATTAGAATGGTGAAACGAGGAGAAATACTTTTATTTCTCATAGTTTTTGCTTTTTCTATGTATGTTGCATTCTGAAAGAGCTAAACGTCATTAATGATTGTTTATGTGCAGGACGGTGTCCCTTCCTGCACATAAACATTCATTAAGTAATGATGATTTGCAACTTCTATGTGTACTGCATTCTGCAGCACACATCAAAGTAACAAATCACCATTATTTATTGTTTATGTGCAGGAAGGGTCGCCTTCCTGCACATAAACAATCATTCCCTCCAACGCAGGCACCCTTGCACAATTGTGCAAGTTTGCATGCGTTGGCGCTAGGCAGCTAATTTAGCGCCAGCTTTATGGAAAACACAGCGGTACACCGTATTCTTGTAAATATGGCACATCCCTGTGTTTTGGAAATGTCGGAGCGCGGCGCAGCCAAATTTGGCACAGCTCCCCACTCCGACATTTCCATGTAAATGTGCCCCCAAATGTGCAGACATAAAAAACCTCTCTAGACAGAATAATATATGTATAAGAGGTGTATTATGAGAAAATCATATCCTAAAGGATAAGTAACTGATGAAGGGAATCAAAGGCCTACTTCAGTGTCACAAGAGAGGACCCCAATATAGTGGGAGACTCAAAAAAGAAAGAGAATAATGGAGTAGTGTGGTGATTGGGGACCACTGGACTAGAGTTGCAGATAGGGCCTTTTTAACCATGATAATACCTCACACTTTCGTTCCATGAGGGATACCTCTCCCATCAGAGAAGAAGCTGAAAACGAGACATACAAGTGAAAAATGCAAAATATGAGAGTAGTGAAGCATCACGCCACACAGTAAAATGTTCTTATAGGGTGTTTCAAATGCTGACCATGGTTCACACAGTTAGGGACACAGAAAATGCAAAACTCAGACACAAGTGCAGAAGGGTTGGCATGAACTACAGGACACCCAAATCACATTAAACTCAACAGTCATTAAGAAATTGAAAGTTGTCTCTGACAATGTCAGAGAACTGAACATCCCTGTAAAATGCCTAAGCAACCTGGAGGCCACTATAAGCTGTGTACTGGAGACTCATATCCTTTGGAAAGGTGAGAAAAGGATGAGCTTGCCTCCGGGCAGAACTGAGAGTGATGTGAGACAGAAAGGGAAATTGGTTGTGATAGAGGGGCACTGGAGTGGACAGCCTATACCAATACCAATTGCATCAATTTTTGCCCCAAACAAAAGGCAAGAAAAATGTCTTAGGCATGCCACTTGAGAAATTGTGTTCTGCACTACTGGCCCAACAATAATGGGATGAGATCCGATGTTAGTAATGCATGCTCAGAAGAAAGATCCCAACAGAGAATGTGAAGGATCCCTGAACCATTGCTAGACGGGAAGAGGAAACTAGAAGAATTAGGTTAAAAAAACGCATGGATCATGGAGACATTGCTTCCTTTTCAGTTTAGGCTACACACACTTCTCTGTGGCACACAATATCTATGTGAGAATAGATGAAATTCTAACAGACAAACATATTTTCAATGCATTGGACAAGGTTGAGAAATGCTAACAGAAGCTGTCTGATCACAGACGGGTCATGGGGACATTCAACTGCCCATCAGCAAGAGGGGAAAAGCAGGGAGGTTAAACAACTCTATATGAAGTGACCTAGTTGTAGTTAACACAGTGAAAGAAAAAATAGCATAATACATTGGCCCTGATCCACAAACTGCATTGTGTATTATGTAAATTAATACCACAGTAGTACTACTCATGAAAAAATACAATTCACAAACTTACAAGTGGAAATCTCCAGCTCCACCTCTCCTATCATTTTGTTGCAGAGATCCTCACAATTGTATGATTACTACATAGTCATAGATATGGGAGGGAATAAGGGGAATGGCTGGAAAATGGGGAATACGTACTACTACTTTTGTAAATAATTACATTAATTTAATTTATTCCATAAATCAGTTTGTAATTTTTTATATATAATTAATATAAACAGTTTAATTTCGGTGGATATTTTAATGCATGTTTAAAAAATAATTTTAGTTTAACACATTTAGATTAATGAAATATTTAATTCCAAATTAAGTTGTTAGGGTTGTCGCATTTTCTAATTTGGTTTACATTTAAACTAAATATATACCATTAATTTACATTAACACCTAACATAACAAGGGGTTGGCACATTGCATTAGAGCTGGGGGCGGCCCTCCAAAATATTCTATCTCACTGGGGGGCGACCACCTCGCCCACTTATCTGGGGTGGCTTCACAGGCTTTGGCACATTCTTGGGATGGAGAGGATCTCTCTTTCGCTCTCCAATCCAGGGGCCTCGTTCCAGGATCTCTGGAAACCCTTTCTGTCGCTGTTGACCTCTGAGTTTAAAGAACTTACCTGCCCAAGGTACCTACGATTGTTGCGACTAGCCGACCAACCACAAACAGCACCACAAGAAGAAGTGACACACCAACGGTCATAGGCTACTACGGGACAGGGATCTCCAGCCAGGGAGCGAGTCCGAGGACACATAATATAAAGCTCCATGCCTCGGAGGGAGGGGGAAGGGGGTTAGGGGTGGGTTTTGTTTATTTCTCTTTTCTTCTAACCAAGCCAGCCTAGTTGATGGGGCTAATAGCAGTACTTACAGAGTGTATTGTATTGTTGTATGTTTTATGGTTATGCCGAAAGTCAATAAAGAAATTTAAACACAAAGTGTAACAACTTTTTAAATTTCCCACTCCCCACAGTGGCAGAGAACTCATCCTACATGTGAAACGTTACTAGAAGTAACTGTATACTCATAGATTTGGCTCCACCCCCTATTTCAGGAGGTGGAGGCATGTGGGTCTATTTTCTGTAGTCAATTTGCACTTGGAAATTGTGAATATCCAAAAGAAGTAAATTTACTACAAAGTGTAATAGTAAATTCACAGTTGTAGATTTACTCATGTTTAAGTTTATCTTTTTGAGTAAGCCTCTTTACCTTCTGAGACATAGACATCCTAGACAAGGAGGCACAGAGGAGGGAAAACACACAGGCTTCATCACATTACATCAAATCTTAAACTGTGTGGAGGAACCTGACCCTCTACTCAGACTTCCAGTCCACACAAATGAAACTGGGTTCATATGAGGGGTATATGTATGCATGTATGTATGCCTGTATATGATATTACTATAGTGCAAACCTAGCCAAAAGACAGGGGAATGCTGTACATCACCGTAGACAGGAGTACATTGAATGAGAAAGAGGAGAGGAAGCTGGGTTGTGAATTGTACAGATTTGTGATGTAGTGTTCTTTAAAGAGGTGACTCTTCAAGTCTTTCCTAAATTGGAGAAACATTCCGGCTATCCTGATAGATATGGAGATGTGGCTCCAGAACCTGGTTGAATATATAGAAAAGCCCTGCTGTCTTTTTTTTTTTTTTTTTTTTTAACACTTCTATGTCCGTAGTTTGATGGTGTCCTGGGTGAGTTTGTTCTGAGATCCACCGGAGATGGTGAGCTTGTCTGCAAGAAAAGCGTGGGTGCTGGTCATGAGAGCTTTATAAATGATGCAGCTGATTTAAAAGATCATACAGGTTGGCAAGGAGAGCCAAGGAAGTTCTATCAGGATGGGGTAATACAAATGACAATAGAAGACAGCCCCTCAGTTTGATAGAGATTGCAAGGAAGCAGATGATAGAAATATTTCTCATGCTATTAGATGCGGATAAGGCATTTGGTCCTGTGAACTGGGAAATAGTGTCAGACATTCTACAATATATGAGGATTGGATCACTCTTCCTAGGTGGGATACCTGCAAACTATAAATTGTCATGGGCTAGAGTTATATTTAATGGACAGGTGACAAGTAACATCCAGATTCAGTGAGGGACAAGAGTGGGATACCCTCATCCCCTTGCTTTTCACTATGCCATGATGAAAATCCATAATAACAGACAATTTCAGGCTAATATTTAAGAGTTGCAATATTCAAACTAACTTCATTCACTGATGACCTCTTTGTCACTATTAGACCTCGTTAACAGAACTCTTGATATAGCTGTCAAACTGTTCTAGGGTTTTCAGGGTTTCGTAATAAATCTCAGAGCCTTATACTGGACCCCTTCTGTTGAGTATATGATTATTCCCCAACTGTGACTGTGTGCTATGGAGAGGTATACGAACATTAGAATCAAATTGCCATCATGTACTAGAGGTAGAGGGTAGGTCAGATTGTGACCTGGAAAATTATGGTTCTACAAAAGATACTTTGTTACTTACAGGACCTAAACTACCAATGCCCAAGTAAAGAAAAGCATTCCCACTTAGCTGAAGGAAATATGCAATAATTTAATTTAGGTCACTAGACACCAAAGGTTAAACTGGAAACAATGCAAAAAACACTTTAGGAAGGGTGGACTGAGAGTCCTTCATATTTTGCCAAACTTTCAAGCATCTGAACCTAGCTATTTTGTGGAGTCGCTGTAAGGCAAATCTGAGAAACTCTGGTACTATATCGACCAGAACCCAACCAACTATCTTATTGGAGAGGTTCCTTGGGTGCCTCTGGGCCAATGTAAACGGAATCTATACATATCAAAAGCCACAAACGTTACCTTACCCACATTGGACCACTTGACGCACAGGGCATAACTAACATCTCACCCTTGACTCCTTGCTCTGCTGTTTGAAAATGAGAATTTTGCTCCGAGAAAAGTTTGCTCCCAGTTTGAACCTGGGAAAAGAGAGGGTATCTGTAGGGTGACTGACCTTTTTATGAGGGGCACTATAAAAACCTTTGTAGAAGGAAACATACAGCCTCCTGAAAATGAATGCTTCTATTACTTACAACTTGGAAACTGAACAGAACAATGGAGGTGAAAAAGGGGACAACACAAGATCTTACTGGATTTGGATGTCCTACAAAAACTCACTAACATCTAACTCTTGCATTCAAAGATATATATTCTATTTTAAATACCTACCCAGGCAGAGACAAACATTTTGTCAGAAACAATGGGAAAAAGAGATAGGGAGCATGCTTGACAGTATATAAGAAGATGTTTTAATTAGGGCAGTGACTTTTCTAGGAATTTAAATACAAAGGGACAAAAATACAATATAGTTGGTATTACAGGCTAGATAGTTTACTCACAATAGACAGTGGAAGGTCACAGGAATTTTGAAGAGGGTGTGGGTACACATTCTCTGGAAATGCCCAAAATCATACATATTTTTGACAGATGTACTAGATGGCATTAGAGAGGTAACAGGGAATGAAATTGGAAGATGTCCCGAAATTGTAATTCTAGGCAAAAATAAATCATGGCTATACCCATTACATTCCAGCTAAGGAAAAATTATTTCACAGCTCCTTCTTGTAGCAAAACATACAGAGACTATGGATGTCAATTAGACATGGGAAATTGAACTATTATTGCATAGGTCTAAATAGAATAGGCCACAAGCTATGAATACCAGTACTGAATGATGTTAGATGTCCAACCTGTCCCAAGAGTCCTAATGTTTGAGAAAATATACAAAATGTAATAACGTATCAGGCCACTGATACAATGTAGCACCAAATTAGACCTTCCACAGATGACAACCTTAAAATTATACTTTCAGGCCATACCTAGTTTTGTGTAATCTAAGCTTAAACAGAAGACCAATTAAATGAGTTACATAGTAAATGGTCAAAACTGCTAATTCCTCTTTGATCCTTACTGATGAACACCATCTCAGTTAGGTTAAGCTTGCTCCTTTATAATGTGCCTGCCAAGCTTTGCCAGGGTATAACTGGTAGTGGTTGAGGAGAATTGGTCTCTTCTTTGCAAGACCTAGGATAAAGAGAGTAACTATCTTTACATAGGCAATATTTATCTTTAACCTTTAAGTCTTAAACAATATAATGGTTTTGCATGGTGGACAATCAAAGTGCAATGTCTTACTATCTAAATAAGGTATCTACGTAGTACTTTTCCTTAACATCTTTGATAATAGTACAACAGGTGAGGGGAGTGCAGACCTTCTATGGAGTATGGGACTGTATAGTGGCTGCTAGGAAATGGGTATTTACTGCCTTCACCAGGAATTAAGCAGCAGTGGTGGCAGCATACACTATATTGATCAGTAGGAGTGAACAGGTTCGTTTTATTTTGTGTCACTGCAGTGAGGCATACTGCTCACTCCTTTTTAAAGTTCTGCTGCTGTGTGTTTAACTCACCCTCAGCCTAAATTGATTTGCTGTGAAGTGCTGTGCAGCGCAGGAGTGGTGTATCTGCACTGGGTTCATGTGTGCCTGGGAAGGGTACATTACAGGGATGATACAGTTCTGAGCAGTGAGTGCATGAGCTGGGTGTATGTATGTCCATGAGTGGTACAATACATGGAGGATGTAGTGCTTTGCAGACCGTGCATGTAAATGCATGTACTGGATGTGTGTGTGCCTATGAGTGGTTCAGTACATAAAGGATGCAGTGCGGTGCAGTGCATGCATGTTAAATGTATGTGCTGGATGCATGTGTGCCTATGACAGGTAGAGTACATAAAGGATAGAGTGCTGTGCAGTGTCTGTAGGTTGTATTTATGAACTAGGTGTATGTATGCCTGAGGATAGTACAATACATGGAGGGCCCTGAGTTCCATTTTGGGAGACTCAGGTCTGCATGATGAAACATGGAAAGGAGATACAGAAATCCCCCCAGACAGATTTGTGTAATGCTGCATTCCAGTAAGCTGGGTGAGATAGACACTAGACAGGGGAGAACCTGGTTCCCCACGTACACTTTAAATGGTGCTTTTTAATTCAGTGAGAGGTCACAAGGAAATGGTCTCTAAGCATCTCAGAAATCAGATGGGGCTGAAAAGAGATTCATAAACAGTAGAGCTGGGGCCCTGGGCTAACTGTATGATACACATATCACTGTGGCTGACATCCTGGTGTCAGCTCTAGCCACTCCCATCGCTTGTGTTGTGTGGCTATCAGTTGTGGGCTCAATTTTGCAGTGATATACTGCTTTTCAGAAGAAGAGAGAGGAGAGGAGTGTACACTTTAAAAGAAGCAGACCCTCAACATAAAACTTCCAAGACTCAGACTCTAAATCATATTTGGGGACTGGAAATGGACTACAAGAAGGGGAGTTTGGGACCCTAAAGAGTTTTGCCTGTAGTTAGACCTTGGGTCCAAGGTCTGCTATTTGCCCTGGACATCACCCAGGGAATCTAAGAACACTTTATCTGGAGCCTGGAGCACCAGTGCCCACCTGCTTTCCAAGACCAGAGTGCCCTGTGAAGAAGAGGAAGGCGTTGGAGGGAGTGAGGTCCAGTGGGGAGCCCTGTTGAATAGGCTGCCTTTGTGAGGTGTGAGGAGATGGCTGCTGTACCAATTGGGTCATTGCCCATGTGCAGCACACAGTCAGTGACCCACCGTATGCCAGAGGAGGGCTGCCATGAATTGAGCCATGTGTTGTGGTCCGCCAATCGGGCTGGAGGCATACGTAGTGCCAAGCCAGCGAGGAGAGACCCCCATGAAAAGACTGTAAGACTGTGGTAAGGGCCGCAGACAAGGACTTCACTGTGCCGATCAGGCAGGAGCCGAGTACTGTAAGGATATGGTGACTCCGTATGCCAGAGGGGGTAACAGGGAGCATTAAGAACTGCGACATGGCCTTCCACCACCGCTGGAGAAGTGAGAACCCCGTGGGAGCACCAGAGCACCATCACCTGGGCAAAAAACCCATGTCAGGATCATAGCAATGACTTACACAGGAGACAGATCAAATACCTACCCTGTAGGACGAACCGCAAAGAACCTCTTTGTGAGAGCGGCGGGGAGGAAGTCTGCACCTGCTGAGTGCAGCCCACCGGGACCACGTGCGGCGAACTCACCTGAACTCAGATGCTGCCCATGGTCAGGGTGTGCTCAGGCACCCCAGACTCTTCAACACCTACTGGTGAGGGTAAGACTGATTTTGGGCTTGTCGGCTCTGGGGGAAGTTACTTCTAGTTAGCACTGCAGCCCTGGATACTGTTGATTTCAAAGTGGACTCTTGAGACTCGGACTACTAGTGGGACATACCCTGAATCTTATCTTTAGTGAATGGGGAATAACCAATATCGCTAGAGCTAGGAGGGAATGAGACAGGAAATCACCAAAGAAACACGAGAGTCCTGACCTCAGTTGGTACTGTGAGATTGTTTGCAAATGTCGTATATTTCCTTTGCGTTGGTTATTTTAGAGATCATTTGTATCCAATTGCAGATTTCGACTATGTATTTAAAGCAATCCATCAATTGATCACAATAATGCACTGCACAGCAAAAAATTAGAACTTTATGGTAATATTTTTGCTTCACTTTCTGCTTTGAATAAGGAAAGATGCTCCCAAAATCCTGTATTCAGAATTTACAATATAGATGAAAATTGCTAGAGTATGATAGAATTGTGGTCTGAGCAAGATGGCGCCTGTGTAGGAAGCGGGATCGCGCCGCTCCCGTCCGTGAAACTCCACAATGCCGGAAAAAAAAGAACTCTGCTGGAGTATGCTGTCCGGTCTCTACCTTTATGAACATCTCAGGTGATGCGTACCAGGAGGCGAGGCGCAAATCAATCGAAGGCTTCAGGCGGCAGTCGGCATCGCCCTAAATGCAACAGGGTTGTTTCCTTGACTCCGGCACTCTCTACTACGGCTTTGGTGTAAAGCCACAAAGCAGCGAAGAATGCCCGGCCGCAGGACCTGGAAAACAGGCACATCTGCTGGCCCATTGGGTGGACTCCCTTCCTCCTCGCTGGACTGTGGTAAGGGGGCGAGGGGGGGACCATGAAGGGGCTATGGATAAGGGAATCCCCAAGTTTAGCGGTTTGGAGAGCGGGACTAGGACTCGACCCGGAAAGGCTGGCTCTTCAGGAGAAACAAAGGGGTCCCAACCCTTAATCTCCACTTTACTAGCTGGCAATAGCAAGGGCCTCCCTGTGGAGCAAAGTCTGAACAAGGGGCCAGGGGTTATTACGGCTGTCACGCGGGTTGAGGAAAGGGCGGACGCCACCTCCCCGGTGCAACAGAAGGAAGTATTGGCCTCAAACAAGCCCAATCCACCTCAGAGCAAGACACCACTCCAAAATTATGACCCCCAAATCACTTCCAAAACAAGTGAAGGGACACTTGATGATGTAGCCCTAACCCCGGCTAAACATGAAGGCGCCATGGCGACGACCCTAACAATGAGGGTCAGGGACTCGACTGGAGCAAACGGACGCAGCTGAGGGATGCTCATGTAGAAACCCGATGTACGAGCCAGTCTGAGACATCTGTCTAACAACAAGAGACCCTCACTAGTGACACCACGGGATCTGCTCCGGAGACCGGTCGGGGTCAGTGCAAGATTATTAAAGCTTCCAACATGCACAGCCAAATCCCCTGATGGGGAGAAATTTTTCTCACTGACGGATGAGTCAGATCTCTCTAATCTGGAGGACTCATCATCTTCCCTAACTGAAGAGCTAGCCTCATACTCTTCCTCCAGTGATACCCTGGAAAATACCACTTGTCTAACCCAGCGTAAGCTCTCTGCGAAAGACACACGGGGGAAAAAAGAAGTATAAGAAAAGGGGAGCTGGCAGTGAAGCCTCTAATGCCAGTAGCAAAGACATCTCTATGGGTAATCTACATTGGGACTATTCTGCAACACAGTTGGTTTTCCCTGGAAAGGAACCCGAAGGATCCCCAAAGGAACGTAATGCTGGAACATCAGGCACGCCCCTGCAACCTTCTACCATGGAGGGATCTCTGGCGACAATTCTCCAAACGATAAAGCAGGTCCAAGAAGAAGCCAGGAGCTTGAGTCAACGGGCAAGACTCGCGACAAATAAACTGCATGGGACTATTAAAAAAAATCAACAAAACCACCTCAGATATCGCTGGTAGAATCACAATGGTGGAGGAACGGACTGAGCATCTGGAAACCGAAGTTAAGGCTCTAAAACTGCAGGAATCTTCACAGGCAGAAACGATGGCCGATGTTCTCTGGAAGCTTGAGGACTATGAGAGGCGCAATAACTTGAGAGTTTTGGGAGTACCTGAGGGAGCTGAAGGCTCTGATATAAGAGCCTATATCATATCTCTTTTTAAGGATGCCTTTCCAGAAAAAAACAATTGGGACTGGGGGGCAGAAATCCAATGTGCCAACAGATTTCCCTTAATGCTAAAGAAATCCCGCTCTAACGAAGTAGAAAGACCTAGTGCGATCTTGGTCTACTTCGGGAATTTCTTGCTGCACCATGAAATGTTTGATCAAACACGTCCCAACGGGAAAAAGGATTTTGGGGGTATTTCGTTTTTTATAAGACCAGATTTTGCTCATGCCACAGTAGAGAGGTGTTGGCGGATGCAGCAGTTGTTTAACCCTTTCCAGCAACTTGGGGCGGAAGTCTATCTTCAAAACCCTGCCCGTCTGAAAGTGATCTACAAATGGCATACACGTAGTTTCACTTCTGAGATTGTGGCTCAGGAGTATTTGAAAGAAATTGGCGGGGGTTGGCCGCAAAATTGTAGAGTATGTAATCCTCAGTGGTAGTTGTTCCTTCTTGCCTGATTAAATTATTAGGTAATAGACTCCTAGTTGGCTGGAAAAAATTAATTGAGTTTAAAGGTTAGATTAGTCCTAATCCACATTGTCTGGTAAGGGGGGATAAGTTTGATATTTTTTGTGGGGGTTTACGGGTTGGGAGCCATCGGGGATGCATACTTCTACAGGCACCATCATTCAGGCTTCTTGCCTGATTGCTCATTTGGTGGGAGGGAAGAGGGAGGGGATAATGGGAGGGGGGACATAGGCGGTGGGGCTACGTGGGTGCTACACAAGAAGACAAAGGGTACAGAATCACAAGAGGAGGAGGTGGATCTGAGGTGAGGGGGATTTTAGTGGGTAAACAGTGTCAATATGGCAGACCCAAGATATCCAAAAGGAAATCTAGAAAAATGGGGCGATGAGTAAGCTAAGAATTGCCTCGGTGAATATCTGTGGCCTAAATGAAAGAAAAAGAGAGCCAAGGTAACCTTGGAATTACAAGCTTTGGAGGCGGATATAATATGTCTCCAGGAGACCCATATTTAGGGAGCACAAGTGTCCCTGTTGGACACTTTGGGCTTTAAAGTGGTTGGTGGTACGCGCCAAAGCACTCGGACCTGTGGGGTGGCAATCCTAGCTAAAAGAGATGTGTTACAGTTCTTCACACATGTTTGTACCGATAGACTGGGGAGATGGGTTATTTTAGAATTTCGGTCTAATGCCTGTACTTTTACCATGTGCTTGGTATATGGACCAATTCTAGATGATGCAGGTCTATATGATTGGTTGAGTAACAAATTGGTGGCTTGGCCATCCCCTGTTGTGCTATGCGGAGACCTAAACATTAATCTATCTAATAGCTGATCCTGTGAGGAGCAGTATAAATACTGAGGAAGGAAACCAAGGGTATTCCAGTCTCTCAAAGATCTCTGTAAAGATCACACCCTGATGGATGTTTGCCAGATTAGGAGAACATGGATATACCTATTTTTCCTCTCCTCACCTTTCGCATGCTCGATTGGATTTTTGTCTCACACTCTATAATCCATGAGTGCGATATCGAAATTTATCATGTCCGATCATAACCCTCTTGTTTTAGTAATTAAAAAGGGTGGGCCCCGCAAAAAGGGTAGTAATTGGAGCTTTGAGAGGGCATTACTGGTTAATACTGAATACCTTACCCACATGAGGACCTAGATAGCATTATTTCTCAGCAAAAACTTAGGTAGCACCTCACTGGAAACTTTTTGGGATACGTTGAAAGCGGGGATTCGGGGGGAAACCCTGCAGTTCACGTTAACCAGGGTGAGGAAGGATAAACAGAAAATGCAGGAGCTATATGCCACACTAGCCCTGGAAGAAAAGAAATTAATAACTGCCACACAACAGGGGGGAGATATTCAAGAGGCGCATATGGGGGTTATGATAGCAAAAGCAGCTATAAATGACATCTTGATGGCAAAGACAGCAGATAAATTCTTAGTCTATAGGGAACAAGCCTACGAATATGGTGAACAAGTCGGTCGTACACTTGCTATAAGGACCAGACAAAAGTGTGGTCAGAATGAAGTTAGGGAGATACGGGATCCAGTACAGGGTATGATTTTCGATCCAGCAGAAATAAGATCAACATTCAAAAGATTCTATCAGACACTGTATCTGGAAACTGGGAAGGGAGAGCACAATGATTTTTTGACTATCTGGATTTAACTTCAATCCCTAGATTTGATGAAGAAGAGCAGGCGGGTTTAGAAGGGGCCCCTCTGTGGGAAGAGATTTTAACCGCCATCTCGTCTCTGTCGACAGGGAAGGCAGCCGGGGAGGACAGCATCCCGGTTAAATTTTATAGAGCATTTGCACCGGAACTCAGGGACTTCCTAACAGGATTGTTCATGCATATATTCAAAGGAAACAAGCCCCCTCCTTCATGGTTGCAGGCAAAGATCGTGGTTTTCCCTAAATAGAACAAACCCGTAAGTGAACTCGGGTCCTACAGGCCGATCACACTGATTAACGGGGACTCCAAAATCTATTCTGAAATCTTAGCTTCCTGATTGTCCCCAATCATCAGCAAGGTAGTAACTGGGAGGCAACATGGGTTTATAACTGGAAGAAACAACACGGACCACATTAGACGGGATATTACACTGTTCGACGCTGCCCAGGTGGCGGGAGGCCCTATGGCTTTGATTCTGCTGGATGCGGAGTAAGCTTTTGATAGGGTTTCCTGGCACTACCTGTGGAATGTGCTAGAAAGGGTAAATATAGGACCCGAGTTCCGGCAAGCACTTAAGGCGTTATATTTTAATCCAGAGGCCAGGGTGTTTGTCGCAGGGGAACTTTCGGACTGATTTGTGATCTCTAGTGGGACCAGGCAGGGCTGCCCCTGTTCCCTACTTTTGTTCGCCCTCTATATCGACCCTTTTATTCGAAGGCTTGAGTTTAATGTGAAGATCTCTCCTATGGTGTACAACGGCTGGGATACCAAAACTCTCGCTTACGTGGATGATATTGCCCTAGTTACGCCCGATCCTGCTATAGCAATTGCCGAGATTGAGAAAGAGGCGGCCGAATTCGGACGTATTTCGGGCTATTCTCTAAATAGGGGGAAACAGTATTTTTGGTAAATAATCAGTTGTCCCTGCAGGATTCACGGGTAGCTTTGAGTGCGATATATCTGGGAGTTTCCATCACCCCCGACCTGGATTGTATCATAAGGGATAATTTCGAGCCACTGCTTGAAAAATCTAAGAAAGACCTACTTAGGGTGAATAACTTACACCTATCCCAGGCTGGCCAATGCAACGTCATTAAAAAATACTTTATTTCTTTTGTGCTATCCCCTTAGAGATAGGAAATCTATGGCTTAACAAGCTAGATGAATTAATCTCCCGATTTGTCTGGTCTTACGCAAAACCAAGGAGAGCCTTAACATTTCTGAACCTCCCTAAAGACCGCAGAGGGTGGGGACTTCCAAACTTAAAGTTGTATTACTGGGCTACTGTTTTTCAGAATTTGGGGCCCCTACTACAAGAAAAAATATCTCGGCAATTAGGAGCGGAATACATCCCTTCCCCATATGAATTATTGGTAGGTGAAGGGGTGTCGGGGAACTTATGGAGGCAAATTGAGCTGAACTACTTCAAGCGAGTTCGGTTTAAGACCTTATTGAACACCTTTAAAAGCTGGTCAACAGTCCGTAAATTAATGGGTCTGGGCCGGCTTAATTTTAATACCCCCTTGAATGACAACTCGTATCTCCCAGAAATTTTTGGGGACCAACATATCCTACACTGGGTTAAAACTGACCTGAACAAGGTGGGCTTCTTCTTCTCCACCTTGGGTATAAAATCATTCCAAGAGATCAGGGGTTAATTTGGTTTTAGTCATAAAGACTTTTTTAAGTACCTACAAGTCAGGGATTTTTTGTACCGCAAGGGTGGAGGGGGTATTGGATTCCGAAGGTGTGACCTGATTGATGCTCTGTTAACAGGACGCAAACCTTCGATTGGCTTCATCTATTCCCTCCTCAATAAACGTATGAAAGATGACATTGACAAACACTCTGTGAGATGGCAAGAACAACTGGCCATCTCTGATTCCAGGTTCCGGGAATCCTTCTCTCTGGCACAGTCGTCATTCTTATCTTCTAAATCACATGTACAGTATTATAAAACTTGTTTTAATATATAAAATACCCCTAGCAAGATTATTAAATGGGGAGATGGGAAAGGCTCTTGATGCCCTGGATGCCAACTTAGGGGGGCCGACATGGTACATATTTTTGCCATTTGCCCATCCCTAACTCTCATTAAAACCCAGATCACAGATTTTTTAAATAAATTAAATATTCAGGTATCCCTGTCCCCCGCTGTGATTATTTTGGGAGTGTCGGAAGCTGAGAAACCGGCAAGAGGTAGAGTGTTGGTCTTTATCGCCATGACCATCTACCATTTATGTATTGCCTCAGCATGGCTAGACAACAATCCACCATTGTTTCAACAATGGTTAACTAGGTGCTGGCAACTTGCAATCTAGAAAAGGCAATTTTCTCAAGGAAGGGCACCCGTAGTAAAGGGAAGGGCCTTATGAGATGGGGACCTCTATTGGACTGGATACGGTCGAGGAGCTGAAGAGGCTCGGCACAATGCACTTTGACTAGGTGTATATTAGGATCTATGTATTTTTGTCCCTAAGGGCTTGTTCTCTTTTCCTTCTTTTTGTCTCCTATTCCTCTCTTTCCCTTTGTTGTAATGAAATTATATGAATTTGTATGAATTTTCAATGAAATATGATCTGTACCAATGATAAAATATGTTATTTAAATGTGTAGCTGGGGTGGGTGGGGTGTGGGGGTTTTATCAGGGTAAGATGATGGTCCTTTTCTCTATATCATACATTATGGTCTTGTAAATGATAATAAAACATATTTAAAAAAAAAGAAAATTGCTAGAGCAATTAGCTAGATAATCTAGAAATCTTTAAGCAGTATTATAAGTGCTTTCACACCTCTCAAGCTGGCTCTCTAGCTATTGATGCCCAGGCAATTCTCTAACAGGTTCTCTACATAGTTTTACCAACCCAGATTGAGAATCTCATTGGCCGTCAACACTGCATGATTTAATTAATTAATGTGATCGATTCGTCTGCAATAGCAATGTGACCACTCTAGATGGAATTCCCTGTGAGGTTTATAAACTGTTGGGAGTATCCTACAATTATTTATCACCAAAATGCTTACCAGAGCAAGCATGCCTTGATTTTAGAATATCACCAAGGTATTCATTAAAAAACAATGTAGCACTGAACCTCTGTGTCCCCTAGAACCAATGACTTTACTGAGCACTGATGCTAATGATGCTAATGTATATTTCCATCTCTTTCTAGATTCACCATGGCAACATAGGTTTATCCCAGGTCAGGATAGAAGTAAATACAACAATTACTGTATCACTTATGGACTGGGAGGTAAATCCGTGTTTTTCTTATCATGGACACTAAGAAAGGTTCTCACCACAGTGGATGGTGATTAGTCTCGGAAGTCATAAGCAAGCTGGAAATACCTGCCACATTTATCAACTTAATATGGACAATGTACCTGTCTTCTAAACCCATGTGTCTGTTAATGTCTAACGATCTGCTACATTTTTCATACTCTGTGCCTTGTATTTTGATCCTTTTTAGGTCGAGCATTCGAGACCTCTTGTATATACTTTAGTATATACTTATATATACTTATATGTGTATGTACTTTGTGGGCTCTGGAGATCAGCCCTAGGACTTGTCTGCTTCCGCTTAGGGACTTTTTTTTTGTTCAACTGCCTCTATTTAACAGTATTTAACTGTATTGATAGAAAACGACCAGCAGAGGTCAGTAAAATACCAGAATCACTTTATCATTCTCTATATTCCAGTCCATAGAAATTGTCTTCCACAAGCACCCATAGACGATAATATTTTTTTCAAATCTTGTATTTTCAGTGATATGACCACCGAAAGCCCTGATTTTATATTAAAAACAGAGCTTTGGACTATACCATTTCCCGCTGAAAGGCAATATTTCTCTCCATGTGTTCCCATCCCTGGCGTATCACGCAGTTTGGTGCTTACTTTCCCTCCATGTTAAAGAACAGTAGATGTTTCAGCACCCAGGCTAATGTGCTGCAATGCTAAATACATATAAGGTCCCAAAGGCGAGACCGATTGCATTGCAAATGCTTGTTCTGGTACTTGCTCCTCAATTATCTAAGGCGCCCTCAATACAATGTTGTAAATACTGTCCAAATTATCAGCATTTGTGAAGGAATAGCACATTTATATTGCCAGCGCAGTTTTAGTTTATCAGTGAAATAGAGTGTCTTAAATCAAAATTTCTGTGATTCAAAGCAGATGAAGCACACAATATTCTTGCTGGGGATAACCAACTACAAGATACATAGGTTACAAACAACATCAGCTAATCGGGTATTATACTTACTAACAAACACACAAAGTTGGTTTGATTTAATTTTTATCTAGTGTTTAAGGAATCCGTAAATGCTTTAGGACAAGGGGAACATCTAATTTTGTCAACTAGGGTGAACCTTAGAAAAAGGGTTAGCCCTTCCTGGGTCCATCACATGTTGTGTGCACTCTTAATTTGCGGCTGCCTTATTTTTACTTAACCCAAACTGTATTCATTCACATCATAGGATGTCCAACTGGGCACTTGGCTTTTCCAACTCTCACATGTTTGGGGTGGTTGAGCAGAGCCCCATTTTCAGTTCTATTCTTATTATGCTCTTGAACATAGGATGCTCCTCCTTAGTCATCTAGCTTGAGCTAAACCCTCATTGGTTAATATTCTTTTATCTTCATGAAATCCTTTGCTTGTGTTATGATTTACTTATCCCCATTACCATCCAACATAGATTAGCTTTAAGTTAGTGCATGATATTTGTTGCATATTTTGGGATATGTTAAGGTACTTCAAAATTGCAAAATGTTTTGATTTTAATACTGTCTGTGAGAACCATTACTATATGTTTTTTTCCAGTTTTAAAGCATGTCAACTCCAGTGTCACTCTTACTTGCAAGCTGTTTCCTAGCTTCATGATGGAGAAACACGTAAGTAATATACTAACTTGCAGTCCCTTGGCAGCAATGTTTTTAATTTTACACTTTTGGCTTTATTTCCTCACCCCCTAGTAGATCACGGTCAGAAGAATTTGATCCTCTGGTTGTACTATTTTTTGAGATCAGGATATTTGATTTCCATCAATTACCTTTATCTTTTATCAAGGATGAGACCAGTGACTGATAATCACATTGACTCATTTTAAACTCACAGAAGACACTAGACATGAATGCATTTATTTCTAGATATCAAGAGCGTTACACCACTAACACACTCTAGAAAACTTCTACATCACCTAGATAGAACAGCAACAGTGGCAAATCAGTGCAGATGCCCTAGTGGGATACACATATTATGTGTCACCTTTAGCAAATTGGATATCTGTACATTACTGGAATTGAGCTTTTCATACCCTACAGAATGACAGAAGAAATCTTAATTGTGAATCTATCTTGAAAATGAGTGTGTTTTACCAACACAGGATTGAGTATGTTTACACAGCCCATTTACAGTGTTTGCAGGATCGTACAAGGGACATGCTTCCAGTGTCACTTGAGGCATGCATGTCCACTATTGTGTTTTATTTACAAGTTAAACAAAGAGACAAAAATCCCAGATTGCAAACATGCATTAGTCGAATATGCAGCTTGGCTGGGGTGTCACGCATGATGTGTCAATCTGCACCAATGACATACACATCATAATGTACATAGTGGTTTATGACTTAATTACTTCTCTCACATACTGACATTGATTGGATGTCAGGCTTCCCTGCTCTGGTGTGGGTGAGAGATTTCTTGTGCTGTCAATCCCTGATGGATCAGATGTCAATTCCCTACTGCATGTCACATGGGCTCCCATCCGTCTTTCAAGGTGGTTATCAGAGTTTCCCTGTACTGACAGTCATTTACTTGGAAAGTGGTACAGGGCTTCACAGTTGTCTTTGTTGGTGGGTATCAGAGATTCCCACATGCTGATTTTAACAGATGCAAATGATAAAACTTAGCAGTTCATTTAATTTAACTTGAAGTATATATGTGGCATAACATACAGATATTTTAGAAACGACAGCACTGGACTTAAAGCACTGTAAGTTAGTGATTTTGCAAAAGCACTTTAGAATTGTTGCACTGTTCTAAAACAGTTGTTATACTACCTCAAAGTACATAATGGAGTTATTTGTGAAATTTATCTCACTACATGGGCAAAGCTGCTGTCCTTTACAAAAGTATCAAAGTGTCACTCAAATTGTCAACAATAAGGCACTGGAATGTCACATATAAACCGTCAGAAGATGAGAAAATGTCACACATAAGCAATCTCAAAGCTTTGCAGTTGTATGGATCCTGCTTTCCAAGAAGGTTCAGAGTATTATTTTTTTTTGCACCTCTTGGTCATTGTGAAAATATAGCATACTTCGAAAGAATTACATTGATCCACAATTTGAGCTGTGAGATACTCAAATTTCAAGGCAACCTAAAAATTCTAACGTAAAATGGTAGAAAAATCAAAATATCCCTTGTAAACTGTCTTGAATGTTAACATTGAGAAGCTTGATATTACTGTAATAATATATAGTTGAGAGTTGATGACTGGTTGCATTCATCATAAAGGCTCTGATGTATGATACTGGCAGGGTGCAAACTCTGCACACGTAATTATCATTATCATGCAGTAACACCCCACCAGTAGTATGCAATTATAAGTTAATCCCCATGTGATGGGTAATAACTATGTGGCCATGGAAATAAACGGGGTACTACGGATTATATTCCCTTTTCTGAGGGGTTTAAAGCACATATTTACCACCTGCTATAATCAGGTGGTAAATGTGTGCGGGACTTCTATGTGGGGCAGGGATGGAGTAAAGATGATAAGGAATGTTCGGGAGTGAAGAGGAAGGTTAGTTCTGGCAGGGGGGCACTGAGTGCTCCCTCCATGTCAGGTAAAAAAGTTGGGGTGGAGCTAGCGATGAGATGTGGCTGTTATTGCAGCCGATGTCTCCTGCAATTTTACTGGTTAGGCTTATCGACTGGTAAAATAAGGTCTGATGTTTCCGCACCCCGCAAAACTGACTATTGGCACACCAGACTGGTGATGATCAGGCAGAGCAGTATCCCATCCAGCCTTAGAGCTCTGCCTGACTCGTTATCAAGCCCATCGTGTTTTGGCTGGCAATCTTTATTAGTAATTTGAAGTAATATAGGGGCATATTTACAAGCCATTATCGCCACCACAACGTTACTTACAGTGAGGTTGTGATGGGGATAGGGGCCTCGCCTTATTTACAAGGCACCCTTTCACGCTGTATTTAGCATGACAGGGGAGGGCAATGGATGTTGTGGTGGGCGTTCCACCACAAAACCCATTGATTTTGACTCTGCCTTCTATTTACAAGGGCACAGTAAATAGGAGACAGCGCCAAAATTAAGACCTGGTCTTAGACAGGCGAAACGAGGAGAAATGCTTTATTTCTCCTTGTTTTTGCTGTTTTCATGTGTGCTGCCTTGTGCAGCACACACAGCAAATTGAATATGATTGTTTATGTGCAGGAAGGTCCCCCTTTTAAAAAAATGCAGTTTTGCAACTTCTATGTGTGCTGCATTAACCTTCCTGCTTCCTGCACATAAACAATCTTCCCCTCAACACACGCACCCTTGCACCATGGTGCAAGGGTGCCTGCGTTGGCGCTAGGCAGCTAAATATAGCGCCAGTGCAGGGGGAAGCGCAGAACTGCCCCATTTTCTTGTAAATATGGTGAAGCCCTGCGTTTCTAAAGTGACGAAGCTGTTGTTAGCCTTCTTGGCTTAACGTCATGCTTCTCCACTTTCTCATAAATATGCCCCATAGTGTGTTACTAAGGTTTTGGAAGACTGACTGAGCAGCATTGAGTCTGCCTGTGGCTTATTAAATGAACGGATTACGGAGGCATTAGACAGAGTAGCCCCATGGTCCTCTAGAGCACCGGGGAGACAGTTAAAATCGGCCCCATGGTTTAATGAAGGACTTAGGGTAGCTAAGACTTCCTGCAAGCGGTTAGAGCGAGTATGGAGGAAAGACTTTTCAGATCACAAGAAGGCTGAATATAAAATCAGTCTAAAGCACTATCACTCCCTAATAAGAAAAACTCGTGCCGCATACTACAATGATAGGATAGAGCATGCTGAGAACTCTTCTAGAGAACTTTTCACAATCTTCAAAGACATTTCGTCACTGGCCAGAACTACGGCTTCCAAAAGCGGATCGGTTGATTCTTGCAATTTAGTGGCAGACTTCTTTGCAGAGAAGGTAGCAAGGATTTACACTACCTTCCCGGATGAACCACATAATGGGAGTGCTGAGAGCGAGGGGAGGGCAAAAGTGGAGGAGGCAGACTACCTCTCCAGATTTGAGCTCCCCTCCTGTGAAGACCTCAAAGGCATAGCCTTAAGTATCAAATCCGGTTCACCGAGGGACCCCACTACTCCTAAAGTTCTGAGAGACAGCCTGGAAAACTTGGTACCCTATATTAGGAACCTCCTTGAACTCTCTTTTGAGTCGGGAGTGGTCCCAAAAAGCTGGAAAGAGGCGATTGTCCTCCCGATTAAAAAAAGCCGAATGTGAGTGAGAGTCAGTTGGAGAATCTTCGACCGGTCTCACTCCTGCCATACTTTGCGAAAATTACCGAAAAAGTGGTCAATATACAATTGACGGACCACATTAACCGTCACAGCCTATTGCACCCTACGCAATCAGGTTTTCGAGCAACTTACTCGACTGAGTCAGCACTGCTCCTGTCAACTGAAACTATCCACAGACAGGTAGATGAGGGCCAGACGGTTGCACTGGTCCTCTTGGACCTCAGTGCCGCATTCGACACTGTAGCCCACCCACTACTCCTACAGCGCCTCAGGAAAGGCGGGCTGGATAAACTGGCCCTTGAGTGGCTGAGGTCCTTTATACAGGATCGCAGCTTTCAGGTGGCTCAGCGACCTCATCATTCCAAAAGCATTGCGCTTGCTCAAGGGGTCCCCCAGGGCTCTATATTAGGCCCACTCTTTTTAATCTCTATATCGCCCCATTGGCGGAGATTATTACTAAATATGGAATCAGTGTCGTGTCATACGCAGATGACACGCAACTGGTGGTCTCATTGTCACAATCCCATGTAGAGGCAGCCACCAATTTTTCTTCCTGCCTACAGGAGCTGGCATCTTGGATGACGAACAACTGTTTAAAATTGAATGGCAGAAAAACTGAGGTTCTAGTGGTGGGAAATGCTCCCTCGATCTGGTCCTCATCTTGGTGGCCACAGACTCTGGGCCCGACCCCCGACCCCCGTCCCCAGTAGTCAGGTTAAGAACTTGGGGATGTGGCTGCACTCCAAGCTCTCCTTTGAGAATCACACCAGAATTGAGGCCGGGAAGTGTTTTGGAGTAATGAAGGGACTCTGGAAAACTTTAGACATGCTCCCCGTGGCAGCGAGGAAAACCCTAGTCCATGCACTGGTAACTTCCCATTTGGACTACGGAAATGCTCTTTACCTGGGAGCAAGTAGTAAGTGTCTAATGAGACTTCAATGCATTCAGAACGCGGCGGCCCGCCTTGTTCTAATGCTGCCCAGGAGAACTTCCTCCAAGAATGCCCTAGCCACCCTTCACTGGCTTCAAGTGAGGGAGAGAATACTTTTTAAGGCCCTGTGTGTTAGTCACCGTATTATGCAGGGGAAAGGGCCAAGTTATCTACACAATCTACTGTCCCCATATACTCCATCCCGACAGCTAAGATCGTCAGGGACTGGACAGATTAAAATTCCGGCTATCAAAAGAGCTATTTGGCCCCGAAACTATGGAATGACCTCCCTCTTGCTCTCCGGAAGGAACCTTCTGAAAGCATTTTCCGGAAAAAATTGGCTCTTCCGCCCATAGGTTCTCCTCTAGCTATGTCACATTATTGCTCCTGATGAGGTCTAGCCGCAGCGCGGGGACACACTAGTGAGTGTAACCATGCGCTTTATAAGCTTGCTTATTATTATTATAAGATAACATTAGTCATTTAATTCCCATAAAAGAGCATTGCGGTCAGTGCATTCTGAACAGTGTTTCAGTATATCTGTGGTAATCATCAGGACTACAGGTGGAGTTGTAGGTTCATCATTTGTGGCATGAGAATGGATATCTATGTCCCTCTCCAATGGATAACACTGTTATTTGAGTCCCGTAAGGTTGAATGGCAATCCATGTTGCTTGTAAGCATTTGATTTCAAATGGCACAGTGATCACAATCACAATAATCATGAACAGGATATTGTGGTTGCAATTAGAGTACCAAGTTTTGATACTTTTGTTTTGCTATTGATACTTTGTATTTATTCTGTTGTACATGTTCTACTGTTTGAATATACAGTTTATTAACTATTTCTCTTTAGTTTGTTGTTTAATTGTTCTGTTGACTAAATAGGAACCCTGGCTGGACATTTATTGAAGCTGTAACAACTCTGTTATACTGTATCAGGTCTCCACTTTCACGCCAGTATAGAAGGTTTTGAAGGACAACATTTCATTGTAGTTTAGTTTCCAGCATTGTGTCAAGAGGGTTCACATTTATTTTGCCATTGAAATTGCCACATTGGCCCAACAATTTCATAGATCTGAAAAAAAACTGACAGTCTGCATGTTGCTTTTGCAGCATTCTATTTACATCCCTGGTATCTGGAATATTTAATACTATTCCGTTATTGCCATTGTTCTCATTTTTCATTAGTTATTTTCTGGAATGATGGCACTGAATTTCAGGATCTCCAATTATGATCAGTCAATCTATGGTGTGCATCACTTCTACATAGCTCATCCCTGTGATGATAAGGAATGCACAAATGAAACATTGCAATATTTACATTATTAAGAGAGGTCACTGAATGAATGTTAATGCATTTTACATCGCAATGCCAATTGTGATTAAACCATTAAGAGAAATACCAGGATTAAAAAAATGCTGACAACAACCATAGGACCAACCATTACCCTAATCCTATCCCAAAACCTAACTGTAAACCTAGCCTAAATACTAACCCTAACTCTAACCAGAATCATGAAAACAACTTCAACATAAACGTTTCCGTAACTATAACCGTAAGCATAATCCTTCCTCTAACATTTCCTTTAACTCTTATCCTGAACTTAAAGATAACCTTGTCACAAGAGGCAACACACGACCCAGACCAGCCAGTAGATTACAGCAACTTTTTTTTAGTGGAGGTAACCCACTCGTAAAGAACACAAATACATCCACATCCGACTGCTTCCTTCGCAGTCCTCTCTTCACAATCGGGAGGTCTTCATTGGGCTTTCCTCTCTTTGTTGCTCACTCAGTACTAGCACTGAACCCTCAGGGAAACAGAAGGGGGAGGCATGTAAGGTATGGTCCACAATAATAATCAACCCGTCACCAAGATCACCACCAGGTGTCTTAAACCAATTGGACAGGATCCCCTATCACAGCTATGGTCAATGAAATACTCTTGCAACCACTCCTCAGTTTTACGCCAGACTATCCAACCTCTATCCGTATTTAACAAGGCTGGGCACTTTCTCCCAAGCACTTTGACCCCTGTGTCTCCCTTTACCCCGGCTCTCTCTCTCCGGTAAGAGAAATAAATGCAAATATGGAAGTAAAAAAAATACAGTTTCAAAGAAGCCTTACACTAAAGAAGTCATGTGACACTGCTTGTGCATACATAATATGGCTCTAAGTGCATTCTCACAAGCCCACCAGATACACGTGTGATAGTAGCCACCCTGCAACAGAGCGTCCCCCCCGGGTCACTTGCCTGAAGCTGTGACTTTTGGGAAGCGTCACGGCTGCCTCATCCTTCTTGTCCTTCCCTGGGTTGTCGGGAGTGTCTCCGGCTCCTTGGAACTGCTCCCTCAGGCCTTCTGCCAGGGTCGGCGTCTCAGTGGTCTATGTGGTCCCAAGCTCAATCTCGATCGGGTGGTTGGGCAGTTGGGTTGAGTTCCTCTGCTGTCCTTCTGGAGCTAGTAGTCTTCTCTGCATCTGAACGTGCGCTGCTATCCTTCCCTTTCCAATGCTGCCACCACCGTTGATCGGCTTCCTGGTTTGACATCACACAACTCCCTTGCTGATTCTTCCAGCCTATAATCCCACAGTGATTGATGATGCGCCATGGTTTTGGACAAGACTAGAACATTAGTCAGTACTCCTGTAGTGTCCCCGGGTTCCCTGCCATGATTAACTGAATCAGCCCTGTTACTTTAACCCAATTAGTTATCGCTACCCTTACCCATATGCTAACCCTATACTCATTTCTTATCCTTCACCCTCATCACATCCGTCTCCCTATTAAGCTATTACTTACGTATATCCATCTCAATCACTAAACTTATACCTAAAATTTAATAACACACTATAAAAAACATAACCCTCAACATTCCAATATTCCCAGACCAAATCATTAATATAGAAACAAATGAACATGTTCAATGTTTAAGGGACTCTTTTCTTGGTTACTCAATTTACACATTCTTCACTTTCGTCATTAAATGATTTTGTTATGGAATTTTTTTTTAGAATTGTTTCTGCATTTTCTCATAATTCCTAAATAACATGCATGCTTAAAAGTGGAGGTGAATCTGTGTGCAAATCCAGTTATCTGCAACAGGCAAATCTATCTGCAACAACAGTTCTCAATTCTCTCTCTCAGCATTCATATACTGCAACGTTGTGCTGTTTAGCCACAAAGATCAGGAGCAGTGAGAAACATCTGCACCTTACTGACACAATAATCAGGTAAAAATGGGGCCACTGTTTTTATTTTAAAGATGTTTACTAGGAGGTACATGCTTTAGAACTAGTAAGGTTGTCAACTCATGTTTTTTCATTGAATGTGTGCATTTGGCCTTGAAAATGCTGGTGACAGCTAGTACAAAGATCCAGAAAGCAGTGGTTAAAAAGGAACATAAATTATGTAGGCAGGTCTGAGTGATGATAGATGAATACTAACTCAATGTCATTCAGATGGTCCAAAAATATGTGAATCTTGTTGTGAAAAGTATACCTGTGTGTGTGTTGTGTGTGTGTGTGTGGGGGGCATACCCCACAATCCTAGAAAATCATTAGTCCGAAGTCATAGAAAAGTGAAATAAACATGATGACATGTAAAAATGTGCTATCTCTAACTAATAGGGATTTCTGTATATTGTTCAATGTAAAACATTACACTCAGATCTAGAGTTCATAAATATGTTAAGTGGTTCAAAATGTTGTGAATTTTGGTTCTTGGTTGTTAACATTGGTCCATATAGTTGTGTATATTTGTGATTATTTGTTAGCTGTGTCACATTTTCAGAAACAGAACACATCTTGGCAATGTTGGATCTTTTATAGAAACTGAATGTTACAATATAAATCACTAAAAATGACACAGTAGTCACGCGATAACCATTTTGGCTCCTTTAATGAGCAAAGATCATGTATTCTAGCAGTGGAATAATACTTTTTGTCCAGATTATCTTTATTTCACTTAGCGGCCAGTTGTCTTGCCCAGAAGTACAAAGTATTTATTTCCATTAAGTAGTATACAATTGATTGTGTGTAATAAGCTTTCATTCTTGAAAAAGAGTAACTGAAAAGAAATGTTTCTGTTACTGCAGTTAGTTTGTCAGAGAAAGTTCTTCGCATTATCTTACAAACTATCAAAATTGCTAGTAGTCTGAAAAAAATGTAAAAAAAATCACATAACTGTAGTCAAATAGAAATATAGTACAGGTAAGAGAGAAAGTAATTTTCAGGGATGTGCTCTTAATCCACCTCAATTCTTTTTATATAAATGTACATCTGATTACATATACAAACATTTTGAAAGGACTGTGAGATATACATTTACTGGTAAACAACAGGAGAATGAAGAATTGTTGGTGATTTTAGAACATTCATTTAAAATCACACAAATATATAAGACCTTATTTTAACGTTTCCAGTGGTTGGCACTCTTTTTGTGTTGTGTAGCCTCTGTATCTACATATGTATATATCTCATCACTGGAGTCAAGTGATTTCAAAGTCAATGCTGGCAACAATATGTAGTTTGCAAGGAGAAATACATTTTGACCAAGATACTGTTTAAAATGTTTTTGACATGCAGAATGAGTGAAAGTAAAATATTCGGATCTGTAATCAGAGTTGGTTGCATCACCCAGGGAAGAGTGGGGGCATCTTTGTAAATACTGTTGCAAGTAAATCTTTGGACACACTTGACCTAATACCAAAAGTAACTAATATCATTGTAACTAAACCACAGCAAAGTATAGTTCCTTCAACACAATTTCCATAAATGTTTTAAGTCTACAAATGATTTCAGTGGGCCAAAGAAACACAATTCAGAATTCAGAACAATTTTTCTCTGGGATTCCGATTAGTGATATTTTACCACTACACCTATGATCACAAACCACCAGCAACTAGTTCTTTTACCATTGAAGCTATTGTGAACAAAATTACTTCTGCCCCATACAAATTATCTTTCAGATTTGCCAATTGATAATGTAAGCTTCTCTTCAAAACTCCAATGGGAGGAGAAGATTTTATTTTATTACGGCTCTTAATTAGCAGCACAGCCACCAAGCATATAAATTATCATGCACTTCGTGCTAAAATATCCAGTTTTCTTCACCCCATCAACTTATACGCACAGCACTTGTGTGATAATGTTGTATCTGCGTGCCTGTAACCTCTTTATCTTGCTGGTAGACCTCAGCATAGGGCCTCTACTAAGACCTTAACAGCATTGGTGCTTTGTGTACTTATATTCAAATATGTAAATATGATCTACACAATAAAACAGTTAAAAAATGGTGTAATTTATTCGACATTCCATTGGTGTGTCTCTTGTGCATATTTATAGGATTTTGTTTAAAATTTGTACCCAAAGTTTTTTCCTGTTTGTGTTGCACATGCCTAATTTTGTAAAGTAACTTAAAACTTCAAAAAATGAACTCTTGAATATGAATGAAAAGTATCATTCAGAGCAATTGCTTCAAGCAACTGTAATTTGTTCCTTTTGAATCCATTTGTGTCTGTACAATATTTTTTCAAAACTTTCAAAGTTCTTGATATGTATATGCACATAATAGTTCTTCATATTTAAATAGTGCGAGTCTCATAGGGTAAATACCAAGACATACTCAGTAAAGTCACCTGTGGTAATTCATCAAAAATAAAGTCTGTAGTTGCTTTTTGTCTGGCTATACCCTGGTCGTTGAATGTGAATGGGGGTGCGGGTGAGGATGTGGATGGGGCAAGGTATTATTTTGTCCTCCAGTAAAAGTATTGAATGTGTGTATCGGCTGAATCCCGGGTATAGTGCTAGGAATCATTGTGATGGTGTTAGGGGTCATCAATGGGATGTCATCTGGTGACCTTCTCATAGCTAGGGTGTAGTCTGGGGGGCAGGCGGTCCGAAGCACCACCTCATGTGGATGGATTGATTCACATTCATGATCCAAATCTGTGTGCTTCATTTGGAGGGACATTATTTCCTCTTCTTGTGCATGAGCAATATCATTGGTAGTGGTGCGCTGGGGGCTACACCTCCTGTGAACGTCGTGTCTCCTCTTGTCTTTCTTGTAGTACAGTGCTGCAAATGCCAGAATGTTCAGGAACAGCAATGATGCTCCAACAGCAATAGTAACACTCAACTCTGTTGAATAATCCCGTTGATCAACTGAAAATGGACTTGGTTCCTGCTTGTCATCCTGTTTAACTGTGGGAAAGGGTGATGTAACCGGCACTGGATGCTTTCGCGTAGGCCGAAAAGTAATATCCATTGATGGCACTTTTGTCGTTGTTGAGGTATACTGAGATATATCATTTAGGTTGTGCAGATGAGGCACTAGTTCTAACCATAAGTTTACTTTGTTGGCCCGATAATGTTCTTTTACGCGTGGTTTTAATCCAATGTGAAGATACAGTTGATCTTTTTGATTATACCTGGTCCATGCCACTTCTTCAAAACGATTTGGCTTTGTGTGGATGAATTTTGTATCTTGAGGAACTGGTTGATTTGGGTCCCTGCAGAAGTAATGAGAAATATTTATATTAACCAGAATGGTACTGACTCTCCATTATATTTGCTTTCTAATAGACTTTTTGTTACCTTTTTAACATTATTCAAATCTTTTAATATTGATTAAAAAAAAAATCGAAATTATTTGTATATACTCTACTGAAGATTGTACTTGGAAACATTACTACACATGTAGAAAACCTGTGTTACATCTGTGATTATTGAAAACTGAGGTTCAGTTTATCTCTACCCTCAAATCCAGAAGCAAAGTAATTTAGGGAAGCCTGTTGTTTTGTTGCGGGAGGTCAATTTGAAAAAGGGACAGATAATGAATAATTTAATGGTAGAGAAACCATATTGAATGTAGGAATACAAAGTAAATAAGGTCTAATATTGCAAATATTTATGTAAATTGTAGTAGTTTCTCTCAAGATCAGACTCCTCATAGAACATCATCAGTTTTAAACTATAACACCTCAAACACTAAGTCAAAATTATAGTAATATGTCTGTTCCAGCATCATAATGATGACTGGAAAAAGTTAATCTTGCTATTCCACGCACACTCTATGGTACTGATTTTATCTGCCCTGTTGTTCCCTCAATGCAAATTTACAAAGAAGGGAAATGTTTTATCAGAATTTATAACAAGGAATCTTACATCATAAACATTGCAAACTGATGAAAAGTCGTACGTTGTAAATATAAATGTTGCTCAAATATGTTTAGTATATTTTATGAACTATGAGCAAACACACATTGGCAAGATTGAAAATGCAAACCGGAAAATGTTTGGATATGGGTATCTTATATACAACTAAATTTGTTGAATGATTAACTCATGAGAAAAAAGGGGTAATATAGTCGAAGCATGTAATTAGATATATGCGCAATAACATCTGACCCAAAGAATGTATTTTTAATTTCAACCTTGTCTTGGCCTTTAACAGTTTGAGTACTCATCCTTTAAACTGTACTCAAACTGCATTCTGTAATTTAAAACTAATGTTGCAAAAATTAAATACAGCCCAACTGTAATGCTCCAAGAGACCTAGAACACTCCAAGCGGGTTTCATGCAAACAACCAAACATTTTAGATTGAAGAGTCTTTCCTCAAGCTTTCTTTATTGAATTTTATAAGGCAAATATCGATACATTGACAATTACAGGTATAGGATACTATGGATATACATAGTAAGTGCTATTGTAAAACACAGTTTCAGCTACTGAATGGTCTCCTAGATACAAACATAGGGGTCGATTCCGATTCGGGCCGGAAAAAGCACCGACCGACTCGGATCCGGAAAAAATACCGACCGACACGTACCAGTGGCGCCCGACACGCCAAGTACGATGCAAGCCGCGATAAATCCGACCGACACGTCAGGAAACCAAGCCGACCGACCGAGCCGCTCGGAAAATTGCAATCCGGCCGGAAAAACACGCGAATCCAACCGACCGACACGCACCCGGAACAAATCCGACCGAATCGTACCCGCCAACTCCAACCCGCAAAGTACGATGCAAGGCGCGAAAACACGACCGAGTCGGACGGAGGACAAGCCGTACGACCGACACGCATACAAAACCGAGCCGAAGCAACACAATACACCGCGACCGACGCGTACGCAGCATACAAAACTGCACAAACACAGCGTGAACGAAACGGAAAACACCGTACGAGACCAATGCAGGGTCCGACTCGGTCACAAGAACGTTTCCAACATACACAAACAGCACAAAGGAAAAATCAACCAAAAAAAGGCCAAACAAGCAATTACCAAGCCAATAAATACTGGGGGTGGGGACAGAGAACAAAGACACACCCACAACTCCACCTATATAAAGGACACAAATCACTACCATGAGCCTTTGCAAATGCCATTCCACTGCCAGCACCCAAGAGAAAGCAACCACACACCCACAGCTCAACCCTCACACAAGCCACACACCAGCAGCACACCAACAAATACCTACCTCACATACACCCAGCACAACACACACCCACACACCCTCACCTGCACACCAACACACACATCACCCACCATCACCACCCATCACCATGCCCCCCAAGAAGAATCACAAGTTCCTAGATTGTGAATTGGAAGTCCTGGTAGACGAGATCCTCAGGGTAGAGCCACAGCTGTTTGGCACATTGGTCCAACAGACCCCCATGTCGCAGAAAACCAAGATGTGGGAGAGGATCATCAACAGGGTGAACGCCCAATCACCATGTCGGCGCACAAAGAGCGACATCCAGAACAGGTGGTATGACGTGCGCAGGAGGGTACGGAAACTGCTGAAGCAAGATTACATCAACAGCCAACACACCGGCAGTGGCCCTCCTGCCAAGCCAATATACCTCAGGCCCTGGGAGGAGAAGGTGCGGGCCATCCTACCGCCAGTGAGCATATATGGACTAGAGGACATCCCAGAGCCTGGTGAGTACACAACAAATGTACACAATAAACTGCCACAAAACACACACATCACTGTCAAGGGGAGAGTCAAACCATGCACACATAGCAATTACACAGCAACTAGAACAGAATCATCCCAAAATGTGTATGTCAGTCAGATAAACACAACACATGCCATCAAAAAAGTCACATCCAACTGTGCCAACACATGTACAAACACAACCACAACTACAGCTAGGCAGTGGCACAAATAGAACTAACACACACATCCACACATGTAGCCACCACAACAACACCAACACACAGTGAAGACCACTCAAAGGAAGGAATTCTGTGTATGCTGGCCAAGTCAGTGTAGCCAATAGCATCATGGGAGTCGCAGTCACACATATTGCCCCCCCACAACTGTCCCATCAACACCACCCTGAACCATGCTCACATCACAGGGAGTGGAGAAGGACTCACAAGATGGCTGACACTGGCTACTGCTGTGGGGAGCACAAGGCCCTGCTGCCAACTGTGCACCAACAAACAGCAGGACACCACTGACTGACATCCTGAGAGACAACTTACACTCCCTGCAATGCAAGCACGTTCCATGGTGGGATAACTGACTGGGTGGGTGGGTGGGTGGGTGGGAAGGAGGTCTGGCTGACAACCAAACACAATCAATGCAGACCATGTTCACACCCCAGAGAATACATAGAAATGCCCAAATAATGCAGGACAATGTGCCACACCAATATCAACCCCTGACTGTGACGACTTAGGACAATACAATGTACAGGCCCGCACCCCGAGGCACAGTCACAACTGTCAGGTGTGTCAACCACTGATGCCTGCAGAAACATGACATACATTGTTTGTGTCTCCCAAAAACAGGTGATGATAGGGACACAGCAGCAGACGCTGAGGAGTCCCAGTCCCAGGCTCAAGAGGATGCCGAGCTCACTGGCGTCGTACAGCCTCTGTCCTCCTCGGACGATGAAGAACAACCTGGCACATCCGGTGCAAGTCAACATGCTGCACCAGCAGGACCACCAGCTGCAGCACCAGCAGGTCCACCAGCTGCACCCCCTGCACCCACCCCTCCAACGACTGTCACCACGAATACCATCCCTGCCGACATGGACAGAATAAGGAACAACACCAGCGCAGTGACCCTGGACCAACCTGGGGCCATGGACACCACCACCACCACCAACCCCCAAGGTGGACCAGGGTTATCTGTGCGTGCAACTGCACACACTGCACATGTCAGCAGGGGTGGTGGGAGGGTGGGAGACAGAGGTCGCTGCTTGCAGACGTTGCTGGTGTGCATGAAGACCCACAACTGGTACGCATAGCTGATGCGTACCAGTCCAGCACCGGAGAGCTCAGCCAGGTAGTGGGGCTCCTCAGAGACATCAAACAGCAGCAGGCTGCCCATCATGCCCGCTTGGACTCCCACATGTCCCAAGTGGAGTCACACATGTCACGTGTGGACTCCCACATGTCACGTGTGGACTCCCACATGACCCGCGTGGAGTCCAAGTGGGATGTACTACATGAGATGACGGCGGTGCACAGGGACATTTTACAATGCCTCCGCCAGATGAACAGCAACCAGTCCACACCTCCCTGTGTGCCAACAACATCTGGTACCGAACAAACTGCAACTGCCACAGGGAGGGAGGAGGACTCTGGCGGAGAGTCCCCTGCACCGCAGCAGCCTGCACTTGAGGGCCCCCCCAAGAAGAGGGGTCGTCCGAGGAGGGGAAAGTGAGAGGCTGATGGCCAAGCGCAACTCCCAGGAAGCCTGAACCTGTTCTGGATTTTCGCCTTTGTGCACAGACTGTTCACCCTGTTGATGGCAACACTACTCCCACACATAGCATGGGGAGTACAAGTTGGAACAATGTGTCAGACAACTGTGGCCCCGATACTGGGGATCCTGTCTACCTGGACTTTCTATTCATCTAGGAACTTGGGATTGCAAGATTCATGTACAGCACAATCCATCCTATGCACTATTATCACAATAAACACACTAATACACCATACTTGCCTCTGTCGTGATTCCAACGTGGGTGCTGTTATGGGGATGATGAACTGCAAAATTACACAGTGTATGCGAACTGCAACAGCAAGGACAACACAGGCATGTGAGTACAGGCAACGTGACACATATGAGGGAGACACACCACCAGGGCTACACAACACATACACACCTAGGCCATCTGACTCATTGCCTACACTGATGTTGCCAGGGAAGACGGTGCAATGCACAGACACCACACCCATTCCCAGTTGTAGTCAAGTAGCCCACAGGTGCAGTAAGCAAATGGCAGTCAAATGTGTGACCACAGACAACGCACATCACTAAGTGAAGCACAGGTTTATTACACAGTAGCAACATGCCGTAACCACTACAGATGCAAGGTAACCCCACCTGGTAGCGGGCACACAGTCAACAACTGTAGACAGAAGGAAGTCCATGGGTGTGGCGCACATCACCTGTAGGGACACAACAGCTACCAGCCTGGATGTGCAATCACGTCGTCGGTGGACACAGTTGACCAAACGAATCTGAAAGTACCCTGTGAAGGACAGAAATGACACACAGTCAAAAGCAATGCAGTACAGGACAGAACAGCAAAACTCATGCACAATACATGTTACAAGATACCCACCCAGAACCAAGTTAGCATGTCAACACTGTTGGGGAGTACAGCCCACCTGTCACCACACATCGCAACACACATCCTGTCAAGTAGCCCATGGACACACTCCAACAGCACCAGAGCACCACCCACACATCATGCCAACTCACATCATTCACATGACACCTCAGGATACTCACATTCAGCTAAAGAAGTTGGTGATGAGCTGTGTGCGGACATCACCATCACCATCATCATCATCATCGTCACTGGCATCGTGGTCCAGGCCAGGATCCTCCACAGGTGGCGGATGTTGGTCATCGTCATCCTGGATGAGAGGCAACTCCTTCCGCACTGCCAGGTTGTGGAGCATGCAGCAGACGATGATAATCTTGCACACTTTCGCAGGGGCATATGGGGAGGGACCCTCCGGTCTTGTCCAGGCAGCGGAAGCGGCTCTTCAGGAGACCAAAGGTCCGCTCAATCACTCTCCTGGTCCGACCATGTGCCTCATTGTAGCGCATCTGGGCAGGTGTCACAGGGTTCTTGAGGGGTGTCAGCAACCACGGCATGTTGGGGTATCCCGAGTCACCTACGGACAGACAAGTGCACATCAGCTGACTTGGAAAAGTGGGCGGAATACTACAGATCAGATCACACACAATGGCACAAAGTCAGTACACACCGACAAGCCAGGCACGCTGGTTCTGCATCTGTGCCATCAACCTGGGGATGCGACTACTCCTCATCACAAAGGCATCGTGTGCTGAACCAGGGAAACGGGCACACACGTGTGTGATGGTCATGTCTGCAAGACACACCACCAGTGCATTGACCGAGTGGTAGTGCTTGCGGTTCCTGTAGGCCTGCTCCTGGGCCTGTGGTGGTACCAAAGCCACATGTGTCCCATCAATGGAGCCAATTACATGCGGCATCCTCCCCAGGGCATAAAAGTCACTCTTCACGTCAGTGAGTCGTCGCAGTCTAGGGAAATAGATGTACCGGTTCAGGAAGAGCAACATTGCCGCCAAAACATCGCGGAGCACACGGCTGAACATGGTCTGTGACATCCCACCAGCAGACGCCACAGTATGTTGGAAGGTACCGGTGGCAAAGAAGTGTAGGGCTGCCATCACCTTCACCTTGGGGGTCAGCGCTGTAGGATACGGCCGGCCAGGCTGCAAATGTGGGGACAACTGCACTGCAAAATCCTCAATCAGCTGCCTGGTGAAGCGGTACCGTCGGATGCTGTCCCGTTCCACCATCGTTGCCAGGTCTGGGAATGGCCGATGGACAGCAGGAGCCCTGCAGTGCAGAGGAGAAGTAAGCAAGATCGTCAGTCACCCCACATATGCGGCATTGAACACACTCAAGATCCCAACATACATCATCATGAGGCACAACTACATGAAGTGTGCAGTACCGGAACGACATTTATGGTACATACATGGCCAACATCTGTCAACACGGTCCTACAGGTG